>CM024763.1:39292725-39712248 GCA_014218235.1 Colocasia esculenta | reverse complement strand
TTAATCAATTATCATTTTTGTAATAAAGTGACAATGATTTTGTGTAAATTAAGGACCATAAGATAATAAAATAACACAATTATCATCAATACAACGCAATTATCAGATGCCGAGGACCCGGAGGCCATGGCGGCGAACATGGTTACTGACATGGTGGCTGAAGAGACACTACTTCTCGAGCAGGTTGTCGGGACAGCTGACTCGGGGATGGAGCTGGTCGAGGACCGTGCGCCCTTGACGAGGGTGTTCATGACAAAGACCCCTGCTCTGCCCTCGGTGGTTGTTTGGAGGCTACACTGGAGCACCTTCGAGCAGGTCCTTCCAAGAGGGACTTGCCTCCCTGTCCTTCGGCCGAGCAGCTAGAAGTGCTCATGTGGTGCTAGAGGGCGAGCCGGAGGAGACCGTGGACGGACGGAGAAAGGACCCATTCAGAGGATGAAGCCGAGGTCGACGTTGACGAGCTCGTAGGAAGAATTTTGCAGTCGGTGGAGGTGCTCCGAAGCTGGCGTTGCGAGCGCAGTTTCAGACGGCTCTATGGATGCCGAAGTTATGACTTCGGCGGAGTGAGAAGAGCAGAGTCGTCAGCACGCAGTTTGAGCAGCAAAGGGAGATTGAAGACCTCCAAGATGCGTTGAAGGCTACCGAGCTGAAGCTCGCTGTTGCAAGGTCGAGAAGACTGTCATGGTCACAGTGCTCCCCGAAGCTAAGGTTCGGGGCGTCACCGAGTACAGTCCAGCCCGAGTTCGAAAAGGATTTGGAGCAATACGTGCTGCATGCTACGGAGTTGGCCTCAAAGTTGGAGACCGACGAGGGCGTCTTCATGCTACGATGGAGTACGCCCAAGAAGCCTTTGATGCTGCCTCTCGGGAGTGTCGTCGGTGGATGTGGGACCCTCACTTTGACGGAATTTGCTTCGCCAGCTTCCGATCAAGACGGATGCCCTCTGACGCCGAAGATGCTGGCCCCTCCAACCAGGCTCCTTGAGACTTGTGTATTTTTGTTTTTTGGTATGTAACTTGCCTTTCTAGGATATGTACAATTTTATTTTCTGAATGGAAAAGAAGTGTTCTCCTTTTTCGATCCTTTTCCTTTTCATGTCAATTTTTATCGAAATAGAATTCATCAGAGTGTTTGGGGTTTTTAGGTACCGCGCAAGCCTTCCAAGATGAAGAGCTCAGAATATGTGAGGGGTTGGACCAAATACCTTTCTCCCCCTAACTGGCAGAAAAGGAATGGAGAAGTAGGTGATTATCTTTTTTGATAAAAGATACAAGAGTCCCTTCTTATGAATAATAGGCCTTTAGATTTGATACGTGCCAGGTTCTCGGTATGGTCTCGTTGCTGAGGGTAGACAGCTTATAGGAACCTTTTTCGAGAACCTGGGTCACCTTATAAGATCCTTCCCATTTCAGGGCGAGTTTGCCTGTTGCTTTTCGGGGGTCCAAAGCAGAGCAACAACGCAGCACCAAACCACCTTCGAAGAAGCACCGCTCACGAACTCTGGAGTTGTAATACTGCGTGAGTCGTTGTTGATAGGAGACCAACCTTATGCTGCCGTCGCTCTAACATTCACCGAGCATGTCTACATTTTCCCTTAGCATGCGGTTGTTGGCTACTTCGTCAAAGTGGCTTGTTCGAAGTGTTGGGAGAGCAACTTTCAAGGGCACCACAGCTTCCGTGCTGTAGGCCAAGTCGAAGGGGGTCTCTCCAGCGGCTACCCGAGCAGTTGTTCAGTGGCACTAGAGTACATTAGGTAGCTCTTCCATCCACGAACCAATTGCTGCCTCCACCCTCGTTTGTATCCCATGCAGCAGTGTCCGGTTGGCATTTTCTACCAAACCATTTGCCTGAGAATGTGCTACCGAGGTGAAATGGTTGTAGATGCCGAACTCCGAGTACTTTTGTTTGAAGAACGTGCTGTCGAACTGCTTCCCATTGTCGGTGGTGTAGACGCGAGATTTGGCCCATCTCCTGCAAGGCTCTTTTGGCCCATTAAGCCTCGTTTGACCGTTTGTTGACTTGCCTCGGATGCCATGTAGACGGCAGCATCGATGGCCGCCGACTACTGGTTGACGGTATAGGCTCTGGACATTAACCCATATTGGGGTCCACATCTATGGACGTCTGCATGCGGTTGGCGGAAGGATCGCTGGACGTCAACCTGGTTTACGTCTGGCGCAACTACCCCCGAGAAATAGCCCACTTGCGCCTTTCTCTCGCCCATGCAACCGCATGGGCCATTCCCAATGGGCTATGGGCCACCTTGGCACCCCCTTGACTCAGTAACAAAACCTACTTGGCTTCTCCCCATTGGTTGGAGCTTTACACATGGATTGCCATGTGTGCAAGTGTGCTTCTTCATACTTAGCATCCTAGGCATTCTAACCCTGAGTTCCACTGTCTATATAACCTTTCCTTGAGCCCTCTGAGACAAGGGAGGGAGGCTGGACGTCCACATACTGCCACTTTGAGAGAGGAGAGAGAAAACAAACCCCACCTTCAACACTCATCTTCTTCCTTCTCTCAACATTTGGGACGTTCAGGAGGCTCTTTTGGAGCTGGAGGAGCCTTGCAAGGAAGCTACATCGCCTGCAAATGAGGATCAACTCCCCCTCTTCCTCTCTTTCACTTCCTCTTTCCTTAATAGTTGCATGTTGCCACACACCTCCCATACACTCTAGGCACGTAGGTCACTTCCCTACATACCTAGAAAGGGGTTTCCAACCAAAAACGGAGAGAAGAAGGTGGTTATAACACTTGGCCACCCCTCTTCTCAAGTCCGCATCCGGTACGGGATTCCCCTTTTAGGCTGTCTATTTCATTTTTGAGTATTTACTATATTTCTTTAGGCTAATAGAGTCCTTTTGTGGCAGGAATAGTCTGTAGAAGACCGTGGAGCTCTTCTTCTTTGCTGGCCGAAGGAGAAGAAGTTGAAGCCCCCCGTCATCGTCCGCTGCGCGAGGCCACTGCACTGACGCGATTCCATCACTCCTTGGGCACATGTAAGGCCCTGGAGATCACAAAACTCCCCTTCTTTCTTCTGGTTTTCCTTGTTTTCTCTTCAGTCAAACTAGTCAACCGAGGAGTCAACGTGGTCAACTAGAGACCCACTCATCGCCATTGAGGGACGCCAGCGACGTTCGTCACTTCCAGAGGACTCCCCCGACGCCCACGGTTGTCCGAGGAGCTACGGGAAACGGATCATCCACAGCTCTCTTCTGGCGATCACGGTGGGACGACTACTGCTACTGCGGTCTGTCTGCAGAAAAGTTGACGGCGAGCGATCTTGCCGTCAACACAGGTAAACGTCCACTGTTACTACCGTTTAGTCTTTGTAGAAGTCCATATAGGTTGTTGTTTATTTTAGTCAGCGTCCATCGATCATGCCGTCAATTAGTTTCTGATGAACTATGCATCCATGTTTTTGCCGTCTATTTTCACAGAAGCTTGATTTCTGATTGTTTTGATCTGATTTTCGTTTTCTGTTTGCTTCTTGTTTGTCACTAACGGTTCTCAGTCACGAGGGGTTTCTTCCTCTCATCTGTTCTAGCCTCCCCTCGCATTTTAGAACACCCTTCTTTGGTTTTCAACCTCTTACTCGGGGATTCCCTCTCGGGTAAATCGGGTTGGCTCCAAAGAAAACTCTGTAAGTCCCTAAATTTCGTAGATTCCCTCACGGTACTGGCAGGAGGACCTTTACCCTCCAGTCTAGTTCGCCTATTCACCTGGGTTTGAGTCACATTTGAGAGAATCGGCCTTTTGCGAGCCTAATTAACACACGGCTTTAACATTTAAAATCTTGGGGGAGTTGTTTGATAACATTGTTTGGTAGAAACCCCAAATTTCTGCTAAAAGACAGTGAAGTTAATCAACTTTAACCATTCTAAAATTAGTAGGTTGTGTGCTAATGGATGCTTGGTTAAATTCTCTGAATATGACTGACAATCTGGCTTTTGAATATGAGGACGATGTCCATGAGTTTATCGGGATGGTTGACACACATAACCAACCCGAAGAATCAGCCCATTCTTCTTCCTCCTCTCAAGTTGACAATGAGGGGAGCGTGAGTGTAACGCCCCAAAAATTTTAAAGTGTTAAGAAAATATTAATAATGTGGTTATTATATATTAGTATTGTCATTAAATTGAAATAATTAGAATTTGAGTTTAATAAATGGTAACATACGTTACCCCAATGTCGTACACAGAGGTGCGCGCTCCCACAGGACGACATCGAAAAATGACAACGAAATAAAAATCCGAGAACACCATAATTTCCAGAAAAATGTGGAGATCTCAGAAATATAAATCTCTGAATTTTTCGACGTACGGACATCGAGGATAAGTCGACGCGACTATTTTTCGGGTGAATTTTCACCCAGTTTAAAATAAAATCTAAAAATTAAATAAAAATCACCATAATTTGTAAAACTATCACAATAGCTTATGGTTGAAATTTTAAGACAAATGGATACCATTTAGACATGTTTACATAGTGTTTATTGGGCCAGCCAAATTTTAATCTAATTACGGTAGGGATTTTATAGGGATTTTTGGTTTGTCTACGTGTGAAGTGTTGAGAAGGACACAACGCATGGTAGAAGCTTCCATGCTTATGCCTTATGTGTAAAGCCTTGGGGGCTTGCATGGGAAACGTGTTGCCCATGGAAACCAAATGGTTTCTATGGTAACACGTCAAGGGCCGACGTGCCTTCTGCGTGAGAACTTGCTGGGCTTATAATAGCCATCCCAACATCCAGCATGCAAGCCTTTCTGCCGAGCTGCTGTTGTGCTTTCAAGGCTTTATAGTTGGGATGTAGCTGGAGTGTTGTTCTTCCTTCTTGCACCCTTGCTCTTGCTCAAGCTATGGCTGGGTGTAGCTGGGAAACCAGTGTAGCTGTTCTGGGTGGTGTTATTGCTGAGCTGTTATTTTCTTTCTTACACCTTGTTCTTGCTCGAGCTCTTGTTGGAGCTGTTGCTGAATAGTGATTGAGGAGCCATCTTAGAGGCTGCTGTCATTGCTCTGTTCAACCTCTTGTTTAGGAAGTGTTTCTAGTTGCTATCATTATGAAGAAGTTGTTGTGCGTAAGCTTCTGCTTCTACTTGTTAAGTCACTGTTGAAGTACTGTCATGGCTAACAAGCCATCAACTTGGAAGGAAGATCTTCTTTTGCTGGGTTAAGTTCTTTCATCAGGATTATGTGAAAGCTCACCTATTTAGTAAGGTAGAATTCTTTTCCTTTCTCACTCTTTCCTAAATCCATGACTTCTACCTTTGTTAAAGAGGTCATGAGTACCTACTTACTTGCTTTAAACTTGTGAATTTTCCTTTGAAACTATGTATCCATCCCTTATAATCATGTTTTAGTTGTGTGTCTGTAGGATTCACTTCCATCCCATTCTTCTTCCTATACCTCAACTTAGTTCAATGGTTTGAGGTGATCCTTCACTATGTGCAAGCTATTTCCTAGATTCAGGAAGTAGTTCCATGACAAGAATTGAGCCTTCATCATGTTTAATTTAGTGTTTGGTCATGAGAGGCAACACATCATTTCCCTTCCATCATAACTTGTTTAAATCTGAAATCATGTTGATCCTATTGTGTAGTGTAGATGGAGCTATGACAGTTTTCTTTCTACCTTCTTAGAGTTGATTTATCATGAAAATCTCAAGTGAGTGTACCTTGATAAATGATTGATGGAAAAGAAAAGAGAGTTCTATGGAAATGCTATTCCAGTAATTTTCCCTTGAGTTTGTCTTCTCTTTTGGTCATTCATGTGTACCATGTTCCATGTTCTTTCTTTCACTTCCTTGTAAAATTGGTTGTTTCTTGAGGTCAAGATCATGCTTATGTAAGTCTTAAACATGGTAGGGGATCATAGGAAAGCTTGGTAGAACAACTTTTAGATGATTTTGATCCTTTTCTAAAAGTTCATACAGTACCTGTCGACAGCCATGCCTTTAGCTGTCGACAGGGCCATGTTTCCAGAACCTAGGAGGTTCTGCCTGATAGTGGCTGTCGACAGCCACCTTCTTGGCTGTCGACAGGCACTAGCAGAACCCCATTTCTGCTTCTGGGAGAACAGCACCTGTCGACAACAAGCTTCTGCCTGTCGACAGGCACTGCCAGGATCATGTTTCCAGCTCTGACCTTGTTCCATTCTTTGCTGGAAACACACTCAATTGTTCTAGCTGTTAGCCCACCTATATCTTGTGGTTTTTACCACCTAAACACCTACTAAAATCAGTCATGTTACCTTCCTTCTCATCATCAATCATTTCTTCAAAAGTTCCAGTCACAATTGATCTTGTGAGGTCATCAATTTTCTTAAATCAATGAAGGAACAGAGTTCCTTAATTCTTGTGTGTAAATCATGAGGGAATCCTTGTGTGTCCTTGATTCATTATAAGAATGAGTGTGTGATGATGACGAGTTGTGAGTCTTTGGGACTCATTCGAGAAATATGCCTGGCAAATAAAGAGCTGGTTCAGTCCTGGGGGGAGCGTCCGAATTCGTCAGTGGCCGCGCGGGGGCGATGAGAATTTCTGGATGTTGGCATACATCAATTCTGTTTGATTAGTCATCATATCATGCTTGTGTGTGTGAAAATGTGTCTGACTCTGAATTCAAGTATCATCCTGAGTTATTGATCTTGCTTCTAAACTATTCTTATTCAATACGTGATATCAATTTGGCTCATTTATCCAATTTCTTGAACACTCAATACTAGCTATACATATGATCTTATCTTGAGATTATACGTTTGAATCCTTTCTATTTCAAGGAATTGAATTCTACTAGGCTAGTTAGCTCACCAAATACCACTTTTTCAGGTAATCTACAATTTTACAAGGCGGGACTTCGGGACTTGTGTGTGGAGAGACCAACCATGGTGGCATTTTATTTTTACAATGTAAATCAAGAACCATGTAACACCTATTGAATGGTGAATAATAATTTTTATTTATTGAAGCCTCTGAGCAAAATTACTGTTCAATTAGTTCAATTTTACTCTTGATTTCTCGTTCGCTCACGTTCCGGCATTTATAGATATATTAAATGACGGGATGTGACAGAATGGTATCAGAGCATTAGTTCGATAAACCTAGGGATAACCTGTGAGGATGGGTAGAAAGCCTGATGTTATGCTAGATAGGTAAAAGTCGGATATAGATTGTATTGAGTATGAATGTAATATCTAGAGATAGTTTTCTTCCTATGATTCAAACTTCTCACCTTCTGCTCTACCCTTTTATCCTTGAACTTATACACAAACGGTTTGAATATTCAAGTCCTAGTTTTAAATTTCCCAAATGTCATATTGTAATTGGTCTCTAGCTTATCATGGGTATTTATAGCCCCATAAATCCATAAGGAGCCTTAGGGTCGTGGGCACAATAACCTAGGCAGATTTCCTTGATCCCAAGCATCCACGTGTCCTGAAAAATTATAAGTTGAAATTCCATCCGGAGTGTGTCGACACTATCAGGGAGTGTGTCGACACACTGTCCTATTTGTGCAAAACAGGTCTTCTGAGAGCTGAGACTAGTGTCGACACTGCCACTGGCTGTGTCAACACACTGTCCCAGTCTGGAAACTGGGTCTTCTGGAGACTGGGTCTAGTGTCGACACTACCCCTGGACTATGTCGACACTACTCCTGGACTATTCTGACTGTTTGCTAGAAACCAGCACTAGTGTCGACACTACCCCTGGACTGTGTCGACACCACTCCTGGATTGTTTTGACTGTTTGCTGGAAAACAACACTAGTGTCGACACCACCCCTGGACTGTGTCGACACTACTCCTGGACTGTGTCAACACCACAGTGAATATGTATCTGAACCAGAACTTAAGGACAATAAACGTGTAGAACTGAAACTCATACCTTATTTACATTCCATATCATTTAAGTAAATGTTATTTACTAAAGATATTACATGTAAATAAGGAAGTACTCCCCATTTGAATCCAATAAAAATATCAGAAAAATCATATCTCTTACCAATAAAAAGTCAACTCTCCCACCGAAGAAGAAAATTGCGATTTTCGCGATTCCATCAAAATAGCGTCTTTCTAATTTCTCACAATTTGGCCTACCTAAAAATTTCATAATTCAAGTAAACCTAGTAGAATGATAAAAATTCAAGGTCTGGTGAAAAATGATAAACACACATATGACTTCTCCAAGGGAGCCCTCTCCTACTGAAGGAAAAGTTAAACCTGTTCATCCCTTAATCTACATCGATATGGCTTTTGCAATGATATGTTATTATCTCCAACTCTAACTAAGAATTAGTAAATGAATGGTTCAATCGATCATATAGATTTCATGACTATCCTCGTGATATATCCTTCCGTTGACTTTCCCACGTTCTTGAATTCTAAATTATTATACCACTGAAATGAATTAGTTAATCCTCATTTATCTCCATCCCTCACTAAATCAAGTGAAACTCTTTAATAACTCAAATGTGTGGAACACTCACACAATTGATGACTCAAAGTTTTGAGATCGTTTTAAATCTCACAAACCGTATACCTACAGTGTAGGATTGAATCTGTTTATGTCTATTGGAGTAGACAACCAAACAAAATAGTGAAGAAAAGAAATAGGAAAATACCCAATTAGGGAGAATTTAAAAAAAATGCAAGGATATGCAAATACATTGCACAAGAATTTGGACTTAGTGAAATGACTCCTTGAACTTCCAATTACATCCTCTATAGGCTTGAACGCATCAAAATTTTCCTTTAACTGTAACATAAGAATCAAATGTCTCATAGTTGAGTTAAATCCTAAAGTTTTGCTTTAATTAATAAATAACATGGCGTGTCAACACACACAAACAAATTGACTTGGGACAGTAGGAAGATTTAGAAAATCAACTCCATGTTTTCTAGACTTGACCTCAATTAGGTGATCGCAGTTTTGATTAACTTAATTTAAATTTGTTTACTCAGCTCGCGTAATGGGAGAAGAAGCACATTGGAAAGAGGTTCAACATGCAATGGACAACCTTGCTCAGTCCTTAGAATGGGTAGTTCCCGTTGTTGATCAAGGAAAAATGAAGTTGTATAAGAATATTAATAGTCCAAACTCTCAAGAAACAATAAGTATTACAGTGTCCATATGGAAGAAGACAGTTCTCCCCAGTAATAGAGAAATAGCTGCAACAAAGATGAAGTGGAGCAAAGAGAACAAAAAGAATAAGAAGGCCAATAAGCAAGCGAACGTTAAGGCACAACTTAAGGAAGCTTGTGCATGTTGTCACAAATCAGGTCATGTCAAAGAGAACTATTGGCGGAAACTAGGAACATGTTTAAAGTGCGGAAGTCTAGAGCATCGGATCTTAGAATGTCCTGTACTCTCTCAGAGCAAAGATAAGAGTTCAGGAAAACTTAAAGCCATAGGGAAAAGTGACTAAAGCTATTAGAAGTAATTTTATGTATAAGTCAATAGGACTTGAGTATAGTGACAAATACTTGAGTTTAGTTGTTACAATATATCAAAAGTTGGTAAGTTTTGCCAATTAATGTAACTTTATAAGGCTGACTATAGAAATTTGTAATAGAAATCTTATGGGATAAATAAAATTCTTATTGTCTATCTCCATATTCTTCACATTCAACATTTTTGTCATACTTTATTACCCTTCCCAAGGGAATATGTATTTACATAACCCTCTAAGGAGTAAGGTTATTCCTTAGTGGGGGAGACTTTGAGTATGATCCAGAGATAGAGAACATAGTAAAGGTCGTATCTAATTGAACCCATGATCACAATATTGCTCTTTAATATCTAAAGATGCTAATATCTAGATTTCCATCAACTGACAATGTTATGATAATAAATTATATAGTGTGTAAACATCTTATGACATAATAATCATGACGCGATTGATGAGCCTAATTCGGATTAAATAAATTTTAAAAGACTAAAAACTTACATCTTTGTGATCCATCCAAACTAGTCAAGGAGTTTGGAGGACCAAACTCTTTTCTTAGTAGGGGAGAGTGTAACGCCCCAAAAATTTTAAAATGTTAAGAAAATATTAATAATGTGGTTATTATATATTAGTATTGTCATTAAATTGAAATAATTATAATTTGAGTTTAATTAATGGTAACATACGTTACCTCAGTGTCGTACACAGAGGTGCACGCTCCCACAGGACGACACCGAAAAATGACAACGAAATAAAAATCCGAGAATACCATAATTTTCAGAAAAATGTGGAGATCTCAGAAATATAAATCTCTGAATTTTTCGACGTACGAACATCGAGGATAAGTCGACGCGACTATTTTTCGGGTGAATTTTCACCCAGTTTAAAATAAAATCTAAAAATTAAATAAAAATCACCATAATTTGTAAAACTATCACAATAGCTTATGGTTGAAATTTTAAGACAAGTGGATACCATTTAGACATGTTTACATAGTGTTTATTGGGCCAGCCAAATTTTGATCTAATTACGGTAGGGATTTTATAGGGACTTTTGGTTTGTCTACGTGTGAAGTGTTGAGAAGGCCACAACGCATGGTAGAAGCTTCCATGCTTATGCCTTATGTGTAAAGCCTTGGGGGCTTGCATGGGAAATGTGTTGCCCATGGAAACTAAATGGTTTCTATGGTAACACGTCAAGGGCCGACGTGCCTTCTGCTTGAGAACTTGCTAGGCTTATAAAAGCCATCCCAACATCCAGCATGCAAGCCTTTCTGCCGAGCTGCTGTTGTGCTTTCAAGGCTTTATAGTTGGGATGTAGCTGGAGTGTTGTTCTTCCTTCTTTCACCCTTGCTCTTGCTCAAGCTATGGCTGGGTGTAGCTGGGAAACCAGTGTAGCTATTCTGGGTGGTGTTATTGCTGAGCTGTTATTTTCTTTCTTACACCTTGTTCTTGCTCGAGCTCTGTTGGAGCTGTTTCTGAATAGTGATTGAGGAGCCATCTTGGAGGCTGTTGTCGTTGCTCTGTTCAACCTCTTGTTTAGGAAGTGTTTCTAGTTGCTATCATTATGAAGAAGTTGTTGTGCGTAAGCTTCTGCTTCTACCTGTTAAGTCACTGTTGAAGTACTGTCATGGCTAACAAGCCATCAACTTGGAAGGAAGATCTTCTTTTTCTGGGTTAAGTTCTTTCATCAGGATTACGTGAAAGCTCACCTATTTAGTAAGGTAGAATTCTTTTCCTTTCTCACTCTTTCCTAAATCCTTGACTTCTACCTTTGTTAAAGAGGTCATGATTACCTACTTACTTGCTTTAAACTTGTGAATTTTCCTTTGAAACTATGTATCCATCCCTTATAATCATGTTTTAGTTGTGTGTCTGTAGGATTCACTTCCATCCCATTCTTCTTCCTATACCTAACCTTAGTTCAATGGTTTGAGGTGATCCTTCACTATGTGCAAGCTATTTCCCAGATTCAGGAAGTAGTTCCATGACAAGAATTGAGCCTTCATCATGTTTAATTTAGTGTTTGGTCATGAGAGGCAACACATCATTTCCCTTCCATCATAACTTGTTTAAATCTGAAATCATGTTGATCCTATTGTGTAGTGTAGATGGAGTTATGACAGTTCTTTCTACCTTCTTAGAGTTGATTTATCATGAAAATCTCAAGTGAGTGTACCTTGAGAAATGATTGATGGAAAAAGAAAAGAGAGTTCTATGGAAATTGCTCTTCCAGTAATTTCCCCCTTGAGTTTGTCTTCTCTTTTGGTCATTCATGTGTACCATGTTCCATGTTCTTTCTTTCACTTCCTTGTAAAATGGTTGTTTGTTTTCTTGAGGTCAAGATCATGCTTATGTAAGTCTTAAACATGGTAGGGGATCATAGGAATCTTGGTAGAACAACTTTTAGATGATTTTGATCCTTTTCTAAAAGTTCATACAGTACCTGACGACAGCCATGCCTTTAGCTGTCGACAGGGCCATGTTTCCAGAACCCAGGAGGTTCTGCCTGACTGTCACAGGCACCAGCAGAACCCCATTTCTGCTTTTTGGGAGAAAGCACCTGTCGACAACAAGCTTCTGCCTGTCGACAGGCACTGCCAGGATCATGTTTCCAGCTCTGACCTTGTTCCATTCTTTGCTGGAAACACACTCAATTGTTCCAAGCTGTTAGCCCACCTATATCTTGTGGTTTTACCACCTAAACACCTACTAAAAACAGTCATGCTACCTTTCTTCTCATCATGAATCATTTCTTCAAAAGTTCCTGTCACAATTGATCTTGTGAGATCATCAATTTTCTGAAATCAATGAAGGAATAGAGTTCCTTAATTCTTATGTGTAAATCATATTGCCTAGTTGACAAGCCCAGAGGGGGGGGGGGTGAATGGGTCTTTAAAAATCTATTTAGGTGACACCTGTACGTAAAAGTATACACAAAACAATCTTCGATGTTGGTTAGTAACGGTTAGTATGAACAACAAACTCACAAAGAATCAATCACACAACGCAAAGAATTATCCTAGTTCGGACCTCCTTTCCTTAGGAGTCCTACGTCCAGTCCCTGAGCAACAACTCAGGTTTTCACTAACTAGGGTACAGTCCCCCTATGGACACTACAACACCCAGCTCAGCTGGTCTTCCTTCACACCAGAGGGAATAACCACACCCTGGATACCTCACCAGGTCTTCCTTCACAACCGAAGGGAACAGCACCCTGGATCCCACCAGGTCTTCCTTCACACATGAAGGGAAACACCACAGAAGAATATAATGAATTCAAGCCCCTAGATCAAGCTTTTACAAGCCAGATCTGAAGTAACAAACACTGAGAGCAAAAGATCTAAACAAGGCACACTCTCAGAACTACACTGGCTCTCTTAGAAATTCTATTACAGCATAGAGAGCAAAGAGCTAAAGGTGATGAGGAATGAGATTCTTGGCTCTAGACTTCTTTCAGAAGGATTTGAATGCTCGTATGCGAGATCTTGTTCACTACTCAGTTGCTTGCATTCTTCTCTTCTGTCTTGTATTTATATCTTCTTTTGAAATACAACCGTTGTCTCTTAAGTTGATAGACGTTAGACTACTTGACACTTGGAAGCTTCAACAATCTTTTATCCATTTGAGCACGCAAAGAGATAGGGTCTTCTGGTGTCTATAAGGTCCAACGTTGTATGACAGAATGTCTTTAGGACCCTGCACACATTAATGTTTGAACAGTAGACAGCTAGGCTGTCTCTTGTTGTAGTAAACGTTGATGTGAGTATTCACCAAAATAGTAATGCCAAATAGCTTGTTCTAAAAGATGTTGACAGAATATGCACAATAGAAAAGGGAATCATCTGCATGCATGCAGAGATACGTTCTGTCTTTATTAAATGCACAGCAGTCAGATAGATAAGAGAAAACTTTGACTATTCAACGCTTTAAGAGATAAGATAAATGTCAAGTCGATATAAACCATAAAGTCGTTGTCTATATGACTTATGAAATCGTTATGAATACTAACAAGTCATTATAGAGAGCAAATCGTTAAAGTAAGTTTATGTGTTCAACAAGGAAATCGTTATGACACTTATCAAGTCGTTATGAGCTCTAAAGAAATCGTTGCGCAAAGCAAATCGTTATGAGTTCTAAGAAATCGTTGCGCGAAGCAAATCGTTATGAGTACTAAAGAATCGTTGCGCGAAGCAAATCGTTATGAGTTCTAAAGAAATCGTTGAGCGAAGCAAATCGTTATGAATTCTAAAGAAGTCGTTATGATGACTTACAGAATCGTTATACGACAGCAAGTCGTTGCGATTCTAAGAAATCGTTACAGCGAGCAAGTCATTACTAATTCTAAAGAAATCGTTTGATAACGTACGAAATCTTTACGGCGATCAAGTCGTTGCGAGTTCTGAAGAATCGTTATGATGACTTAAGAAATCGTTACGGCGAGCAAGTCGTTGCGAATTCTAAGAAATCGTTATGATAACTTACGAAATCGTTACGAGGATCAAGTCGTTGTGAGTTCTGAAGAAATCGTTATGATGACTTAAGAAATCGTTACGGCGAGCAAGTCGTTGCGAATTCTAAAGAAATCGTTACAGCGAGCAAGTCGTTGCGAATTCTAAAGAAATCGTTATGATAACTTACGAAATCGTTACGGCGAGCAAGTTGTTACGAGTTCTAAAGAAATCAATGCGATAACTTAAGGAATCGTTACGGAAACGACTTGATTGAAATACCATTTTTAGTCTTATAAAGAAATCGTTATAGCTCTATTGAAATCGTTGTGACTTTCAATAGAAGTCGATGTGGACTTAGAGAAATATGATCTAGAAATAATTAATGCTTCAGAAAAATAATGCTTACCAATATTGGCTTGATTGACCTTGGCCTTGGAGTATTTCCTGTACTTAAGACTTAGAGAACTTTGATAAGGTTTTGTTAATTACCAAAATACATGTATATTTAAACATTTCGTGGGGACAGACTGATCATCAATCTCCCCCTTTTTGGTGATGACAAAAAATTATCATAAGCATGAATATTTCCAGAAAGTATTTCAAACATGCTAATTTCTAAATCTGAAGATTTTCGGAATGTATTTCAGACATGCTAATTTTCTCCCCCTTTTTGTCAGTAAGCAAAAAGATAATCTTCGACAAAGAAAGAAGAGAAAAGATGGAAGGGCAGACAGCCAACATATATTTATAGTTTTGAGGATTTATAGATAAGTAATAAGCAGGGGATAACAGGGAGCCAAAACGCTTGAGTACAGGGATTGCCTGGCGTTCCTGCTCTTCAAAGAAGGCTTGAAAGGCCCCAAAGTCAATTTGATAGGAGGGTCCCATAGTGGGAGCCATCCTTTTGATATGAAGCAGTCTTTGATCTGAAATGAAGTCCCCATACTTAACACAGCCAAGGGCTAACTTGTAAGTTAAGAAGGACCCAAAGCTGACAAACCGAAGGAAAGCTTCAATCTTGAGGGGATAGTCAATCTTAAGCGACCTAAGTTCTTGCTTTAAAGCAAAGAAAACCTTGTATCTTTCGACCCAGGTCAGATAGGAGTCCCTGATGAGGTGAAGAGAGTTGGCATCCAAAAATTCACCAGGAGACAAGAGAGGTTGATTTGAACTGGCCTGAGAGGCATTTAGATCGCTGAGCTGCTGAGCAGACAACGGATAAAGCTTTTCTGCCACTCTTCAGGAGACAACCGCTCGCATTCAGAGAGAATAGGGGCCAGAACATCTGCCTTGATATGCCCCTGAAGATACTGCCGAAAGACGAATCTGGGGAAGGATAAGTCACGACCATCTTGCACAAATAATCTGGCCATTACCCTTGCAGCTCGCTCAAAGATAAGTGTTCCCACGAAGAATCCATAATTGCATGGAGAGGTGGAAGGAACACTACATCAGGAATAACCAGGGTGGCAAAATCGACCTGAAGGGGCTCAGTATGAGCTGTGCTTGAATTGAGGGCCTTGATGGCTGCACGAAATTGACCCATTGAGATTCTGGGAGGCGATGTACATAGCAGTAGTTACTATACATCTGATACTGCCAGATAAATTTGATTTCTTCTCTGAATGAAGGGGCCAAACAGATTTTTATGGTGGATCTGGAACCATTCAGAAAGGGGAAGAGGAGCTTCCCTAGGGGGAAATCTGGCAGCTTGAGCTCGACGAAATGACTGTACAGATCTTTATGGCTCCGAGCCCACCGCTCTTCAGTTTTGGCTTCAGTCATGGAGAAGACTTTGGACTGATGAGCCTTAGAGAGATGGGTATAAGGAAAGATGGTGGTGAGATGTTCAAAAGATTTTGAAAGGAAGGCCAAAAATATGGGCAAAAACTACCTTTTGAAGATATTCTTCATAGATAAGTTTCTCTTGTTGGAGACAGAGAGGGAAAACCAAAGGGGAGGATAGCAAAGTTCAGAAGAGACAGAATGAGTGGAGGTGAGTCTCCTCTTTTTAGAGACAGGACTAGAAGAGTCTGTCCTGTGAGTGGGGTTCCAACAGCCAGGACTGAACGAAGTATTGCTACTTCAAATTCATCCTTGATATCCTGGATTTGCACATGTGCGAGTTGGGCACCCTCAGGAATAATGGTAATGAAGGAGGGAGGTGTAGGTGGATTGAAAATAGAGTCGAGTTTCAGTAGGAGAGTAAAAGTGTCTGATGTAGAAGGGCCAGAAGAAGAGGCCCTGCAGAAGAGGATGCTGGTGGAAGCTCAGGTGGAGAGGATGGTAAAGGTGAAAATAATGGGAAGAAACAGGAGATGAGGCAGGGAGGAGGTGGATTGAGAGGGAAAGGGTGTTGGTGAGGAGATGGGTCTAGGTTGAGGTTTCTTGAAAGTCTGTGGGGCAAGAGGTGCAGTGGAGGATGAAGGTGGAGATTGAGGAACTGGTGTTTGGGAAGAAGTGGGAGCTGGAGGCTCGGGAACCAAAACTGCTTCTTCAGCCAAATTCTGCACAGGCTCAAACTCCATGGCCTTGATGGCCCTGACATCTTCTCAGCAGGCCTTGGAGGCCCTTTATCCTGCTCAGCTGGCCCAGAAGATCCTTGCTCATTGACCTCTGCCTCTGCTGCTGCTACTGCTAATGGTCCGAACACTGGAACAGATGACCCTGATGGCCCTGATTCTGGAACTTGAGTTGCAGGAGGTGGATGAGGAGAAGTAACTTGAGCTCCAACCACCTTCAGAATCTCAGAGAGCATTGTCTTCATGCTGCCCATCTCGTTGTCGAACCATTTCATGGCATTTCTGATACTTGAAATCTCCTTGGAAGATGAAGCTTGGCTCATGAAAATGGAATTTACATCTGATTGGAGAGAGCATAAGATTGTACCTTGAACATCCAATCTCTCAATAACAGGCTTCAAATTTATGACTATTTTCTATTTCACCTGCCTCTCAAAAGGAGTATCTGCTAAGAGTGGAACATCGGAAACCACTTCTTTTCCTTTCTTCCTTGCCTCTGAAGCTGGAGGCTGCTGATCATCATTTGATTCTGAGGAGCTGGCTATCTCCCCATCTCTAGCATCATTACCTGGGGGATTGTCATGTTCCTCCCCCTGAGTGCCATCACCCTGTGAACTGGCAAAGATTCCTTCAGCAGGCACACTGCCCATAGGCATATCAGTGTGTGTTGCTTCTTCTGTGACCTCTTGTCTTTCACAAGGCTGCTCCCCCTGAATAGGAGCTTCCTCCATCAAGACATCTTCTGGAGCACCTGATTGCTCCTCCTGAACTGGTGTAGCTGCTACAGATTCTGCAATGTGGCCAGATGCCACAACTTCCTCTACGGAACAACCACCAGTCTCTAAAGTGATTGGGGTGGAGAGAATAGAGTCCACTACCCCTCCAAGTATAGAGGCTACAATAGAGGTGGGTAGATGGTCTGCTGTTGTAGACACAAAGGGGATAATTTCCTCAGAGAGATGTCCTCAATTCTTTCATTAGAACTCTTCCAGCTACTCTTGCTGATTCTTCTGGAAATTCTTCTACAAATAGAGAGTCTACAGCTGCTGCGACTCTTCTGCTGCTGATTCCAAGATAGGGGTTGCTGCAGATGCTAATTCTTCTTGCTCTGGCACAGTTGGGGCTATAGCTACTGGTTCTGCGATTTCTGCTTGCACTTCTTCCTGAACTTCCTGAACTCTTCCATAATGGCCTCTCCCTTAGCCATGGAGATCTTAGACCAAACCCATTTACAACTGAGAAACCACTTTTCCTTAGATTTCTGGACCTAATAGCTTGGCCCATCTTTTCAACACTGCTCCTGACAAATCAATACCAAAAAACTTGAAAATCTTGGTAAGCAGGTGAGCATAGGGCAGAGAAACATTGAGCTTGCTCTTGGTATCCCAAATCTGATCACTAGCAAATTTCATCCTTTCTAACATTACAGCGGCCATGTTTATCTCCTTGTTCTGTCTGACCCAGAACATCATATCTGAGTCTGCCTTTGTACAGGTTGAAAAAGTTGCACTTCTGGGAGCGATTATCTGACAGACTATAAAGTGAAGGAGACGGTTGAAAGCATTCATTTGATTGATATCTATTTTTCCATCTCTCAGACGATACTCAGGTCCAATAATTCTGAGACCCTTTACCTTTGTATCCACAGAGTGGACTCCGCTGTGACCGGTTGTGCTCACATCAAACAACATCTTCAGAAGATCATGATCAATTTTTATGGGGATACCATTGATTGAAGACATAGACCCATCTGTCTCTGATTTCAAGCAAACATAGAATGCCTTCACGAGGTCTGATAGCTTACCTCAGAGAAGGTTGAAATAACTGACCACTTCATCCTGCTTAAGGCTGCTACAACACTGTGCATCCCGTTCTTCTCAAGATCAACAACATCTACTGCTTTATTTCCACCAGCTTGGTCTTCACGAACGTGAACCTTTTCTGCTGCTCAGGAGAGAGGAACTCGCGCTGTAACCACCCAGATTGCCGGAAATGACGGATGCGGCCATGGATTCAAGTGAGAAGGTTTTCTGGAGGATTGAGGTGGAAGAAGGAGTGAAACCCCTCAAGAAATTTGTCGCGGGAAGGAGAGAAGAGCTTCAAACTTGCAGAGAGTCGATTTCCGAGTCGTTAGGGCATCAGCTTAGGCAACCAGACGAAAGAGGAAAAAGATAGAAGATGGAAGATGAAACGTTCCCACATCGTTTTTTGTAATTAAATAAATGCTGAGGAAAGTGAGGCGCCAAAAGGCGGTAGAAAGCGACACAAGAGTTTGACTATTCAAACAGACTTTAATAAAAGAGCGGCCAGGAAGGATAATGTGAGTTTCTTTTGCTTAAATTTATGGAGGGAAAATTTACTTAAATCTGAAAATTTTTGTACCAGTTTCAAGCGGAATCTTTTCACAAATTACACATGCCCAATTCCCTTCTAAGAGATGTGAATCTCTCTTCGGGTAAGGCTTTTGTGAAAATATCTGCTAACTGACTATTTGTATCAATAAAGGATATTTCAATATTACCATTTGCAACATGATCACGAATGAAATGATATCTAACCTCAATATGCTTGGTTCTTGAATGTTGGACTGGATTTTTGATGAGATTGATAGTGCTGGTGTTGTCACACAATAGTGGAATCGATTTGATATTTAATCCAAAATCTTCAAGTTGTTGCTTTATATCCATAGGAGTTGTGTACAACAACTTCCAGCAGCCACGTACTCAGCTTCAGCTGTAGATAGTGCCACTGAATTTTGTTTCTTTGAAGACCAGGATATCAAACACCCTGCAAGAAATTGACAACAGCCACTGTGCTTTTTCTATCTACTTTGCATCCAGCATAGTCATCATCAGAGTATCCTACTAAATTGATTTCACAAGATTTTGGATACCACAGATCTAAATCATGAGTTCTAGCTAATATCTAAATATTCTTTTTACAGAGATTAAATGTGATTCTCTAGGATCTGCTTGATACCTAGCACACATGCATACTTAAATAGAATATCGGGTCTACTAGCTGTTAAATAAAGTAGTGAACCTATCATACCTCTGTAGGTCTTTTGATCTACTTTCTTACCATCTTTGTCACTGTCCATCCTTGTTGATGTACTCATGGGTGTTGACAGTGGCTTGGTGTTATCGAATCCAAATTTCTTCAAGAGTTCTTTGGTGTACTTTGCTTGGCAGATGTGGGTGCCATCTTTTCCTTGCTTGATTTGCAATCCAAGGAAATAATTGAGCTCTCCCATCATGCTCATCTCAAATTCTCCCTGCATCAACTTTTCAAAGTACTTGCAAAGGATTCATCAGTAGATCCAAAGATAATATCATCTACATATATGTACAAGTAGTATGCTTTTAACTTTTGATTTTACAAATAAAGTGCTATCTACTTGACCTCTACTGAAACCATGGTTTAGAAGAAAAGAACTAAGCCTTTCATACCAGGCCTTAGGTGCTTGCTTTAAACCATATAATGCCTTATGAAGTTTAAAAACATGATTAGGAAATTATGTGTCATCAAAACCCGGGGTTTGTTCCACATAAACTTCCTCTTTTATAAAACCATTTAAGAATGCATATTTGACATCCATTTGAAATAGTTTTCAGTCTAATGCTGATGCATATGCAAGTAATATTCTAATAGCCTCAAGTCTAGCTACAGGTGTATAGGTTTCATCGAAATCTATGCCTTCTTCTTGGGAATAGCCTTGAGCCACCAATCTGGCCTTGTTTCTCAAGATTACACCAGTCTCATCCAATTGTTTCTGAACACCCATTTGGTGCCAATAACTAGATGGTCTGATGGTCTAGGAACAAGTGACCATACTTGGTTTCTCTTGAACTGATTTAGTTCATCTTGCATGGCCAAGATCCAAGATTCATCACCAAGAGCTTCATTGACTGTCCTTGGCTCTATTTGAGAAACAAATGCTAAATAATCACAAGGTATCATGTTACCTCTTGTTCTTACCCCAACAGATGGATCACCAATGATATTCTCAGGTGGATGATCTTTCTTGTATCTCCACTCCTTTGGAAGGTTTTCATGTGTAATTTCCTTTTGTTGTATGTCTTCCAGAGGTGGATCATCCTTATTCTCAATTGATGTATTCTTTAGTTTCTTGGACAGTTCATCTGTATCATCATTGTCACTATCTTCTTCCTTTCTCAAGGAAGGGTTAGTTTCATCAAAATAATATGTACAGACTGTTCAATTAAAGTGCTTTATTAAATACTCTATAGCCTTTGGGTTTAGAGGTGTACCCCATGAAGATGCCTTCATCTGATTTGGCATCCAACTTACCAATGTCTATTTTTCCATTGTTGTGGATGAAGCAAGGACATCCAAATGTCCTGAAGTGACTGATCTTTGGTTTCTTTCCTTTGAACAGTTCATATGCAGTCTTCTTTAGGATTGACCTGATCATTACTCTGTTGATGATGTAGCTTGCTGTGTTGACTGCTTTGGCCCAAAAATACCTTGGCAGACATATTCTGATAGCATGGTTCTTGCCATATCCAATAGAGTTCTATTCTTTCTTTCAGCAATTCCATTTTACTGTGGTCCTTGGCGCTGAGAAATTATGCTCAATCCTCTGATCATCATAGAATTTAGCAAATTTTTCATTCTGAAATTCACCATCATGATCTGATCGTATAGAAACAATGCTGAACTTCTGATCCTTCTGGACTTTCTTGCTGAAACTAACAAAGTTTTCAAAAGTGTCATCTTTATGCTCTAGGAATGATACCTATTGAATCTTGAGTAATCATCGACTATGACAAATCCAAAGTTCTTTCCTCCAAGACTGGTAGTTCTCATTGGCCCAAATAGATCCATATGAAGGAGCTCTAAGGGTTTTGAGTGTTTACCACCGTTTTTACTTGAAGGAGCTCTTGGTGTGCTTTCCCTTAGCACAAGATCTACAGACACCTTCCATTTTGGCACTGACCTTGGCAAGCCTTCCACAAGATTTTTCTTTAGCAATTTTCTCATCCCATCTATGCTGCAATGACCCAATCTTCTGTGCCATAGTTCAGTTGACTGACTTTTATTTGCTGCCAGGCAAACATCCTGATCCTTGAGTTCTTCAAGATGAAGCGCATACACACTTTCTTCCCTATTGGCTTCGAAGATTACATCTCCATCCTTTAGTATGCTGCACTTTGACTCTTGAAACTGAATCTGATGATCTCTGTCACAAAGCTGGCTGATGCTGATGAGGTTGTGCTTCAACCCTTTGACAAGCAATACATCTTCAATGACTACTTTCCTTTGTGGTTAGTATCATTGATTTTACCTTTGATTATCCATTTCTTATTTTTTTTTGGGCATGTTGTTATGATATGTCCCTAACTTGTTGCAGTGACTACAGCAGATAATTGGTTACTTTTTCCATATATTTGAAGTTAGCTTTGTATGCTAATATCTTGTTCGGGTACAATGTGTGTTGGATATGTTTTTAGGATAAACTATAGTTTTCTTTCATGTCTGGGGGTGTATATCCTAATCCATTTTTCTTCTTACCTGATCTTCTGGCACCTTTTAATATGAGGGAGTTTTTTACCATTTGTGAATTTTTCTAATGTGCTAGATAACTGTATATTTTTTTTTTGTTATTGTCTTGATTTCATTTCAGTTCATCTGAACTTACTTTTTTTTCTAATTCAGTATTAGTTCATTCTTAGCTTTTAGATCTTCACATAATTGTTTTTGATGATCACATTAACATCCTTGAACATTGATTTAATGCAAAATTGATGTGCTAAACTAACATGAAAACACCATGAAAGTGATTGAGTTTAACATTGCTAAATCATACAATGTATATCACTATAATGTATTTGCATGTAGGTATACAAGCATGAAACATGGAGCATTGAAGAGGCATTGAAGAAATGAGCAAAAAGCACAAATATCTGTCAAAGAGGTGTATCTGTCGACAGATGCAATGTACCTGTCGACAGATTCACACAGTCATTCCAAGACAAGCTCAGTTTTGTATCTCTGAGTGCATCTGTCAACAGACGAATGTACCTGCCGACAGATACACACAGTCAACCCAGGACAGAGCTCAGGTTTTCTATTCCTGAGTGCATCTGTCGACAGATGCAAACTGCCTGTCGACAGATACACTCAGAAACTCAATTTCCTGAAACCCAGTTCTCAGCCTGAGTGCGCTTGTCGACAGATGCAAGTGCAGCTGTCGACAGACGACGGAAACATAAGTTTTTGAGTTTCCAAATCCGGCCCCCACTTGGGTGTTTCCTTCCTCCACGACCCCCACCTTTACCTAACACTATATAAGCATCCTTTTGGAGCCAAATTCGCAGAAAGCAGCCTCCCATCCAAGAGCCTCCAAGGGATCAAGAGGAAAAGCCCCAAATTGCTGCTCTGCTTCAACTTTCCGCCCAGATCGTCGTGGAATCACCATCTATGCGGAGCTGAAGCCGGATCGTCGCCAATTCAACCTTCTACATCGAGCAATCTACATCCAATCGAAGTTTGAAGAGCGTTTGGACGATCCACGAGAAGAATTCCAACCGGATTTGTTCCCTAATTCCTAATTCTTCTCCATCTCATAATTTCCATTCCATCGTGTGTGTGTGTGGTTGTGTTTCGAGCATCCCTTGTGCTTGATTCACGTATTTGTGGTTGTTCTGATGGTGTTTCATCAGACAACGTGTGTGTGGTTGAGTTGTTGTGTTGAACTCCTCATAAGCAGTCGTTTCTGCGTGTGGTGTGTGGACGGTGGATGTAGGATACACGAGTTGTGTACTCCGAACCACCTTAAATCATCGTGTTCTGTGGTTTGTTCGCGTTTTGTGATAGATGATTGGTAGGCACGGTGTTCATACGCACGTTTGATTCCCTGTTCTCATTTAGATCAACTCAAGCGGTCTCATACTTAATCGAATTCCAATCAAATTTCTTTAAGATCGCGATAGCATCGAAAAGAAGCCATCAATAGTTTTAAATTGCCGTAATCTATTCAACCCCGCCCTTCTAGATTACCGTATTGTGTATTTCCGCATAACCCTTCAATTGGTATCAGAGGGTTTCTCCGATTTACTGTTTTTCGTCATTTGATCTAGCGATCAGGAGATTTTCGATCTTATGGATTCTAGCAAAGGGTATATGGCCGAGGGACATTCAGTAACCAGTCCACCCTATTTTGATGGCACTGACTATCCTTATTGGAAAAACCGTATGCAGGTATTTTTGAGAGCTCAAAATTACGAGCTGTGGAAGATAGTCAGCAAGGGACCATATGTGTTGCCCGAGGACGAAGACACCTGGACGAAAGACCAAATAGCTAAAGGAACTCTCAACTGGAGCGCACTAAACATGATGCAATGTGCGGTGCATCCAAAGGAATTTCAAGAGTCTCCACATGCTCAACAGCAAGGAGATGTGGGACAAACTTGAACTCATTTACGAAGGTACGTCCGAGGTAAGGGAAACTAAAGTTAGCATGTTAGTGTCTGAATATGAAATGTTCAAGATGAAAACTGATGAAACCATATCAGACATGTTTGCAAGATTCATGATAATAGTTAACGGGCTTAAAGGTCTTAAGAAGGAATACTCTGAAAGTGACTTAGTAAGAAAGATCCTTCGATCTCTTACTTCATCTTGGAATACTAAGGCCACTGTCATTGAGGATTCCAAAGACCTTTCCAAAATGAAATTGGATGAACTAATTGGCTCCTTAATGACATATGAAATCAACATCAAAAGAAAAGAATTAGAAGAAAATCCTAGGAAGCCAATTGCTCTAAAGCATCCAACAAAACATCAACAAGCTCCAAGAAATCCATTCAACAATAGTGATGAGCAAGAAACATCTAGTGAGAGTGATGATGGTGAAATGGCAATGCTCACTAGACAATTCAAGAAATTTCTGAAGTTCAAAAGGAGAGACACAGGTAACTCTAAACCCTTTCAAAAGAAAATTTTTCACAGAAATATGAGTCCACAAAAAATCTGACATTGTTTGTTATGAATGCAAGAAACAAGGCACATGAGAGGAGAATGCCCGGAACTCAAGAAAGCTGAAGAAGAAAAACTCACCTCCAAAAAGGCCAAAGCAATGTTGGCCACCTGGATTGAAGATGAAGATGAAGATGCACAAAACATCCGATGATGAAGAAGTGAAATGCTTGATGGCTAGAGTGATGACTCCAGCGAGGTAAATTTCTCATTTGATGATTTCACTGCAAGTGAATGGGAGGAAGCATACACTACCTTATTTAAAATTTTTGTGAATATAGATCTGAAAATAGAGCATTAAAAAAGAAATGCAACTCCCTTGTGCATGATAAGAACAATGATGAACGAATTGCATTCCTGACAAAAGAATTGGAAATGATGAAAGTTGATGAAAAGACTCATAATGAGAAATGGATTGCTTGAAAATGAAATGCAAGAAACACAAAAAGAAAAAGACTGTTTAAGCCATTCCATTGAATCCTTCAAGAGAACAATTGGAAACAAAAAAAAGTTGGAACAAACTGAAAAGGAATGAAAAAAAAATCTGAGGACTTAATGAAATTTGTAAAAGGGAAGCAAAATCTAGATGCGGTTTTGGGCGCCAAAATACATGTAACCAAGCATGGATTAGGATATCAACCTGTCAAACAAAAGAAATAGGAGATCATTGATAACTTCATTTTTGATCCTAGCCCAAGCACAACCAAGCATGTCCCACAAAGCATAACTCAAGACAGTCTCAGACCAAGGCAATGCAACTTAAACAAATGTTCCAAAACAAACAAAAGGAAAAAGGCACTGTCGACAGATGCAATGGTGCCTGTCGACAGATAAGAACAGTTTAAACATAAACAGTCTAACAGCAACAAAAAATGAAAAGAAAATTCCTTCATGCAATGTATGCAAAAAGATTGGTCATGATAAAAACAATGCTGGAATAATCCAAAGAAACAAAATTCAAACAAGTTTGGATTCCTAAACATCTACTTTGTTGCATGAATGAAATTTGGGACCCAAAATAATTTGGGTACCAAAACCTCTTGTCGATCCACATTTGCAGGAATGCCTAGCAGGCCAACATCAAAAACAAATGGTACTTGGATACGGCTGTTCGAGGCACATGACGGGCGACAAGGTAAATTCTGTTTCCTAGTGGTAGAAAGACGGAGGACAAGTCATTTTTGGAGGTAACAAACAAAGGCCAAATCATTGGCATAGGTAATGTTGGTAAGTCTACCTTCAATTGAAATTCGTCATATTTCTTGAGAGATGAAGTTGCCATAAAACCTTGGAACTTATTTCATCCCACAGAAAACACAATTGGCTGATATTTTCACCAAACCCTTGTCTGAAGATAGATTCACATCCTTAAGAAGAGAATTGGTTTGTGTAAAATGCAATGAACTGGCTATCCATATTGGAGTACATGCTCTTTATGTGTGAATGACTATGTGGTATATCAAATGGTGAACTGTGGAAGAACAAGTTCGGCTTGTTTGGAAACTATCATCATGCGTGAGAAATATCTCCGCCAAGTATCAATAGTCCCATTCCATATAAAGGCCCTGTACTTCACATAGGATTTTTAGTTCCTTACATTTTACATGTTAACTCCATGAAACAATGTTTTTTTTGTGACCATGTGCTTGTGTATGACCTTCCTTTCATGAACATGTTTGTCTGTATCAAATGCTTGTGTGAATCCTTGCTTGGATGTTGTGTCAACACGTGCACCACTATGGGGGAGTGAGTTAAGGTTAGATGAGTATTTTCTTGAGGAAACTCTTTCCACATCTTCTTGTTGAATTCTCACTTCCTTGAACTCAATGTGCAATCATCTAAAACCAGAAAAATCCAATCTGTTCATATCTGTCGACAGACTCATTCCATCTGTCGACAGGTACACTCAGTCTTGTTCTGACAGAAACTTCAATTCATCAGTCTGCGTGCATCTGTCGACAGACAGATTCCTTCTGTCGACAGATACACACATTCTTCTTATTTTTCAATTCTTCTTCATACTTTCAAGAAAGTGTTCCTTACTTGATTTAAAGGTAAACCTTGGTTTGTTTGTGTGCAATATAACTTTCATATCCACTTCATGTCAAAGTCGTGAACCAAGTCTAAATGTTGTTTGATGCAACACTTGATTGAGGTCTTTTTAGATCATTTTGAACACAATGAGCAAACCAAATGATTTTTAAACATCTCCTTTGAATAACTCCCTTGTCGTTAAACATGAATCTAAAAATGATTTGAAAAATCAGAAAGCTCTTGAATTTAATGTTCTACATTACAACTTGCCTAAAGAAATCTCATTACTTGACAAAAAAGCAAAAAAAAAAAAAAAAAAAGCTACCTATTTCTTCGGTTCAATCAACAAATTTATCTTTCATTTGTGGGATGGAGGTAGAGCAATGATGAAAATCACTAAGTAACCGGGGATATGGGCATCACCAATGTCGGTCTTCGCGTCAAAAGGTTGTTTCATTATCTCTATACAATGGCTTGACGGACACTCACATTGAGTAACTGGGGGGATTGGCATCACAAATGTCTACCTTCACATGAAAAAGTGAAAGTGCTCCTCATTGCCACTCTTTCCATCTTCGATGTCTAAAGATTCTAAAGTCATACCAGAAATAGAGTGAAGCCTCCGAAAATCTTTTATGTCAAGTCCAATGTGCTTCTTCGGTAAGACGTTCTTGTGGCCATCTAATTCAATGTCATCTAACTATCATCTCTATTAAGATGCATGTTTTTCTTCAACGGCCTTAATCAAAAGAGTTATTTAATTTTCACTGGCTATTGTGAAATGTGTTCTTCATGATCTAATAAAGAACTTATTGTTTTAATTCAAATCATTTTAGATTGTGTCATGTCTTCATCATAATGGATATGAATTTTATCTTGCACATACACCCATTTTGCCTTAAAACAACAAATGAACACTTGTCCCTTTGAAAAACATTGTCAAAAATCAATTTTTAACCAAAAAGGAGTTTATCTGTCGACAGATAGACTGGCATCTGTCGACAGCGACGGCCCAGATTCGTTTTTGCAGAAAACCCTCGCGCCGGTTCACCTCCTTTTTGTGGGGCCCTCTTTTAAAACCTTCCAAATCCATTCTAAGGCGCCCACGACCCTTCTCACCCCTCCTCTCTCGTTCCCTCCTCCTCCTCTTCAAACCCCCTATCTTTCCCCCTTCAGGGCTCCGTCTCCGACGATCCTGCTGCTCCTCGTCTGGGATCCCTCCACTCTCCCTTCACTCTCCATTCTCATCCCTCTTCCTGCGATGGCACCCAAATCGAAGCTTCTCGCTCGCCGTCGTCGCGCTCCGACGGACGCCGGAGAAAACTCCAGGGCTCCTTCCGAACGTCGCAGCAAGCATCGTGAGGATCGGTTGCCGGAACTCTCGTTCCTCAAGGTCTCCATCTAATCCGACCCATCGGCACCTTCAAGAAGATTGTCCAATCCCGGTATGTGGACTTCGAGTCCTTAGCACCGATGTTCCCCTCACTCCTACCCTATTTTGACACCAAGGTGGACATCCTTCTTGTACTCCCACTTGCAGTACTCTCCAATGCCGTCTCGAGTTCTACAATAACCTAGGCTTTCCGATCAGGGAGATCTCTACTCTTCGGTGAAAGGCACTCGTTTTCGCCTCACCGCCATCTTCTCCTCCACAGCCCTCGAAATTCCAAACTCAGGAGTTGAACTCTTCAACTACACTCCTTCTGCTTCTGAGTACTATGAGCTCTCACGTTGGAACCTTATGACTCTACCAAGGAGATTGCTCGTCTCAACGCCAACTCCTTTCCTCCTCTAATCCGGATGATCCATCACATCTTCACTACCTTGATCGTCCGAAGGATGGAAGTCGAGAGTTAGTCACCGAGGTCCATAAATCCTTGTTCATATTTTTCCTCAAGTGTCAAGAAATCAATCTGCCTGAACTCATGATAAGCCTCATATCGTCGGTGTTTCTCAAACACCAAAAGATCAATGCCATGCTTGCCCCATCACTTCTCTCTTATTTTCCTTGGCATTCCTATCCTTCCAAGTGAGCTCATCTCTTTAAAGTCCGAAGTGATTTTGATCTCACTGCTGCCAACGCATGGGCTACAAGATTGTGGATGGCGTAGTCACTAGGACTCTCAAGGGAAAGGAACCAAGGAGCTGAAGACTCAACAGATGAAGAAGACAATGAAGGCGATGAAGCAAATGAAGGCAGTGATGAAGAACCTCAGGATGAGCAAATGCCTGACCAAGCTCAAGAATTTGATGATGTTCCTGTGCCTCAAGAACAATCCCTCGTGATTACTTGGCACAAATCCATCAAGAAATGATCTCAGGATTTGCTCAGATGACTTCCCGATTGATCAAGTGGATGCTCGCCTCAACACTCTGGATGACCGTCTTGACCACTCTACTCGAGAGAGATGGATCCCGTCACCCTCCTTCTGCTGGTCATGACGATGAATAGAGGGTCTAGGGGCATTAGAGGTCACTAAAAGTCTTAGCTGGGAATTAGTCTCACTTGTCTAGTCATCTTTGGCTTGTTCATGTTATTTCCCTTTCTTTTGATTTCTATCGAGTCATGTAATGATTATCAAATGTACTGTTGAAATTTCAATGATCAATCAATGGAAACTCCGTTCAGTTATTGTCTTATGTGCCATGACTTGACCTTTGACTTTCTATGTTGTCAAAAAGGAGAACAGAGACATCATATATGCATCAATTGAATGTTTTTGTCATCACACAACAAAGGGGGAGAGTTGTGTGGTTGCTCAATATATCATGTTTTTGATGATCACATTAACACATGACCCTAACATTTATTTAATGCAAAATTGATGTGCTAAACTAACATGAAAAACACCATGAAAGTGATTGAGTTACTTAAACACATTGCTAATCATACAATGTATATCACTAACAATCTGTGCATGTAGGTACACAAGCATGAAACATGGAGCATTGAAGGGCATTGAAGAAATGAGCAAAAAGCACAAAATATATGGTCAAGAGGTGTATCTGTCGACAGATTCACACAGTCATTCCAGACAGAGATCAGGTTGTATCTCTGAGTGCATCTGTCGACAGACGAACTGTACCTGCCGACAGATACACACGTCAAACCCAGGACAGAGCTCGGTTTCTATTCCTGAGTGCATCTATCGACAGCATGCAAACTGCCCTGTCGCAGATACACTCAGGAACTCCATTTCCTGAAACCCAGTTCTCAGCCTGAGTGCGCCTGTCGACAGATGCAAGTGGCAACCTGTCGACAGACGACGGAAACATACAGTTTTTGAGTTTCCAAATTCGGCCCCCACTTGGTGTTTCCTTCCTCCACGACCCCCACCTTTACCTAACACTATATAAGCATCTTTTGGAGCCAAATTCGCAGAGAGCAGCCTCCCATCAAGAGCCTCCAAGGGATCAAGAGGAAAAGCCCCAAATGCTGCTGCACTCAACTTTCCGCCCAGATCGTCGTGGAATCACCATCTATGCGGAGCTGAAGCCGGATCGTCGCCAATTCAACCTTCTACATCGAGCAATCTACATCCAATCGAAGTTTGAAGAGCGTTTGGACGATCCACGAGAAGAATTCCAACCGGATTTGTTCCCTAATTCCTAATTCTTCTCCATCTCATAATTTCCATTCCATCGTGTGTGTGTGTGGTTGTGTTTCGAGCATCCCTTGTGCTTGATTCACGTATTTGTGGTTGTTCTGATGGTGTTTCATCAGACAACGTGTGTGGTTGAGTTGTTGTGTTGAACTCGCTCATAAGCAGTCGTTTCTTCTGCGTGTGTGTGTGCGGTGGATGTAGGATACACGAGTTGTGTACTCCGAACCACCTTAAATCATCGTGTTCTGTGTTTGTTCGCGTTTTGTGATAGATGATTGGTAGGCACGTGTTCATACGCACGTTTGATTCCCTGTTCTCATTTAGATCAACTCAAGCGGTCTCATACTTAATCGAATTCCAATCAAATTTCTTTAAGATCGCGATAGCATCGAAAAGAAGCCATCAATAGTTTTAAATTGCCGTAATCTATTCAACCCCGCCCTTCTAGATTACCGTATTGTGTATTTCCGCTAACCCTTCATTGGTATCAGAGAGGGTTTCTCCGATTTACTGTTTTTCGTCATTTGATCTAGCGATCAGGAGATTTTCGATCTTATGGATTCTAGCACAGGGTATATGGCCGAGGGACATTCAGTAACCAGTCCACCCTATTTTGATGGCACTGACTATCCTTATTGGAAAAACCGTATGCAGGTATTTTTGAGAGCTCAAAATTACGAGCTGTGGAAGATAGTCAGCAAGGGACCATATGTGTTGCCCGAGGACGAAGACACTGGACGAAAGACCAAATAGCTAAAGGAACTCTCAACTGGAGCGCACTAAACATGATGCAATGTGCGGTGCATCCAAAGGAATTTCAAGAGTCTCCACATGCTCAACAGCAAAGGAGATGTGGGACAAACTTGAACTCATTTACGAAGGTACGTCCGAGGTAAGGGAAACTAAGTTAGCATGTTAGTGTCTGAATATGAAATGTTCAAGATGAAAACTGATGAAACCATATCAGACATGTTTGCAAGATTCATGATAATAGTTAACGGGCTTAAAGGTCTTAAGAAGGATACTCTGAAAGTGACTTAGTAAGAAAGATCCTTCGATCTTTACTTCATCTGGAATACTAAGGCCACTGTCATTGAGGATTCCAAAGACCTTTCCAAAATGAAATTGGATGAACTAATTGGCTCCTTAATGACATATGAAATCAACATCAAAAGAAAAGAATTAGAAGAAAATCCTAGGAAGCCAATTGCTCTAAAGCATCCAACAAAACATCAACAAGCTCCAAGAAATCCATTCAACAAGATAGTGATGAGCAAGAAACATCTAGTGAGAGTGATGATGGTGAAATGGCAATGCTCACTAGACAATTCAAGAAATTTCTGAAGTTCAAAAGGAGAGACACAGGTAACTCTAACCCTTTCAAAAGAAAATTTTTCACAGAAATATGAGTCCAACAAAAATCTGACATTGTTTGTTATGAATGCAAGAAACAAGGGCACATGAGAGGAGAATGCCCGGAACTCAAGAAGAAGCTGAAGAAGGAAAAACTCACCTCCAAAAAGGCCAAAGCAATGTTGGCCACCTGGAGTGATGAGATGAGATGAAGATGCACAATAAACATCCGATGATGAAGAAGTGAAATGCTTGATGGCTAGGAGTGATGACTCCAGCGAGGTAAATTTCTCATTTGATGATTCACTGCAAGTGAATGGGAGGAAGCATACACTACCTTATTTAAAATTTTTTGTGAATATAGATCTGAAAATAGAGCATTAAAAAAGAATGCAACTCCCTTGTGCATGATAAGAACAATGATGAACGAATTGCATTCCTGACAAAAGAATTGGAAATGATGAAAGTTGATGAAAAGACTCATAATGAAGAAATGGATTGCTTGAAAATGAAATTGCAAGAAACACAAAAAGAAAAAGACTGTTTAAGCCATTCCATTGAATTCCTTCAAGAAGAACAATTGGAAACCAAGAAAAAGTTGGAACAAACTGAAAAGGAATTGAAAGAAAAATCTGAGGACTTAATGAAATTTGTAAAAGGAAGCAAAATCTAGATGCGGTTTTGGGCGCCAAAATACATGTAACCAAGCATGGATTAGGATATCAACCTGTCAAACAAAAGAAAATAGGAGAGTCATTGATAACTTCATTTGTTGATCCTAGCCCAAGCACAACCAAGCATGTTCCCACAAAGCATAACTCAAGACAGTCTCAGACCAAGGCAATGCAACTTAAACAAAATGTTCCCAACAAACAAAAGAAAAGGCACCTGTCGACAGATGCAATGGTGCCTGTCGACAGATAAGAACAGTTTCAACTAATAAACAGTCTAACAAGCAACAAAAAATTGAAAAGAAAATTCCTTCATGCAATGTATGCAAAAAATTGGTCATGATGAAAAACAATGCTGGAATAATCCAAAGAAACAAAAATTCAAACAAGTTTGGATTCCTAAACATCTACTTTGTTGCATGAATGAAATTTTGGGACCCAAAATAATTTGGGTACCAAAACCTCTTGTCTGATCCACATTTGCAGGAATGCCTAGCAGCCCAACATCAAAACAAATGGTACTTGGATAGCGGCTGTTCGAGGCACATGACGGGCGACAAAGGTAAATTCTGTTTCCTAGTGGAGAAAGACGGAGGACAAGTCATTTTTGGAGGTAACAACAAAGGCCAAATCATTGGCATAGGTAATGTTGGTAAGTCTACCTTCAATTGAAATTCGTCATCATTTCTTGAGAGATGAAGTTGCCAATAAACCTTGGAACTTATTTTCATTCCCAGAAAAACAATTGGCTGATATTTTCACCAAACCTTGTGTCTGAAGATAGATTCACATCCTTAAGAAGAATTGGGTTTGTGTAAAATGCAATGAAACTGGCTATCCATATTGGAGTACATGCTCTTTATGTGTGAATGACTATGTGGTATATCAAATGTGGAACTGTGGAAGAACAAGTTCGGCTTGTTTGGAAACTATCATCATGCGTGAGAAATATTCTCCGCCAAGTATCAATAGTCCCATTCCATATAAAGGCCCTGTACTTCACATAGGATTTTTAGTTTCCTTACATTTTACCATGTTAACTCCATGAAACAATGTTTTTTTTGTGACCATGTGCTTGTGTATGACCTTCCTTTCATGAACATGTTTGTCTTGTATCAAATGCTTGTGTGAATCCTTGCTTGGATGTTGTGTCAACACGTGCACACACTATGGGGGAGTGAGTTAAGGTTAGATGAGTATTTTCTTGAGGAAACTCTTTCCACATCTTCTTGTTGAATTCTCACTTCCTTGAACTCAATGTGCAATCAATCTAAAACCAGAAAAATCCAATCTGTTCATATCTGTCGACAGACTCATTCCATCTGTCGACAGGTACACTCAGTCTTGTTCTGACAGAAACTTCAATTCATCAGTCTGCGTGCATCTGTCGACAGACAGATTCCTTCTGTCGACAGATACACACATTCTTCCTTATTTTTCAATTCCTTCTTCATACTTTTCAAGAAAGTGTTCTTACTTGATTTAAAGGTAAACCTTGGTTGTTTGTGTGCAATATAACCTTTCATATCCACTTCATGTCAAAGTCGTGAACCAAGTCTAAATGTTGTTTGATGCAACACTTGATTGAGGTCTTTTTAGATCATTTTGAACACAATGAGCAAACCAATGATTTTTAAACATCTCCTTTGAATAACTCCCTTGTCGTTAAACATGAATCTAAAAATGATTTGAAAAATCAGAAAGCTCTTGAATTTAATGTTCTACATTACAACTTGCCTAAAGAAATCTCATTTACTTGACAAAAAAGCAAAAAAAAAAAAAAAAGCTACCTATTTTTCTTCGGTTCAATCAACAAATTTATCTTTCATTTGTGGGATGGAGGTAGAGCAATGATGAAAAACTAAGTAACCGGGGATATGGGCATCACCAATGTCGGTCTTCGCGTCAAAAGGTTGTTTCATTATCTCTATACAATGGCTTGACGGACACTCACATTGAGTAACTGGGGTATTGGCATCACAAATGTCTACCTTCACATGAAAAAGTGAAAGTGCTCCTCATTGCCACTCTTTTCCATCTTCGATGTCTAAAGATTCTAAAGTCATACCAGAAATAGAGTGAAGCCTCCGAAATCTTTTTATATGTCAAGTCCAATGTGCTTCTTCGGTAAGACGTTCTTGTGGCCATCTAATTCAATTGTCATCTAACTATCATCTCTATTAAGATGCATGTTTTCTTCATCACGCCTTAATCAAAAGAGTTATTTAATTTTCACTGGCTATTGTGAAATGTGTTCTTCATGATCTAATTAAAGAACTTATTGGTTTTAATTCAAAATCATTTTAGATTTGTGTCATGTCTTCATCATATGGATATGAATTTTATCTTGCACATACACCCATTTTGCCTTAAAACAACAAATGAACACTTGTCCCTTTGAAAAACATTGTCAAAAATCAATTTTAACCAAAAAGGAGTTATCTGTCGACAGATAGACTGGCATCTGTCGACAGACGACGGCCCAGATTCGTTTTTGCAGAAAACCCTCGCGCCGGTTCACCTCCTTTTTGTGGGGCCTCTCTTTTAAAACCTTCCAAATCCATTCTAAGGCCGCCCACGACCCATTCTCACCCCTCCTCTCTCGTTCCCTCCTCCTCCTCTCAAACCCCCTATCTTTCCCCCTTCAGGGCTCCGTCTCCGACGATCCTGCTGCTCCTCGTCTGGGATCCCTCCACTCTCCCTTCACTCTCCATTCTCATCCCTCTTCCTGCGATGGCACCCAAATCGAAGCTTCTCGCTCGCCGTCGTCGCGCTCCGACGGACGCCGGAGAAAACTCCAGGGCTCCTTCCGAACGTCGCAGCAAGCATCGTGAGGATCGGTTGCCGGAACTCATCGTTCCTCAAGGTCTCCATCTAATCCGACCCATCGGCACCTTCAAGAAGATTGTCCAATCCCGGTATGTGGACTTCGAGTCCTTAGCACCGATGTTCCCCTCACTCCTACCCTATTTTGACACACAAGGTGGACATCCTTCTTGTACTCCCACTTGCAGTACTCTCCAACTGCCGTCTCCGAGTTCTACAATAACCTAGGGCTTTCCGATCAGGAGATCTCTACTCTTCGGTGAAAGGCACTCGTTTTCGCCTCACCGCCAATCTTCTCTCCACAGCCCTCGAAATTCCAAACTCAGGAGTTGAACTCTTCAACTACACTCCTTCTGCTTCTGAGTACTATGAGCTTCTCACGTTGGAACCTTATGACTCTACCAAGGAGATTGCTCGTCTCAACGCCAACTCCTTTCCTCCTCTAATCCGGATGATCCATCACATCTTCACTACCTTGATCGTCCCGAAGGATGGAAGTCGAGAGTTAGTCACCGAGGTCCATAAATCCTTGTTCATATTTTTCCTCAAGTGTCAAGAAATCAATCTGCCTGAACTCATGATAAGCCTCATCCGTCGGTGTTTCTCAAACACCAAAAGATCAATGCCATATGCTTGCCCCATCACTTCTCTTCTTATTTTCCTTGGCATTCCTATCCTTCCAAGTGAGCTCATCTCTTTAAAGTCCCGAAGTGCTTTTGATCTCACTGCTGCCAACCGCATGGGCTACAAGATTGTGGATGGCGTAGTCACTAGGACTCTCAAGGGAAAGGAACCACAAGGAGCTGAAGACTCAACAGATGAAGAAGACAATGAAGGCGATGAAGCAAATGAAGGCAGTGATGAAGACCTCAGGATGAGCAAATGCCTGACCAAGCTCAAGAATTTGATGATGTTCCTGTGCCTCAAGAACAATCCCTCCGTGATTACTTGGCACAAATCCATCAAGAAATGATCTCAGGATTTGCTCAGATGACTTCCCGATTTGATCAAGTGGATGCTCGCCTCAACACTCTGGATGACCGTCTTGACCACCTCTACTCCGAGAGAGATGGATCCCGTCACCCTCCTTCTGCTGGTCATGACGATGAATAGAGGGTCTGGGTCATTAGAGGTCACTAAAAGTCTTAGCTGGGAATTAGTCTCACTTGTCTAGTCATCTTTTGCTTGTTCATGTTATTTCCCTTTCTTTTGATTTCTATCGAGTCATGTAATGATTATCAAATGTACTGTGAAATTTCAATGATCAATCAATGAAAACTCAGTTCATGTTTATTTGTCTCCATATGTGCATGACTTGACCTTTTGTATGTTGTCAAAAAGGGGGAGAACATCAATATATGCATCAATTGAATGTTTTTGTCATCATCAAAAAGGGGAGATTGTTGGGTTTTCCATATATCATGTTTTTGATGATCACATTAACATCCTTGAACATTGATTTAATGCAAAATTGATGTGCTAAACTAACATGAAAAACACCATGAAAGTGATTGATTAAACATTGCTAATCATACAATGTATATCACTAACAATGTATTTGCATGTAGGTACACAAGCATGAAACATGGAGCATTGAAGAGGCATTGAAGAAATGAGCAAAAAGCACAAATATCTGTCAAAGAGGTGTATCTGTCGACAGATTCACACAGTCATTCCAAGACAGAGCTCAGGTTTGTATCTCTGAGTGCATCTGTCGACAGACGAAATGTACCTGCCGACAGATACACACAGTCAACCCAGGACAGAGCTCAGGTTTTCTATTCCTGAGTGCATCTATCGACAGATGCAAACTGCCTGTCGACAGATACACTCAGAAACTCAATTTCCTGAAACCCAGTTCTCAGCCTGAGTGCGCCTGTCGACAGATGCAAGGGCACCTGTCGACAGACGACGGAAACATAAGTTTTTGAGTTTCCAAATTCGGCCCCCCACTTGGTTGTTTCCTTCCTCCACGACCCCCACCTTTACCTAACACTATATAAGCATCCTTTTGGAGCCAAATTCGCAGAGAGCAGCCTCCCATCCAAGAGCCTCCAAGGGATCAAGAGGAAAAGCCCCAAATGCTGCTCTGCTTCAACTTTCCGCCCAGATCGTCGTGGAATCACCATCTATGCGGAGCTGAAGCCGGATCGTCGCCAATTCAACCTTCTACATCGAGCAATCTACATCCAATCGAAGTTTGAAGAGCGTTTGGACGATCCACGAGAAGAATTCCAACCGGATTTGTTCCCTAATTCCTAATTCTTCTCCATCTCATAATTTCCATTCCATCGTGTGTGTGTTTTGTGTTTCGAGCATCCTTGTGCTTGATTCATGTATTTGTGGTTGTTCTGATGGTGTTTCATCAGACAACGGGTGTGTGGTTGAGTTTTGTGTTGACTCGCTCATAAGCAGTCGTTTCTTCTTGCGTGTGTGTGTGGACGGTGGATGTAGGATACACGAGTTGTGTACTCCGAACCACCTTAAATCATCGTGTTCTGTGGTTTGTTCGCGTTTTGCGATAGATGATTGGTAGGCACGGTGTTCATACGCACGTTTGATTCCCTGTTCTCATTTAGATCAACTCAAGCGGTCTCATACTTAATCGAATTCCAATCAAATTTCTTTAAGATCGCGATAGCATCGAAAAGAAGCCATCAATAGTTTTAAATTGCCGTAATCTATTCAACCCCCCGCCCTTCTAGATTACCGTATTGTGTATTTCCACATAACCCTTCAGGACTTGTCTTCTTCTGCTTTAAGAGCATTTGAATGTTTCTTTCTGCTAGAGGACTCTCCTAGCCTTTCCATATTGATCTATGGGCCATAAGGGACCCAATGAGTTTTTCCAAAGACATCCTTTTCAGATCATTAGCCTCTTCAATAGCTGTGACCTTTGGGGTCCATGAGGATGGTAAGGATCTAAGAATCTTTCTGACCATATCTCCCATTTCATAGGTCTTTCCTAGTCCAGCTAACCCATTTGTAATATCTGTAAATCTACTGAACATTTGGGTAATGGACTCACCTGATTGCATTTGAAATCTCTCGTACTGTGCTACAAGAATGTCTATCTTATTTCCTCACCTTGTCTGTGCCTTCATAGGTGATTCTGAGCTTTTCCCACATTTCCATTGCGGATTTACAGGTGAGACTCTGTTGAACTCCTTTTTACTAAGGGCACAGCACAGAATACTCTTTGCTTTACAATTCTGCGAGATCTTCTTCCTATCATCGTCTGTCCACTGAGCTTTCTCATTTGTGACCAGAAGATCACCTTCTTCTACTATGGACTATATCTGATAATCGTGGCCTTGCAAAAAGTACTCCATTCTTGTTTTCCAGTATGTGTAATCCTCTCCATCGAACAATGGTGGTCGGTTGACAGACTGACCTTCGTTGTGACCTTGGGCTGCCATGGATCTTTACTCTTCAGATCGTTGGATCTTTCTTTTTGTCGAAGAGACTCACTCTGATACCACTTGTTGCCCAGTTGACAAGCCCAGAGGGGGGGGGGGGGGTGAATGGGTCTTAAAAATCTATTTAGGTGACACCTGTAGTAAAAGTATACACAAAACAATCTTCGATGTTGGTTAGTAACGGTTAGTATGAACAACAAACTCACAAAGAATCAATCACACAACGCAAGGAATTATCCTGGTTTGGACCTCCTTTCCTTAGGAGTCCTACGTCCAGTCCCTGAGCAACAACTCAGGTTTTCACTAACTAGGGTACAGTCCCCCTATGGACAATACAACACCCAGCTCAGCTGGTCTTCCTTCACACCAGAATGGAATAACCACACCCTGGATACCTCACCAGGTCTTCCTTCACAACCAAAGGGAACAACACCCTGAATCCCACCAGGTCTTCCTTCACACACGAAGGGAAACACCACAGAGAGAATAGAATGAATTCAAGCCCCTAGATCAAGCTTTTACAAGCCAAGATCTGAAGCAACAAACACTGAGAGCAAAAGATCTAAACAAGGCACACTCTCAGAACTACACTGGCTCTCTTAGAAATTCTATTACAGCATAGAGAGCAAACAGCTAAAGGTGATGAGGAATGAGATTCTTGGCTCTAGACTTCTTTCAGAAGGATTTGAATGCTCGTATGTGAGATCTTGTTCACTACTCAGTTGCTTGCATTCTTCTCTTCTGTCTTGTATTTATATCTTCTTTTGAAATACGGCCGTTGAAGTAACCGTTGTCTCTTAAGTTGATAGACGTTAGACTACTTGACACTTGGAAGCTTCAACAATCTTTTATCCATTTGAGCACGCAAAGAGATAGGGTCTTCTAGTGTCTATAAGGTCCAACGTTGTATAACAGAATGTCTTTAGGACCCTGCATAAATGTTTGAATAGTAGACAGCTAGGCTGTCACTTGTTGTCAGTAAACGTTAATGTGTGTATTCACCAAAATAGTAATGTCAAATAGCTTGTTCTAAAAGATGTTGACAGAATATGCACAATAGAAAAGGGATATCATCTGCATGCATGCAGAGATACGTTCTATCTTTATTAAATGCACAACAGTCAGATAGATAGGAGAAAACTTTGACTATTCAACGCTTTAAGAGATAAGATAAATGTCAAGTCGATATAAACCATAAAGTCGTTGTCTATATGACTTATGAAATCGTTATGAATACTAACAAGTCATTATAGAGAGCAAATCGTTAAAGCAAGTTTATGTGTTCAACAAGGAAATCGTTATGAACACTTATCAAGTTGTTATGAGCTCTAAAGAAATCGTTACGCAAAACAAATCATTATGTGTTCTAAAAAAATCATTGCGCGAAGCAAATCGTTATGAGTTCTAAAGAAATCGTTGCGCGAAGCAAATCGTTATGAGTTCTAAAGAAATCGTTGCGCAAAGTAAATCGTTATGAGTTCTAAAGAAATCGTTGTGTGAAGCAAATCGTTATGAATTCTAAAGAAGTCGTTATGATGACTTATAGAATCGTTACGACGAGCAAGTCGTTACGATTTCTAGAGAAATCGTTACAGCGAGCAAGTCGTTGTGAATTCTAAAGAAATCTTTATGATAACTTATGAAATCGTTACGGCGATCAAGTCATTGCGAGTTCTGAAGAAATCGTTATGATGACTTATGAAATCGTTACGGCGAGCAAGTCGTTGCGAATTCTAAAGAAATCGTTATGATAACTTACGAAATCGTTACGGCGATCAAGTCGTTGCGAGTTCTGAAGAAATCGTTATGATGACTTAAGAAATCGTTACGGTGAGCAAGTCGTTGCGAATTCTAAAGAAATCGTTACAACGAGCAAGTCGTTGCGAATTCTTAAGAAATCGTTATGATAACTTACGAAATCGTTACGGTGGGAAAGTTGTTACGAGTTCTAAAGAAATCGATGCGATAACTTAAGGAATTGTTACGGGAATGACTTGATTGAAACACCATTTTTAGTCTTATAAAGAAATTGTTATAGCTCTATTGAAATCGTTGTGACTTTCAACAGAAGTCGATGTGGACTTAGAGAAATATGATCTAGAAATAATTAATGCTTCAAAAAAATAATGCTTACCAATATTGGCTTGATTGACCTTGGCCTTGGAGTATTTCCTGTACTTAAGACTTAGAGAACTTTGATAAAGTTTTGTTAATTACCAAAATACATGTATATTTAAACATTTCGTGGGGACAGACTAATCATCAAATCATGAGTGAATCCTTATGTGTCCTTGATTCATTATAAGAATGAGTGTGTGATGATGACGAGTTGTGAGTCTTTGGGACTCATTCGAGAAATATGCCTGGCAAATAAAGGGCTGGTTCAGTCTGGGGGGAGCGCCCGAATTCGTCAGTGGCCGCGCGGGGGCGATGAGAATTTCTGGATGTTGGCATACATCAATTCTGTTTGATTAGTCATCATATCATGCTTGTGTGTGTGAAAATGTGTCTGACTCTGAATTCAAGTATCATCCTGAGTTATTGATCTTGCTTCTAAACTATTCTTGTTCAATACGTGATATCAATTTGGCTCATTTATCCAATTTCTTGAACACTCAGTGCTAGCTATACATATGATCTTATCTTGAGATTATATGTTTGAATCTTTTCTATTTCAAGGAATTGAATTCTACTGGGCTAGTTAGCTCACCAAATACCACTTTTTCAGGTAATCTACAATTTTACAAGGTGGGACTTCGGGACTTGTGTGTGGAGAGACCTACCATGGTGGCATTTTATTTTTACAATGTAAATCAAGAACCATGTAACACCTATTGAATGGTGAATAATAATTTTTATTTATTGAAGCCTCTGAGCAAAATTACTATTCAATTAGTTCAATTTTACTCTTGATTTCTCGTTCGCTCACGTTCCGGCATTTATAGATATATTAAATGACGGGACGTGACAGTGAGTTTAAGGGTCAATCCAGCTTATGCCCAAGACACTCAAGAGGACCCTGAATTCTCTAAACTCCTCTCCCGTTACTCGCCCGAGGACATCATCACCATGTTGTCCAAACACACCGTCCGGGCTGCCACCTCTCCCTCCACTCCATCCCTTTCTCCCTTCCATGCGTCCTCGTCTAGGCCCATTACCTCTTCGCGAATTCCTGTCTCTCCCATTCCCACACCCACTCCGACCCCTCCCACTCCCCTACCGACTCCAACCCCTCCTTCTTTCTCCTATCCACCCCACATTCAGCCCGTACCCCCCACTCAATCCGAATCCGTCTCTCGTTCGGAGATGGAAGGGCTTATTAGGAAGCTTTTGGCTGAATCCCTTTCCCTCTCAAAGCCTCATTCCCTCCAGAACTACTGCAAGCTTCCCAAGGCCTATTTCCCTCTAGGTTTCAAGGCCCCGAAGTACCGCAAGTATGACGGGACCTCCGATCCACAATTCCTTCTCGCCAGATTTACCATGGATTCCCATCGTTGGCTATACAATCGGGTTCTTTTAGTTCACCTCTTCCAACAATCGTTAGAAGGGGAAGCTTTGAGGTGGTTCACCTCCTTACCCGCATCGGACCTCGTTAATTTTGACATCGTCTCCGAGCGATTCATCTCCTATTTCTCATATATGGCCACTCAAGTCCCTACACTTCCTGACTTGGTGGCGGAAAAGATGAAGCCGGACAAAGACTTTGTCACATTTGTCAACCGATGGAGATCTATGGCTTCAAGGGCAGATATACCCATCCCGGAGTCCCAAGCCATCACAATGTTGGTCACCAACACCACCCCTGTGCTCCGCTCTATCCTGATGTTAAGTGAGTTCCCCTCATTTGCACATCTCTATAACCGAGCCCGGGTGATCCAAAACCAGATCAAGGACTCTTCTTTGCCACACTTCTTTGAAGGAAAACCCAAGGGACGCAAGGCTCCCGTGGCACCTACCACTGAGGGGGTGACCGTTAATGAATTAGTAAATGCTTGCAGTCAGCCATTGAGACCTCCGAACAAGCCCTCCAATCCTCCGTCCAATCCTTCCAACCCCCATCAGTTCCCGTCACACCCTTCCAAAACCTACTATGCGGTTCCCCCTCCTTCTGGCTACACTCGGCCCGGTCCTAGAAGGTCTCACTATCCTCCTCTCCCGGAGACCCTCGAGGATGTATTCTTCGCCCTCATGTCTGTGAAGCTATCCGGCTCCCCCCAAAAAAAGAAACCACCAATCTGAGGGCGGATACTTTCAAATACTGTCCTTATCATAGGGCCCATGGTCATGATCTCAACAATTACTTCACATTCCGTGACTGGGTGTACGACATGAACGATCAGGGGAGAATTAACTGGGAGGATGTCAAGGTAGCCATAGCAAAGTCTAGGTATACCAAGAAAGAGTTAGGTATCTTCCAAAACCCTCTCCCCAATTACCAAAGCAACAATCCCTCCTCCTCCAAGTCCTAGGAAAATGTCCATACCATGACACATCCAGAACCCCGGGTGGTGAGGAGAGAACAAAAATGGGGGATAGAGGGCTTTGACGAATGGTACTTGTGTCCTTCTGTAGAGTCCGAGGGACCCTCCACCACTGTAGACGCCATTTTAGAGGAACGGCCTTTAGTCCTCATTCGACCAGCGCGTCAAGAGGCCTACCCTTCCACTCCTGTTACTCCTGCCTACGAGTCGTCTACCTGTGGGTCCAAGCCTCTCCAGTTAATTCTCCCAAAGTTCAGAAAATGTTCAAGTCACACTTAGGAACCGGATTGTTCCTCCACCCCCACGGCCTTTGCAAGATGAGGAGGATAGCGGACCTCCACCATCTGCTGGCACCGAATATGATATTTTGCAACACCTAGATAAGACGCCCGCAAGGGTTACTATCTTAGAATTGATTCGGAGGTCTCCATCTCATCAGTCCACTCTCCTCCAATTCCTTCAGAAAATCATGGTCAACGATGACCTTCCTCCCAGTGGGGTCACCAATGCCATCCTCTCCCTTACTCAAGGACCTTCAATCTCTTTCTCGGACAAGGATCTTGCCGCCCTCGAGTGTCGTTCACTTCCTCTCTGTCTTACCATTAACCTCAATGGGTTTTCGGTAGACTCCACTCTTGTCGACACCGGGGCATCCATCAACGTTTGTCCGATGAAAACCCTCAAGCAATTGGGTTTAGGGGAGGATAATCTGGAGAAGATCTGCTCCACAATTGCTGCCTACGACAACTCCAAGCGGGTTGCCAAAGGTAAGATCGCTCTTCAGCTTGAGATCGGACCTGTCACCATGTCTTCCGAGTTTCTAGTCCTTAACATCGATCCGGCCTATAAGGCCATCCTCGATCGTCCTTGGTTAGAACAAACCTTAGGGGTCCCTTCCACCACCCATCAATGTTTCAAATTTCCTTTCAATGGGCGGATCATCAAGATTAAGAGCATTCCTACCTTGGAAACTCTCAACTCCATCACTTCGGAGCAGATGCCTCATCTTTTCGTTTCGGACAAGGGGAAGAAGCCAGTCATGTCAATTTTTGACTTTCCCTTGCCCTGTGATCTGAGCCAACCTTCCCCATCAGCAGAAGAGTTTGACCATATTCCATGTCCCCAAGGGAAAGGTTGGGAGGTGATGGCTAAGATCGGTTACATACATGGCCGAGGTCTAGGTAGAAATGGGCAGGGTCCCATCCATAGTGTGCAAACAAGAAGGTTGTTAGATAGGGCCGGCTTAGGCTTTCATCCAGACCCCGTTCATCCGGATCCTTTCATTCCCTATCAGCCTCTTACTTGGACCCTGAGTGACCACTTCGTTCGGGGACCTCTCCAACCGGGAACTCGGGAACCTGTAGTGGAGGAGCTATCTGACTCCGAGAGTGAAGAGGAGGATGAAGAAGCTGCTCAAGTTGAAGAAGTCTGCGATGACTTCGGCCTCCTCTCTCTCTTTGGTTTGGATGACCCCTCTTCACCTCCACCACCATCTCCACCTTCTCCATCATCTCTATCCCCCTCACAATCTACCTTGGCCGCCTCCTCTTCTCTTCTTTCTCCCCCTGTCCTTCCTCCATCCCTCACCTGGCCAGTCGAGGCTACCTTGAGTCAGCAGCTCATGGTTCTTGGCCTTGATTCCCCCCAAAAAATGCCAATTTTGAAAATTGGAAATGCGAGGTCTCCATTGAGCACCCTTCCTCTGTGGAATCTCTTCCGTTCGGCCAGGGGCCGATGCTTTCCGGCCTAAACTCCCATTCTCACCCTTCTAGGGGCACTTCCCCTGTACATAGTTTTTTACATAGCAATTTTGTACATAGTGGTCTAGATCCTAGTTTAGATTCAGGCTTAGAGTCTAAGTTAGAGTCGGGTTTAGAGTCTAGTCTAGGATTAGAGGAGTCCAGTCCCTCTCAGCCATGTGTGTGCAAGGAGAAGGGTAGGCAGGTTCCTGCCCGTTATGTTTTAGCTTTGGCTGAGAGGTGTGTTAAATTGAGTCAAATCCAAAAATTCCTTGAGGAGCCTGCCCTTGTAGAGGGTGATTTTGAGGAAGGTGACTCTGTAGACGATGGTTTAGGAGTTTATCTGCTAGATTTTGATGAGAGGGGTGAGTCGGGAGATCTTGGGTCGGAAAAAGAGGACCCAATGAGCTCCTTTGTGGATGGCACAAAGAGGTTCGACGAGCCAACCATGGCAGCGGACGAACCCACCAGAGAGGTCAATCTTGGCACTGAGGAATCCCCAAAGATAGTGTTAATTAGTGCCAACTTGAGTGTTGAAGAAGAAGAAGCTCTGGTAGCTATTCTTAAAGAATTCTCCGATGGCTTATCTTGGTCCTACGAAGATATGCCGGGACTCGACACCTCTTTGGTCGAGCACCGGTTAGTCTTAAAAGCCGACGCGCAAGCCGTCAAACAAAAATTAAGGAGGCTACACCCCAAGCTTGCACTCAAGATCAAAGAGAAGATTGACAAGTTACACAAAGCTAAATTCATTAGGGTTGTGCTATATCCACAATGGGTAGCTAATATCGTCCCTGTGATGAAGAAGGACGGTAAGGTTAGGATCTGTATAGACTTCCGCAACCTTAATCGTGCTTGCCCAAAGGACGATTTCCCTCTCCCACACATAGATGTCCTAGTGGACAACACTACCGGCTTTGAAATGTTGTCTTTCATGGATGGTTTCTCTGGGTATAACCAGATCCGTCTGGCAGAGGAAGACCAGGAGAAAACCTCTTTTACAATGCCTTGGGGAACTTATTGTTATGTCGTCATGCCCTTCAGATTGAAGAATGCGGGAGCAACTTATCAAAGGGCTATGATGGCAATTTTTCATGACATGATGCATGTGCACATGGAGGTCTATGTGGACAATGTCTTGGTTAAATTAAAGACTCGACATGGCCATGCTGAGGTCCTCCGGGCAGTTCTCCAACGGTCTAGAGAGCATAAGCTCAAAATGAACCCCAAGAAGTGTGTCTTCGGTGTCTCTTCGGGGAAATTGCTTGGGTTCATAGTTAGCAAGCGGGGAATCGAAATCGATCCCAACAAGGCCAAAGCAATAATCAATATGCCTCCTCCTAGGAATATCAAGGAAGTCAGAGGGCTGATCGACAGACTTCAGTTTATTAGGAGATTTATCTCCCAGCATTCAATCCGCTGTAAGCCCTTCTATGAGATGCTTAGAGGAGAGGCGAAGTTTGATTGGAACGATAAATGTCAAAAGGCCTTCGACGAATTGAAGAGTTATTTGTTCAATCCCCCTGTTCTCGCTCCTCCCGTCCTGGGTCGGCCTTTATTGCTCTATGTGTCAACCACAGAAGACTCAATTGGAGCGTTTTGGCCCAATATGACGACGAGAAGAAGGAGAGAGCGGTATCCAAGTTATTCAATGAAGCTGAGAAGAAGTACACTGCCATGGAAAGAACATGTGCGGCTGTCGTCTGGGTTGCCCAGAAGTTGAAACATTATTTCCTTGCTCATGAGGTGAAACTTCTGGCGCGCATCGACCCAATTCGGTACTTTCTTGAGAAGCCCATCCTGACTGATCGGTTGATGAGGTGGCAGAGCTTCCTCAATCAATTTGATATCACCTACGTCAACCAAAAGTCAATCAAGGGGCATGCTATAGCTGAGCATTTGGCCCACCACCCCTTACCTTCATGCTCTCCCGTCGATGAAAGCTTTCCCGAAGAAGAGTTAGGAGCCATTATTGATGGTGAACCTTCTTGGGTGCTTTACTTCGATGGGGCCCTCAATTCCAAAGGGTGTAGAATAGGGGCAGTCCTCCTCTCACCGGAAGGGGTAGTCATTCCGCACGCCTATCAATTGACCTTCCGTGCCATAAACAATGTGGCTGAGTATGAGGCACTCCTAGTTGGGATGAAAATGGCGTTGTTGCTTGGAGTTAAGGAATTAAGGATAATTAGTGATTTGCAATTAATACTCCGGCAATCCCTCAGCAAGTACCAGACCCGAGACCCCAAGTTGAAACCATACCAAGAGTTGGTAGGAAAGGTAGTCTGGCAGTTTAGGAAGCTCACACTAGTGCACACACCTAGGGCTCAGAACATTCTAGCAGATTCGCTTCCCTAGCTTCTTCCATTCCTATTCCTTTGGGAAGATCTTCTGAAACCATCTCTGTTCAAAGGTTGAGAATCCCTTCCCATGCTGATCCTTGGTTCACTCAACTCAAGTCCCCTTCCCTTCGGGTCCATGCACTTTCAAAAGAGCCCGAAATTAACCTCGAAGATAGCCATCCTTGGTATTTTGACATCGAAAACTATCTCAAAGATGGATCCTTTCCCGATTATGCCACCTCTGCCAATAGACGGGCCATTCGCCGCGTCTCGGAACGTTACAAGATCATAGGTGGCATTCTCTACAAGAAATCTCTCAGTGGAGTTTACCTCCGTTGTCTTGATGAATTCCAATCTCAAAATGTTGTTGAAGCCGCTCACTCTAGTGAATGTGGTGGTCATGTTAATGGTAGAGCAATTGCCCAAAAGTTGCTAAGACACTATTATTGGCCTACCATGGAAGAAGACTGTCGTCATTTTGTCCATCACTGTGCTAAATGCCAATTACACGGTGACAAAATTCATGCTCCTTCCTCTTCCCTTCACCCTCTCATCACTCCATGGCTTTTCGCCATGTGGGCATTTGACGTGGTAGGTCCTCTCGCGGACAGAACCGGAGAAATCCGTAAGAAGTCCTTCATCCTGACCGCCACAGAATACTTCACAAAGTGGGCTGAAGCAGAAGCATTCATTGAGGTCAAAGCTTCAACGGTGGTCAAATTCATCAAGCGCAACATTCTTGCAAGATTTGGCGTGCCTCGGGACATCGTCACCGACAATGGACCTCAATTCACTTCGCAGGAGCTTCGCGACATGTGTGGTAAATATGACATCAATTTGCATCATTCATCCCCATATTATCCACAAGGTAATGGACAAGCAGAGCTACTAATAAAACTCTCATCAAAATCATAAAGAAAACATGCAAATCTCACAACAATGCTGACTGGCCAGACCGCCTAGTTGAGACTCTTTGGGCTTATCGTACCTCGGTCCGAACTCCTACGGGGCAAACCCCCTATGCTTTGACGTACGGATCGGATGCGATACTCCCATTTGAGATCTTCGTCCCTTCACTTAGAGTACAATTGGATTCCGAACTTGACCCCGATCAACGTCGGGAAGCCTTGTTGGCACAACTTGAACTCTTAAATGAAAGGCGAATGATAGCGGCTGACCATGCTCAAGTTTACCATAAGAGAATTGCACGTTTTTTATGCCAAAAGAGTCCTTGAGAGAAAATTCGAGGTGGGTGAGATGGTCCTAAAGCGTAAAATTATAAAGGCACCAGGTCCCAGGAGCAAATTGCAAGAAAATTAGGAAGGTCCGTTTGCTGTCAAAGAAGCATACTCGAGGAATGCCTATAGGTTGGTAGATGCCGAGGGAGTAGAGTTGTCGTATCCGTGGAGCGCAGTCTACCTCAAGAAATTCTATCCTTAGTCAGTCAGTCAGTCAAGTCGGTTATTCATCATTTTTTTAACAGCGTGGGTTTAAGTCTCTACTTTTCCACTTGGTCATTAGTGAGGAAGGGTTTATTCGCACCACACGATGTTAAGATATTGCCCTCTAGCTGGAAAATCACAAGTACACTCGGATAGCCTAATCCGGTCAATATGTTTCCCCTATTCTTTTCCCACTCTGTCGCGTCTGGAAGCGGAGCAAACTACGAGTAAGGGACCATCAACTCCCATCTGAAAGACAAAGTCACCATGAACAGGGGCAATCAAGAAAAGCAAGGGGCAGAATGCTAAACCAAGCCTCAAAGGGGAAAAGAAAAGCCTAAAAGGTCAAAAAGGGTAGCAAAAAGTACGTATCCGGGAAAAGGCTGACCAAATTAAGGAGGTAGCAAAAAGTACGTGCCTCCACCCCAGAAATCAAATAAAATGAAAAATTCCCCTGAAAACAAACGTTGACCAAGTCTTTAGTATGATGTGTTGGTTTGGAAACAGAAAGTAGTCTAAACCAAATCCTCGCATGGCTTTCTACTTATTTCCTCCAAATTCCTCCTCTAGGGGCAAATTTAACTATATAAGACTTTTGTGGTGGAAAATATCAAGAAGGCTAAGGGCAATGTCCAACATCAAAGAATTCATGCGCGATCCTCCTCATTCATGACCTCTGTGGTTAAATAGATCACGCGAACCCTATGCTTCAACATGTGATGAAGTTGTGTCTTAGAGTCCAAAAATCTAAAAAAAAAAACATAAAAAAAACCAAAAGACCAAAAAGAAAGTTTTTCGATGTACATATTTTTCCCTTCCCCCTTATTTTGAAAAAAAAAAGAGTCTCTCTATGTATATATTTTCACCATGTACATATTTTTACTCTTATTTTTTATTTTCAAAAAGCCCAAAAAATTAGAAAATTCAAAAAATCCAATTTTTTTTATTAGTAGTAACATGTATATACACTAACATTCTCCTTATTTTTCTTATCCAAATCAAAAACACAAAAAAAAAAATCAAGAAAATGCAAAAAACAACAAAAAATGCATGTACATATTTCCCTTTGGTTATTTTTCCTTATGTTTTATCTTTGATTAGAAATTAGCCCCTTGACCAGATCTCAAGAAAGGTACATCTTTTAGGCAAGAGGCTAAAGACAGATTACACTAACCTTTTTCTTCTAAGTGTTGTGGATGCAAGAATCAAAGAACACAAGCAAACCATTCAAGCACAAAATATCAAAAGTCCACAAAAATCCACTTTAAAGAAGAAGTTCTGTACATATCATGACAGGGGCATACCCCTGGTGGTACAACTCACTCCTCTCTCCTCTCTCCCTCGCCAAACCTCTGCCTACGCGAGCTACTCACCTCATCCTCCTCCCTCTCTCGACGTCGGTCTGGGAGAGGAGGTCTCGATGCCGTCGAAGCCTCGGGTTGCGGTAATCCTCCTCGCACCACGGAGGGGTCCCCTAGGGACACGATGTCGTCTAGGGAGGCGAAGGCGGATCCTGTCCTCCTCGGTGCCTCCTGCTGGGCCGCCCGCTGCTGTTCCCGGCGCTTCTTCAGCACCCGATCCTTCAAGATCTCGTAGTTCTTTGCAATATCAGCTCGGGCTCGGTCCGCCTCCCTCTCGCGATCTCTCGCCTCCCGCTCCCTCTCCCTCGCCTCGAGCAGGCGACCCTCCACCCTCGTCAGCTCAAGTCGTAGACTCTCCATCTGCGCCTGGAGGGTCGCCACACCTCCTCTCTGCCTCTGCACAAATGAGCAAATATGTCAAATCAAATCAATCGATTGAATCATGTGCAAAAGGTAGTGTTTTAGTGTCTTACCTTTTCCTCCAACTCCCGTGTCCTCGTCTCTAGCTCCTGGACCCTCGCCTGCGCCCAGTCCAGGGCCTCCTGTAGGCAGACCGCCAGGTCCCCTCCTGCAGGCTGTGCGGACGAGCTCGCACCTGTGTCTCGGCTCGCCCGCACTCTCGATAGCTCCTCCTTCTACATTTACACATCTTGGTCAGTCATCAAATCAAATCAGTATCAAATCATTTTTAAGGTAGGCTCAGAATTGTACTTACCAGTGTCCACACCTCGGTGCAGAGTCTCTCCAACTCCACCTCCTGCTCCGCCAACCGCCCCTCCAAAAGGCGGATCGCCTGTGACTCTGGCAGCTGTCATTCATACTTCAAGGTTAGAATCAAATCAAATCTAGGAATTTAAATGACAGAGGCTTAGAGATAGAAATTCACTTACCACTCGCCGGTCAAGCCGGAGTCGTCCGGCGTAGCGTGCCCGGTAGTCCTCCATGTAAGCCGAGCTGTCGTGGAGGCTCTCCTGCTGCACCACCTGGTCCCCTCCGGCTCGCCAATAGGCGACCGTGCTCCCATGCTCCTCGCCCCAGTCTCGGTCCTCGGCGAAGAACCAGCGGCGGGAGTGCCCCTCTCTGCCCAGGGACGGTACCTCCATGGCCGGCTGGTGCCAGCCTAGGGTCTGCACCACGAGCTCTAGATAGAGGACCTCGCAAGTCCCCAGGTAGAGTAGGAGCATGTGGCGGACGAACAAGGGTCAGCCCGCCACCACCGCCAGGTGCAAGGCGTCCAACTCCCCCGCATAGGGGGTCCATACCACCTGAGACAAGAAAAGAACACTGGTCAGTAACATCAAATGCAGTAATTGAAAAATGGAGAGTTAGTTGAGTTTCATACCTGATCGTGTGGGTAGTGGTCCAGGGCGACGTGCACGTCTTCCGCGTGCCTGTCTGCCACCTGTGGGTCGGGAGCTACATCCCACCGTGCCATGAGAGGCACCATGGTCTGGCACCCCTCTGCCTGTACCCCGTGTCCCATGGGGAAGCGGGTGTACCCCCAGATCTACAAGGCAGTAAGAAAAAGAATGTCAGTTAGGCAGCTTAATCAATTTAAAATTCAATGATGAGCATTTAAAGAAAGTTACGTACCTGAAGAAAGGGGGTGAAACCCCCGGTGCTCTGAGAGCACCGCGAACTGCTAGGAAGAAGGGAGAACAGATGTCCTAGCATCGCGGCACCCCATGCGTACCGTCCTGCCTGCGCCAAATCCCTCAGTAGCAACACGAACTTGCAGTTCATCTGGGATGACTACGTCGTGAACAAGAGTCACCCGAAGAGATAGGCGACGAAGATCCTGACTGAGCGCTCCTCGCTCCGGTCCCCCAAGTCCAGTGCTCCCCGTACTCCGATGTAGAACTCCTCTAATGTCTCCAGAGGCCCTCTCCTCCTGCCTCTCAATCCCACTGCCTCTGACAATGATCTGAGCAGGATGCTTCGGATCGGTCTCCTCCTACCCGCTACAAGCTCCAGTCCCAGTAACTCCACAATATCGTCATGATAGTCACTCCTCTCCTGTCCTACTAACCGGCTCTCCCTGAACCGGTAGTCCTGTCAGATATGCCACATCCTCCAACGTGGGTATCATGTGACCCCAAGGCATGATGAATGCCTTGCAGTCCTCCTCCCATCTCTCCCTAAGGGCCTCTAAATATGGAACATCCACGTGAAAGGGACGTACTGACAGCAAGTGCCCAAAACCCATCCTCACTATCTGGGTCTGCTGGGCCTCCGGAAGCGCCCTGTACCACTGTACCACGCCCAGCACAGGTCCCATGTGACTCTGCTTCTCATTCGGCCTTTACCCTGCAGAAGAGACAGAAAACATGGCGTCAGCATCGATTGCCGTTAATCTGAAATTGGCGGCAGGGGGTCTGCCGTTTACACACAGTCAACGTCAAGGGTGTGGCCGTCTGGTTCTTCTGTCGGCGTCCAAATCCTCGCCGTCAAGCTCACCCGAACGGCAAGGGGTTGGACGTTGACAGGACCTCGACGTCCACCGATGTGGACGTCAAGATCCTGCCCCGACAGAGCCTCCCCTGTTTTTTCCCCTCTTTCCACTTTTTACAAACACACATCCATGAGTGTTAGGGGTCAAGGGACCTACCTTGGGTCGTGGGTGACGTCGGCCCTCCTCCGCCTCCGTCTCGTCCCCTCCACCGTCATCTCTGGCGATGTCTTCCCCCTCCGGCACATCCCCTCCCGTCGCCACTCCGGCCTCTTCTTCTTCCTCCTCCGCCGTATCCATCGCCGCTGTCGCAATCTCCTCCTCCTCCTCCGGTTGGCGTCGAGTCTGGAGAACGGTTCGTTTGCCCCTTGTCCTCATCGAATGGGACCTAAGGACTCGGGGTTAGGTTTGAGCAAGGAAGCAATTGGAAGAAGAAGAAGAAGGTAGAATGGAGATCGGGAGTTGAGAAGAGTGGGAGAAAGGAAGAGGAAAGGGCTGCCGGCGTTTGAAGGTGAAAAGGCGCCGTTGAGGCTCCAGTTGGCAAAAAGTAGTTTTTTGATCTTGACGTCAATATGTGGCCGTTTACCTTTTCCTGACATCAAGCCTTGGTCGCTGACGTACCATTAGCGTCCAGACAGGTGATGCCAAAGTCCTCTTAATGTCAGACCTCGATGTCCGGTCAGCTGGTGGATGCCAAGTTTGAATTGGACGTCCATCGATATGGACGTCGATCCTTCTCTCTGATGGTTAACGGCCACCTGCCAGGACGTCTACCTGAAGTCGGCGGCCATCGATCTGGACGCTAACCATTGTGCACTCAGTCCTCCCAGCACACTCAATTGAACACATTTGATGCTCATTGATACCCCATTGCTCAATTCCACACAATTCAAGCCATAAAACACAATGCAATTCACTTTTATTCATCTAACTTTGTGTTACATTTATTGAAAATTTGGAAAATACATCATTTTGCCCTGCGGGCCATGTAGAAATCACAAGAAATGGGACGAATAGTTCGTTGAATTCTTCATATTTCCATATGTCTTCCCGTTTCTCCTGAACTGCCATTCCCACCTTCTTGTTCATTGTGTACCTTGCCCAAGTCTTTCTTGCCTTTATCGTCATCTTCTCATTCTTCCCGGTGACAATCATATCCGTGCAGTTGGATGAGGCGGGAATTCCCCGTGGGATTCCAAGCTGACAATGGCACCGATGTGGCTGGTAAACCACCATCCTATCAGCCCCAATCAACCACAAATCTTTGTCCTCCTTGGTTCGAGCTCTGAACTCAATATTCCTCATAAATAGCGGCCTCACAATGAAGTCCTCCATCACCAAGTAGGCTAAGTGATCGTGCCAAGCATCTCTGCCCTTCAAATGTGCTGTCACACACTTGATCTCATTCTCTAGCTCATACCATGCCCTGTTGCAGTACACCGAGCTCCGAAGGAAGACTCTGGAGGGAGTAGGTTGTGCTTCAGAAAAATCAAACATCAAGTGAGCCTCCATCCATACCTGAAGCAGGAACAAGCTCTCGCATGTGCATCCGCCTAGGCTCATTGTGGTGAGCGAACTGTACAGGTGTGCTAGCACTGCAGGGGCAAGTGACTGCCCGCACCACAGCAGAGACAGGATCCCCACATGCTCGTAGAGGATGAAGTCGCTGCTCATAGGGAACAAGAAGACTCCAGCTAGGCAAAGTGTCAGTTCTCGTGTCACCCTCTCTCCTCCAATTTCCTTCGCATGCTGGATCAGCCACCAGGCCAGTCGGTCTAGAAAGATCCCGTGCTTGTTCGTCATCCTCAATACTTCCTCCTTGTCCAGTACGATGTCCGCGAGAATCTCCTCCCATGGAAGGAGAGGAGTCGCCACGTCGTACTCCATGCACCGCCTCCATCCCAAAAACAATTCCACTTCCTCCAGCAGCACACTCGCCTCGAATGCTTAAAACACGAAGGTGTGTGTGTGTGGATGCCACCGCTCCACTAGCACTCCCGAAGCATCAAACCCCCACCACATCTCCTTCATGTTTTTTGCCAGCACCACCATGAAGCTCAGGTTCCACATAGCCGATGTAGCTTCGCATGTCCAGTGTGATGGCATTCATCAGGTTCACGAGCCAAGAAAAGGCCCGTACCTGGCCTTGGCTTGGGAAGGCAGACACTTCCTGCATAAGGGTGGGCTGTAAGAGAAGTGTTTGGGGCATTTTTAGCACAGGTTGAAGTGTCACTTACGTCCCGTTGGCCAGTCTGGTGCTCAGGTGCCTCGGAACTTCACTCAGAATTCCTGGGTTCATGCCTGTGGATCATCCGATCGACGAGGAGGCCATCTCGCTGCTTTTCTTCATCTCCCAGCTCTCTGGTTCGCAGCAGGAGCAGGGAGGGATGGAGGTGGAAGATGATAGAGTCCTCATGAACTCCCATCACCTATTTTTTCGGCCTGATCTGCTGTCCAATTGACGTCCAGATCGGTTGACGACAGTGTCTGGTTAGTGGCAATATCTGTTGCCATTAACTGGAAGCCGACGGCCATCGATGTGGACGTTTATTCCCTTGGAAATTTTAAGTTTTATACTCATTTGGCCATTATCCTTTATCTTGTGCTTCAAGTTGTTTTACAGATCTCTAAGTACAAGCTGCGCTTCAAAAGTTCGGAACGCTCATGCGACCTTGAGTGTTACAGGTATGTCTAACATAGGACCCCACCAGAGCCGAATAACTTGGCGACCGTGAACCCTGAGTTCCCCTTTACCAAAAACCGTGATGGGTTTGCGATCTCTCAATTATTCGTATGACCTTTAGAATTTTCCTCTGGTTCTAATTTGCATTTTTAGATAGGCAACCCACACCAACATGCATTTAGGTCTTCACTGCTAACGTTCTCTCACTGACTAACAAAAAAAAATGGTGATTTTCCTCGATCATCTGATTGCCCCATGGCTCCCCCAGCTTAGGTAGCCTGCCGGGTCCGCCCTTTGTGATTATCCAAGCTGATATCGGGTTTTGTTGCCCATTTTTCAAGTTGTCCCACCGTGACTTTCACAAACAGTCAAGCAGCCTTATTAAGTTCATTTGAGCCTTCGCCAACCGTGAACTTAATTCCGGACTTTAGGCTTTCCGAACATTGATTCCAGTTAGAATCTTTTGATAATCCTTTGAGAGATCAACCAACTCCTTGTCTCCACGACCCCTAAATTCGGGATAGACATCTTGATTAGGCCAGCGAGCCCACGAGCTCCCGTTATGAGACCCTTCCTGATTCAACCATTATATTACAACTCCTTTGACTCAGACACGTCGGAAACTAGTCAAAGTCCAATACGGCAATGCCAGGGGCCCTACCATAGGGTCGCAGTTGTAGTTACATGGGTAGATCACTCTTCTCTTATCCACTTTTGTCTCTCAAATGATTTGTCACTTGTTTCTAGCCTAACTCATTCGTTTGCTTGCTAGAATTCCTATACTCGGAGATGGTCCTTCATCAAATCTCCGCGTCCTTTGTTTACCGAGACACCAACCTTTCAGTCCGCTCTGCTCCCTTGCAAGTCCGGACGTCTCGGAGGGGCATTTGTAGATGCGAGATTTGGCCCATCTCCCGCAAGGCTCTTTTGGCTAATTAAGCCTCGTTTGACCATTTGTTGACCTGCCTCGGATGCCATGTAGATGGCAGCATCGATGGCCACCGACTACTGGTTGACGACATAGGCTCTAGACGTTAACCCATATTGGCGTCCACATCTATGGACGTCTGCATGCGGTTGGCGGCAGGATCGCTGGACGTCAACCTGGTTTACTTGGTCTGCGCAACTACCCGAGAATATAGCCCACTTGCGCCTTTCTCTCTCCCATGCACCGCATGGGGCCATTCCCAACGGGCATATGGGCCACCTTGGCACCCCCTTGACTCAGTAAAAAGCCTACTTGGCTTCTCCCCATTGGTTGGAGCTTTAATACATGGATTGCCATGTGTGCAAGTGTGCTTCTTCATACTTAGCATCCTAGGCATTCTAACCCTGAGTTCCACTGTCTATATAACCTTTCCTTGAGCCCTCTGAGACAAGGGAGGGAGGCTGGACGTCCACATACTGCCACTTTGAGAGAGGAGAGAGAAAATCAAACCCCACCTTCAAACACTCATCTTCTTCCTTCTCTCAACATTTGGGATGTTCAGGAGGCTTCTTTTGGAGCTGGAGGAGCCTTGCAAGGAAGCTACATTGCCTGCAAACGAGGATCAACTCCCCCTCTTCCTCTCTTTCACTTCTTCTTTCCTTAATAGTTGCATGTTGCACACACCTTCCCATACACTCTAGGCACGTAGGGCACTTCCCTACATACCTAGAAAGGGGTTTCCCAACCAAAAACGAGAGAAGAAGGGTGGTCATAACACTTGGCCACCCCTCTTCTCAAGTCCGCATCCGGTACGGGATTCTCCTTTTGGGCTGTCTATTTTCATTTTTGAGCATTTACTATATTTTCTTTAGGCTAATAGGGTCCTTTTGTGGCAGGAACAGTCCGTAGAAGACCGTGGAGCTCTTCTTCTTTGGTCGGCCGAAGGAGAAGAAGTTGAAGCCCCCGTCTCTGTCCGCTGCGCGAGGCCACTGCACTGACACAATTCCATCACTCCTTGGGCACAGGTAAGGGCCTAGCGATCACAAAACTCCCCTTCTTTCTTCTGGTTTTCCTTGTTTTCTCTTCAGTCAAACTAATCAACCGGGGAGTCAACGGGGTCAACTAGAGACCCACTCATCGCCATCGAGGGATGCCAGTGATGTTCGTCACTTCTAGAGGACTCCCCCGACGCCCACGGTTGTCCGAGGAGCTACGGGAAACGGATCGTCCACAGGTGGTGAACACCTTTGGGACATCAAATCGACACAGGATCTTCTTCCATACGAACTTCCATGTTGCCTGATCGGTGTTGGAAGCGACGAGTTCAGCATCGATCCACTTGGTGAAGTAGTCGATGGCGACCAGTAGGAACTTCTTTCTACCTTGAGCTTCTGGGAATGGTCCCATGATGTCAATTTCCCACCGAGCAAAGGGTTTTGGTTCGAAGAGGGAATGTAGTTGTTTGGCCGGCTAATGGATAAGCTATCCGAACATCTGACATTTCAGGAACTTCTTCGCATAGGACAGATAGTCCTTTTGCAAAGTTGGCCACCAAAACCCTACTCGGAGAATGTTGCACTCTAGGGACCTTCCGCCCAGGTAGATTCCACATAGACCTTCATGCACCTCTTCAATCGCAGGTGTCGCTTCGGAAGGACTAAGGCACTTCAAGAGAGGTCTAGAGAGGGAGTTGTAGACATGCTATTTTTGTCAACATATTGAGTACATTTCATGTTATACTATAATGCTCAAAGTGACTCTCTTTAATTAACCATTTGAGTGAGTTTCCCATTTTTTTGATTTGTTTTAGGATTTTTAGGAATTTTTATAGGGGCTTCCAAGGGGTCCTCTGTGCACAGTTGATTCACGACAGACATAGTGGTCACGGTTCAGGAAGTTGATTCACGACGGGTAAAACCCTCGTGTATTAAGTTCCTATTCCGACCTGAATTATGTTTTATAATCACGTCCATTAGCGTCGTCACATTTAAAAGTTTCCATTTTCGATTTATGGCAATTTCCAAATTTATTTTTTAGAAAGATTTTGTTGCTAATTAGAATTGCGTCCACATGGTCCGTCGCATTTCTGACCTTCCGATGTTTAAAGATCGATTCTCATCAGAAGATCGATTCTTTTAAATACGCGACCACTCAGGTTGCCGTGATTCAAAGTTTCCATTTATTAATTTGGCAAGAATCCGATCAATATTGGAAGTGTTATAAACGCATCAGTTTATGTCGTCACGATTCTTATACCTGCTATAATCGATGTTTGGAAATGCCACAGCCAAAGTGAGGAATGCTTTTAAACACGATGCTTTAGTCGATCGCGATTCACATTAATACGCGTCCATTGTGTCCGTAGCGATTCACCAATTTTACCCCTATAAAAGGACCCCTAAGGCCATTGTTTTAAAAAAAGAGACACAAGTGTTGGCAAAGCCCTACTGTGTTGGAGAGAAATACTCCGAGCTTGAAGAGAAGAACCTCCTCCCTCAAGCTTAACTCAAGTGTTCTTCAATTGGAGTTTGCTTTCAACCTCTCAAGTTCTTTGGACCAAGGAGGAGGAGTCTTCCTCATTATCCACTACAGTGACAAGCTCTCTCCATCAGATTCGTCTTACTTCTCCTTTGTTCTTTTATTTCTTTTTAATTCTCTTAGTTCATCATTCATCATCACCATAGTCACACATACACATCACTTCATTCACTCCATACGTACACTTTTAGAGGTTTTACACCACCTCTACAAGGTGTGTTTAATCTCATGCACGCACGTTCATCTCTTACTTCTTTGAATTGGATTCTACACAACTTGGTCTAATAGTTTCTTTCACTTGTTTGTTCATCCTTTTTGCAAGGTAACCACAAGCTAAGGTCTTCTTCGCTGGCTGGCCGATTGGAGAAGTAAGAGTCAACCCACACGTCCCTCCCGTGATCTCGAGTGAAGGTAAGTAATTCCGTCTTTCGCTCTCTCCTTCGGTGCCCACGTGTACCTGGTGATCACACCTCTATCATAGTGCACACATGCACTCTCCCTCTTCTTTTCCTCTTCTTTTCCCCTAAAAGTTTTTAATTATTCTTTATGGTGTTTGAAAAAGCACGTTCACAAATTGACGTTCACGATGGGACTCTTTTTATTTTAGTTTTGATTACCACTCCTTCGACACCCACGTCTGCCCTTCCTTTAGACACCCACGTGTTTCCCTCCCTTCATACCCCACGCGATACAATTTCCCTTCCCTCGTACCCCCTCGGTACTCCTTTGAAACTCCTGTGATTACCAAGCTATGTTTGTGCTTTTCTTTTCCATAAAGTTTAATTAAAAAAAAATCATCATCCTGTTCCCCTCCCGTTTACTTAATTTCACTTGAAGAAAGCATCATAATTTGACTCTTGATTCTCTAATTGGTTGACCATATAGCATGCTTGTGTGATTTACAGATTTTGTTTGAACTCTCGGTTGTTGTTTAAATCGCGACGTGTACAGACATCGCATTTTTGTCTTTTATGCGATGGCTTTACCTGTCGCGATTTTGTGACAGATGCACCGAAGGGAGTTGTCTCAGCTCTTGCAACTTTTGCGAACTACCAGATCCGTGACCGACTGAACGGTCGCGATTCAGGTTGAAGCGCGATCACTAAACTCGTTGCATTCTTATCTGTTCATAGAGTGCAGGTTTTTCTTTCATCCTGCATTTTTACCACATGTACAGGGCATACTCGGCTGAGGGACCTCCTTCCCTCCATATCCTAGGATCCAAGCACCTTTCTCGGTGAGGATGATCTCTCCATTGAGCATTCTGTTGGATCGAAATGGCACTAAGAATATCCTAGAGGGGGGTGAATAGGACTTCTTTGTTTTAAAATTTTCTTCTGAAATGAACAACACTAAACAAATTTGTTAGAACTTAGTGTGGTGTGTGTGATTCAAGTGTAAACAGGGCGGAAACAATCACACAGAAATGCACGGAGATTTATCTTGGTTCGGCCCTTCCTATATGGAAGTCCTACGTCCAGTCCTCAAGTCAACCACTTGAAATTTTCACTATCTGCCAATAAATTGGCCTTCTCTCACCCTTGAGAGGAATTACACACCCACTTGCACCCTAGCAAGTCTTCCCTAAACAGGGGTACAACAACTGCCTTCACAAGGCCTTCCCTACACAGGAGGGGAAATGCAGAAACAGACTTCTGCAGAAATTACACAACAAATAGATAGTAAGACAATTGTGTGTTTGCCTCAAAGCTAAGCATGAACACACTGAATTCAGAAGGATTTTGATGGATCAGAAATAAGATTCAAATCCTATCTGAATGAGAAGGGTGGACTTCAGAAAAGTAGGCAGTTAGAATTGCCACCCGAACACAAGACTTCTAAGAGACTCAGAGAGCTTCAGAGAATTTATGCTGAAATGGGAAGCTCTTTCACTGGGCTTGCAAGAAGGCTTGTGAATTCTAGCTTTTCGAAATGTGAAACTCACTGGAATTTTCAATGGCTTGAGTTGCTTCTGCTATCGCTCTTGTTATTATCTTTCAAACTTCAGCTCCTTTTATATTCTTCAAAATATAGCCGTTTGAAAGATGGCCGTTGGAAATGTGGCAGTTTGCAATCTGGCCATTTGAAGATAACTCTAGAATCCTTTGGATCTTAATGAGCTTGTTATCCAGGAGTTCTTCAGTTTTGCTTCTTTCCAAGGTCTTCAGAAGAGGTGCAGTCTTCTCAGCTAGAGGATTAGCTCTCTCTCTCGGAGTGGACTGTGAAAGAGGCATGCTAAAATCGTGCTTCAATAAATGTCTACAGCAAAGACAAGACAAAAAGAAAAGGGATCTCCATACCTTGGAGGTAGGTAAGTCAGAGAAGAATGAAAGAAGGTATGGAAACCTCGAATAGGCATGCTTTCAGACATAAAAGGGAGTCAGATAGATATGCTAAAAAGTAGGGTATGGGTCTGACAGTGGTAGATGCGTCTTGTCAAATGCCATGCGCCTGAGAATTCATAAATGCACTGTATCTATTGTATCCAAGAAAATATGGAACAAAGACATGAAGAACACAAAGCTCATTTCAAAATATTTCAAAAATAGTCTGCACAAAATTTAGATGAAAATTTTAAGTATAATACAACTTGTCCTGACATAGAAATAATAATAAAATAATGACAATCTGATGGATCAATAAAATATTCAGTCAATGAAGATCTTATTAGAAACTATATCCAAGATGATTAGGAAACAAGATTAGATTGGAGTTAATCAGACTTCAAAAAAGTATAAGTCCAGAACTAACAGTGAAGTCAAATGCAAACGATCATACAATTCGACTGAAGAAATAGGAGTGATTCGACTTCAATATGAACTATACTTGAATACAGAAGTCAGAGATAAAAAAGAATAATTTGATTTTAGCAAAGCTTAGAAAGAGTAATTCGACTTCAGCAGTCGGATATAATGGAGATCGATTTCTAAAGTCGACAGTCGAATTACGTAGTTGGGATTTATAAAGCGTTCGACTGTATGAGTCGAAGTGAACAGTCGAATCATGAAGTTAGGATTTATGAAGCATTCGACTGTATGAGTCGAAGTGAACAGTCGAATCATGTATAGCTGTATGGACTTAGGATGGATTTGACTTCGATTCTTAAGGAGTCAGAGTCAACAGTCGGAGTCTGAAGTCGGATATAGTATGATGTACTAAGAGTCTGTGGACTTAGAAAATTTTTGGCGATGAAGTTTATCACACAGTTGTTTGCATATATGTTTTTGTGATATATTTACTTTGTAGATAGTCTAATTAAAGAATTTTATCATAGCAAAACATGATAGATACTGTATCTTCAAAATCTTAGATTTTATTAGTAGTAGTTGCTCAACACATTCCATCTCATTGGACTAGAATATCCTCATCGGGACCTTCATAAGTCTCCGTACCCCATGGATTCCCTCACGGTAGACTGAGCAAGTTGTACCATGTCGGAAACCCGTTTAGAATATCCTATCATTGAGAAGGAGTGTGCTTAGTGAACTCGAAGTTCTCTTCATACCCATCTAGGTTCCTACCCATATTGGAGTGAAACCATTTCAATAAAATCCACATTGAATCATATTGAAACAATCAAATTGGACGTAAGCATCCCTCAAGTGTTTGATTAAAAGCTATTAACTTCTTCTCTCAAACTTGGTTGAGTAGTTGGGTGTTAGCAAACTTTGTGTGCTTAATATCATATTGCTACGTTCAGGAAAATCAATCAGAATGGTTGAATATGAAGATATGGGTTATCAAGATGAGGTATATGATGAGACTTATGATGAACAACTTGTACAACTCCCCAATGAACCTTATGTTGATCAATCCAATTCTCTAGTCCATAAGGTGGATTCATAGTCTCCCCATCACTCCCTGAGGCATGTTACTGGAAATACCTCTACCTCTATTGATTTGTCCCAACTAGTGGACATGCTCAGCAACCTCCAACCCTCCCAACTTCAGGAAGTCTAACATGCTTTGAAGGGGAAATCTATCCCCAAACCTGTTCAATCCCTCCACCCCAACACGGGTGCCCTCCATGTTGAAACCACTTGTGACACGACGGTCTGAGCATCCCCTGCCCCCTCGTGGGCTAATTCCATTATACACTCTCTCCCCCACAGTCCTGTTGGGAGGCCCTCCCTTGTTCGGCCAAGCCCCTCCACAGAAAGGCCCACTTACCCTCTTCGGGCTCCGACCCATCCTTCTGCGTCCACTGGCACCCCTCCCCGTCATCACTCCATCCAGGTGAGCGCACCCCAACCTCATTCTTACGGGGAGCCTCACAAGAAACCTTCCGATCAACTCACCCAAGCACTCTTGGCGAAGGTGAACCGATTGGAACAAGACTTGAAGAGGGTGTCCACACCCAAAGATTCCTTGGAACTGGCCGTTCCTTCTATACCAGTCTTTCACCTTCCCCCTCTGAGTTGCCTGTCGATCGCTACTACAATGGCACTGGCAATCCCTTCGTACACATTAAAGAATTCATGTACGAGTCCTCATTCTGGCAGAATGACAATAGAGCTCTGGCATTCCTATTCAGAAGATCATTGGATGGTTTTGCCTTGGAGTGGTTCTATTCTTTAGAACCTATAGATGCTAAAGATTTTGAAGCGGTCTAGAGAAAATTTGTGCAAAAGTATAGAGATCGGGTTGGTCCTTCCTTGTCTATCACCGACTTGATGGCTGAGAAAATGAAGGTGGATGAGGACTTCCTGCACTATGCTGATAGATGGAGAGCAATGGCTGAAAAATTAAGGGATCTGTTGTCTGAATTTGAACAGATGAAGATGATCACTCCAAATGCTTTACCACAATTCAGACATATCCTAGCCATGAACAAATTGACGACCATGGAAGAGTTATATGAGAGAGCCCGATACATTCAAACACACTTGAAGGACTCTCATATAATGTCTATGTTCGAACCAAAGGCCAGGACATTCAAGAAGAGCAGCGGTACTCCTCAAGCTGGTGGTCCCACAACTGAAAAGGTCATTCACAATGAGCAAGTGAGTGGTATGGGCAACCCAAACTCCTCCTATAGCCCAAGCTCCAACCAGAGGCCTCAACAACCCCAATACCAACAAACCCAGCAACCCTAGTTCAGGCCAAGCAACCCCCCTATGCTCAAAACCCCAGTTCCACAGTCTCCACCACTATATTAGCAAGCTCCACCACCTCCCCAATACCGTCAAGCTCCACCTCCTCAATACCGCCAAGCTCCACCTCAATATCAACCACAACCACCTCCTCCTCAACATCCCCAACAATATAACCAAGTACCTCCACCGGGTAACTATGAGCCCCAGAAGCCTAGACGACCCCCTGGCCCAAGAAGAGCACAATACCCGCCATTGCCGGAGACTCTTCCCGACATTTTCAATGATCTTATGGCCGCTAATGCACTCACTTTTCCAAGGGAACGACTACAATGGCCTCCCAATGTTGATACCTCGTGCTATTGTGCATTCCACAGGGGACTAGGTCACACTCTAGAGGCTTGCTTCCACTTCAAGGATTATATCTATGATCTAAATGATAACGGAGGAATTGATTGGGATGAGATGAGAAAGTACATCACGAAGTGAAGGCAAGAAGGCCACCCAGGTAACATGTACAACAACATCCACAACAGCAGCAGCAATAGCCCCAACAACTTGCACAACAACCCCAAGTTCCTATGCAACAACCCAAAATGGGCATTGTGCAGAACCCACTTCCGGAGCACCCTACTCCAAATCATCAAGTGAGCTTCATCAGATCATCTCCCCAAGAAAATAGTAGGCCGAGTAGGCATGTGGAAGCACCTACCACCACGCCACCATCCACCTTCACTTTACCACCTTTCATCTCCACACCCACACCCTCCAACCCGCTACCATCTTTCCTCCGCATTCCTCAACCACACCATGTCCACCACAACTTAGTCAATCGCCCATGCGTCAACCATCCGCAACCTTCACACCACAGCCCCCGAACCCTCAAGCTCCCTTTCTATGCAACACCACCATCATACCACCACAACCTAGTCGTCCCCTCATACGCCAACCCTCCACTACCATTTCAAAACCATCACCATCCAATCTTCCACTTCTCCGCACAGCACCAACTGCCCCCATCATCACACCCAGCCCGCAAGCGCCCTTTCTGCGCACTACCATCCCTACCATTAGTCCCATACCACCCACCTCTTTCATACCACCCCCGAATGTGGTGAATATCAAACCACCACATCAAATGTTCAACACCCAAACACTCCACCACCCATCCACCTTCCAATATGCCAGCCACAACACATGTAGTGGGAGATGAGACGGATAAAACTTTGGCGTTCCAAAGTGGACACATTTTCAATAGAATATTCCCTCAAAACCAGGAACAGGCCCCAGCCACAGTAAGAGGAAGAAGCCCCAGCTGAAGAGTCCATTCCTGGGACTCAATATGATTTGCTCAAGCACCTAGATAAAATGCCGACCAAGATCTCTATACTAGAATTGATCAAAAGGTCACCGGTACATCAAGAAGCCCTCATGCAATATCTACAAAGGTTATGGTGAACGAAAACCTACCGGTCAATCAAATCAGCACAATCTTGACCCCCATGAGTAGGGCTGTTCATAATACGGTCCAAACCGTAAAACCAAACCGAACCGACCGGTTCGGTTCGGTTTAGTTTCATGGGCCAAATGGTTCAGTTCGGTTTCAAGCTTGGAAACCGAAATGAACCGAATATAGATATATAATTATATAAATAATAAAATTTAACAAAAAAAACTGGTAGCGCAGTGGAGGGCGGCGTCGCGCGCCCTCCACGCGCGTGGTGGTCACGAGTTCGAAACTCGCGACCACCACAAAACACCTGTTTTGCCATGTTTTGTTAAAAAATGCCAGAAAACGCTAAAAAAAAAATAAAAAAACGTCAGAAAAATGGGAATTCGGTTTGAACCAAACCGAACCAGTTCGGTTCAGTTCGGTTCACTGAATGAAACAGTTCAGTTTTTCTCCACAAATGGAGAAAATCGAACAAACCAAACCATGTACCTCTACCCATGAGTCAGCATCCGGCCATAGAGTTCCACGAACATGAGCTAGAACCTTTGGAATCTCAACGGTATGCCTTATGCTTGACTGTGAAAATCAACGGAACCTGCACGTCACAATGTCTGGTGGACACTGGAGCCTCCATTAATGTGGTCTCAGTGGATACATTCAACTTGTGTGGTGTAGCATCACAGTCGGTTCGACCCTCCTCCATCACTGTCACCGCCTACGACAACACTAGTAGGCCTCCAAAAGGAGTGGTCACACTAAAGGTAGGGCTAGGTCCATCCATCACCGAGATTGATTTCCACATTCTTGACATGGACCCGAGCTTTCGAATGATATTGGGCACGCCATTCATTCAAGCACTTGGCGCCGTCACCTCTACTATCCACCAATGCCTCAAATTTCCATACAAGGGACGGGTCGTCAAAGTCACAAGCAAGCCAATGATCTTTGAAGTGGACTCCATGACTGATAATTCTATCCCTTCGATTTGGCCAAGCAATCAGCCACTAATGTCAGTGCTAGACATGTACGACATGCAACAAAGCCCGGTGCATTCAACATTAAATACTGCACAGAAGAGGAGTAAGATAATGACCGACAAGGGCTGGCAGATCATGTTGAAGATGGGGTACCATCCGGGCAAAGGGCTGGGCACCTATCTGCAGGGTAGGACCAAGGCAGTACAAGATAGGAAGAGAAGACCCAAGGCAAGAATGGAATACAAGCTAGGCAAAGAAGACTATGAACAAAGGACAATGTCAACGAAACCGTGGGCCACAATGATGTCAACCATGAAAACTGACAGGCAACCACTTACATGGTCCCTTTATCACCATTTCAAGAAGGGGCCACTACAGCCTGGGGATGAGCAACAAACTTATGTGATCACTTCAGAACTCTCATGTCAAGACGTGCATGCTCGACAATTTGCACGTCACATTGCACCCCTGGCTACATATAAAGCTTTGGAAAATCTTAGGCCCCAGAAATAAAGGAAAATGGGTGATCCTAAATGCATGTGAATGGTATTATTGGTTCAACATGAACGACATTGCTAATTCCTTGAGTCGACTCTTCATACCAACGGATACTGAGTGGCCGCCACTTATTCATGACCTCTTGGAGAAGCCCACAACAATCATCGACAAGAGGAAGCTACTCAATGATTGGATAGATGAAGGGGAGCCAGACGTCCCTTTTGAAAAAGACTTCACAATAGATAGGCTCTAGGCGAGCCTCTTCTCCTTGGGCATTGTGCCCACTCTCCTTCAGGCCACCATGTGGCCCCTTTTCCTTTCCCTTAGCATCCCTCGGGCACCGACGCCCCACTACACAATCTCCCTGCATTCCTCTGAGCAAACGCTCATTCTACAATTTCCTCTTCCCAATGATCTCCCTCCAATTGAGCATACGCTCATCTCACAACTCTCTAAACGGGCGATCTCACCTCGCCCTCTTTTCATGATCAATAAAAATCATAAAATTTTGAATAACACTGGGAAAAAAAAACGCCAATTTCCAAATGGCAGATTCCATCGTCTTCATTGAGGAGACTTCTTACCTCTCCTCTGAGTGTGCCCTGACCTATGGGTCACTCCTCCCCGGTCCAATGACCGATCTCCTCTTCCCCTCCACGCAAGGAATTTCTTTTATTGCTTTCACTCCTCCTCCACCTTCCCCCATGCAGGGATTCTCTTTTACTGCTTTTCCTCTTCCTTCACCCCCTTCTATAGATTCAAGTAGTTGTAGCAAGAGTCTAGGACAGGATAGTGTTAGTCTGGGGGTAGTACTGAAGAAGAAGTCCAAGGGTAAGAGGGTTCCTTACCGCTTCTTAGCTGATCTAGTTCGTAAATGCAAGGCATGTTTAGCATTACTAGAGTTCATTGAAGAGCCCTTACGGTTTCCAAATATAGAATGTGAGCAGTCATTATGCTTTCTTGATGATGGGTTCAGTTTCTACGAAATCATGGATGACAACGACCCAATTGAAGAAGGGGATGAAGAGTTTGAGGACGAGGCTGACGCGTTCTCAAGTGGAGTAAGAAGATTCGATGAACCGTCAGTTGCAGTAGAAGAAACCACTAAAGAGGTTAATCTGGGAATCAAGGAAAACCCTAGGACCGTCCTCATAAGTAATGACTTATCACCATCCGAAGAGAAGGTAATTGTCGAGATTTTCAGGGAATATAAGGACACATTCGCTTGGAGCTATGAGGATATGCTAGGACTGAACCCCGCGCTTGTTGAACATCACCTTACACTTAAGCCGGGGTCCGTCACCATTAAGCAGCGGTTAAGACGTTTCCACCCTCAGATGGCTTTGAAAATGAAAGATGAGGTCAACAAGCTACACAAAGCCAAGTTTATCAGAGTCATACATTATCCTAATTGGGTGGCAAACATTGTCCCAGTCATGAAAAAGGACGGAAGAGTTAGAATTTGCATTGACTTCCGGGACCTTAACCGCGCATGTCCTAAGGATGATTTCCCCTTGCCTCACATTGATGTGCTCATAGATAATACAGCTGGGTATGAAACCCTCTCCTTTATGGATAGCTTCTCAGGGTACAATCAAATCAGGCTAGCTGAGGAAGACCAGGAGAAGACATCGTTCACTACACCATGGGGAACATATTGCTATGTGGTCATGCCATTTGGACTTAAAAAAACTGGAGCTACTTACCAAAGAGCGATGATGGCCATCTTTCATGACATGATTCACATTTATATTGAGGTGTATGTGAATGATTTAGTGGTGAAGTCTAAGACATTGGCTGAGCATCCTGGGGTTCTACAAAGATCAAGAGAATTTCAATTGAAAATGAACCCCAAGAAGTGTGTGTTTGGTGTGTCATCGGGTAAACTCCTAGGGTTCATCATGAGCAAGAGGGGTATCGAGATCGATCCCAATAAGGCAAAGGCAATAAGTGAGATGCCACCTCCCAAGAATTTGAAGGAAGTTCGAGGATTAATCGGGAGGCTGCAATTTATTCACCAGTTTATCTCCCAACATTCACAGAGGTGTAGACCCTTCTACGACCTCACTAAGTCGGGAGTCAAATTTCATTGGGATGAGAAGTGTCAAACTGCCTTTGATGGATTAAAGGAGTATCTAGCTCATCCTCCTGTCCTGAGGCCGCCAACTCTAGGCAAACCTTTAATTTTCTATGTATCTATCTTAGAAGACTTGGTAGGAGCTATCCTTGCATAAGTGGATGAAGAAGGGAAGGAGAGGGTAGCTTACTACTTGTCTAAACTTCTCAACCCTTGTGAGAAGAGGTACACATCAATGGAGAAAACATGTGCTGCTATTGTCTGGGTAGTGCAGAAACTGAAGCACTACTTCCTTGCTCATGAAGTCCACCTTATCGTCCGCATGAATCCTATCAAATTTCTCCTAGAAAAATCCATCCTCACTGATAGGCTAGCACGATGGCAAAGCTTTCTCCCTCAGTTTGACATCACCTACATTCAACAGAAATCAATCAAAGCTATGCCATAGCAGAACATCTTGTCATCACCCTATCCCTCGATTTGATCCTGTCCATTCAGCAGTTTCTAGATGAGGAACTGATGTCCCTTAGCCAATTTGATCCTATGTGGACATTGCATTTTGATGGAGATCTGATTTCTCATGGTAAGGGTATCGGGATTGCTCTCCTATCACCTGAAGGGGTCACCATTCTGCAGGCTTTTCAGCTGGCATTCCTTGTAACTTACAACATAGCTAAATATAAAGCCCTGCTGGCCGGACTTGAGGCAGCACATTTCTATGGTGTTACCCATCTATGGATTGTAGGTGATAATCAACTGATCCTCCACCAAGTGCTCACCAAATCCTGCACAAGAGATCCCAAGCTCAAGTGATACCAAGAACTCACCTCAGCATATGCCAAGCTATTCTCCAAGCTTATTTTTGTCCATGTACCTCGTCATCAAAATCTTCTAGCAGACGCTCTTGCTACTATCTCCTCAGCTCTCAATATGACCTATCCTGGGGATTTTGACACCATTCACATTGAACGGCGTCATACCCTAGCTATTCGAAATCCTATACTCCTATGGATTAAGGAAGAGATGTTGAAGAAGGTAGAGAGGAAGAACAAGAAAGAAATAATGTTATTAGAGTTAGAAGAGGAATTGGATGATGAGGAGAAACCATGGTTTTATGAGATAGCTAGATATTACAAAGATCAGTCGTACCCTGAGGAAGCCACCATTGAAGAAAAGAGGGCCAAAAGGAGAATGTCCCAGAAATACATGTTGATTGGTAATGTGCTTTATAGAAGAGGTCTCACTGGAGTTCTGCTTAGATGCCTGGATGATGATGAAGTTTGAAAAGTTGTTGAGGAAGCTCATTCAGGTGTGTGTGGTTGCCATGTGAACAGTCAAATGCTTGCCAAGAAAATCCTTAGGCAAGGCTTTTGCTGGCCCACTTAAGAGGAGGAATGTTCTATCTATGTCTGTCGGTGTGTCAAGTGCCAACTACACGCTGACAAAATCCATTCTCCATCCTCTACACTACACCCTATATCCTCCCCATGGCCTTTCGCTATGTGGGCCTTCGACATCATTGGTCCCCTTGGTGATTCAAACTCCCAAAATAAGTCAAAATTATATGTCCTCACTGCAACGGAGTACTTTACCAAATGGGCGGAAGCGGAAGCTTATGCGGAAATCAAGGCAACAACATTATGCAAATTCATCATGAGGAACATCATCACTATATTCGGCATCCCCAGTACCATCATCACCGATAATGGACCACAATTTATCTCTCAAGAGCTTCAGGACCTCTGCAACAGGTACAAGATTGCATTGCATCATTCATCTCCATACTGTCCTCAAGGCAATGCCCAGGCAGAGGCTACAAATAAAACCCTAATCAAAATCATAAAGAAGACGTGTGAGGCTAACAAGTTCTCAAACTGGCCAGACAAGCTTGTGGAAGCTCTATAGGCCTACCACACTTCAATTCGTACTCCTACATGGCAAACACCGTTCGCCCTTACTTATGGAATGAAGGCGGTAGTACCATATGAGATTCTCATCCCCTTACTTAGAGTCCAGCTTGACAAGGACTTGTCAATTGATGAGCAACGCGAGTCGCTCCTTGCACAACTGGAGCTCTTAGATGAGAAGCGTCTAGCCATTGCAGAACACACTAAAGCATATCAAAATAGAATCACTCATTTTTACCAAAAGAAAGTGATTGAGAGAAAATTCAAAGTTGGTGAAATGGTCATTAAAAGAATGTTTGTAAGACCCGGTGGTCTCTATTCAAAACATCAACCAAACTGGGAAGGGCCATACGTAATTAAAGAGGCATATCCAGGCAACGTGTATAGGCTAGTGAATGCTAAGGGTGAGGAGCTCTCCCACCCTTGGAATGGGCTCTATATAAAAAAGTACTACCCCTAGATAGGCATTCAGAATTATGTGGTACACGGACCCTAAAACGAAAGATCATCATTTCTAATTAATTTCATATTCTAGGTGAGTTAACCATGGGCGTCGACACTCACACACACTTACACGCCCACCCTTGGTTGTAGACACACCATTTTTGACAATATACCGAGTATATTTCATGTTATACAGCAATGCCTCAAAGAGGCTCTGTTCAATTAACCTCTTGAGTGATTTTCCTATTTTTTGGATTTTTCTAGGATTTTTAGGAATTTTTCTAATGTTTTAAGGGGTCCTCTATGCATAATTGATTCGTGACAAACACAGTGGTCGCAGTTTCAGGAGTTTGATCCGCGACGGGTAAAATCGTCGCGTATTACACTTCCTTTTCTGGTGCCTGCTATGTATTGAAATCGCCTCCATCTAAATCGTCGCGATTAAGAGTTTCCAATTTTTAATTATGGCAAATTCCAAAATTAATTTTGGAAAGATTTTCTTACTAATTAGAATCACATCCACATGGTCCGTCCCGTTTCTAACCTTCCATCATATGAAGATCGATTCCTATCAAAAGATCGATTCTTTCAAAAATGCGACCACTCATGTCGTCACGATTCAACATTTCCATTTATTAAATTTGGAAAGAATCAATCGATATTGAAAGTGTTTGAAACACGTCGGTCTATGTCGTCGCGATTCTAAAACCTTCTATAATCGATGTTTGGAGAGGCTTAATCGAAGTGGATCTTGTTAAACGCGATGCTTTGGTCGGTCGCGATTCATCTCAATATGCGATCACTGTGTCCGTCGCGATTTACCAAAATTGCCCGTATAGAAGACCCCCGAGGCCATTGTTTTACAGACAATCCAAGTACTACGGCAAAGCCCTGCTGCATTGAAGAGTTAAACTCCAAGCTTTAAAGAGAAGAACCATTCTCTTCAAGTTATTCCAAGTCTTCGTCAAGGGGAGCTTGGTGTTCTTCTTCTCAAGTGCATTGGAGGAGGGGGCTTCTTTCAATTCGGGCATTGCAGCACCAAACTACTTTGCCAATTCTCCTTTCTCCCTTCATTGCACCTTTCGTTCTTTATTTCATCTCATTTGCTTAGTGCATTCATCCATCATATCCACACACTCATGTCATTCATTCCACACCTACATTTTTAGAAGTTTAACACCACCTTCACAAGATGTGTTCAAGCCCATCTCATTGCAATTTGTTTTCTCATATTTTCTTGAATTTCATACTACACAACTTAGTCTAATCATTTCTTCACTTGTTTGTGTGTTTTCTCTCTCTTTGCAAGGTAACGGCGAACTAAAGTCTTCTCTGTCGGCCAACCGATTGGAGGAGTAGGAGTCAACCCATCACATTCATCTCCCGCGATCTTTGGGTGAAGGTAAGAAACGCTCCGCCTCTCACTCACTCCTTCGGTACCCTTGTGTACCTGGAGATCACACCTCCATTCTAGTGCACACAAGCACTTTCTCTCTCTTCTTCTACTCTTGCCATTTATTCTTTATCCCTTTTAAAAATTTTCTTTTTTTTAATTACCTTTGTGGAGTGTTTTGAACGAAAGCACATTCACAAATTGGCGATCACGGTGGAACTTATTTTATTTTAGTTGTGGTTACCTCTTCTTCAGCACCCACGTGTGCCCCTCCTTTTGACACCCACGTGTGTCCCTCCTTTCATACCCCACGCGGTACAACTCCCCTTCCCTCGTACCCCACGTGATACTCCTTTGAGATCCCCGTCATTACCAAGTTGTGTTAGTGTTTCTATTTCTCTCTCCATAAGGTTTATTTTAAAACAAAAAATCATCATCTTGCTCCCCTCCCCATTTATTTACCTTCACCTAAAGAAAGCATATTCACTTGACTCTTATTTTTTCTAATTGGTTGACCCCTATAACATGCTTGTTTGATTTACTATTTTCTTATAACTCTCGGTTGCCTTTTGAATTGCGACGTGTTCAGACGTCACATTTTTTATTGTTGTGCGACGGTTTACCTCGTCGCGATTTGTGACAGACGCCGGAGGGAGTTGTCGTGGCTCTTATAGCTTCTGTGAGCTGTCAGATCCGTGACCAACTAAACGGTTGCAATTTAGCTTGAAGCGCGATGACTGAACTCATCACATTTCTTTCTGTTCATAGAAAGCAGGGGTTCCTCTCATCTCTTGCATTCTCTTGCATTACAGGGCATACTTCGGCTGAGGGACCTCCTTCTCTCCTTACACTAGGATCCAAACACCTTTCTCGGTGTGGGCTATCTCTCCATTAGGCATTCCGTCTCATTGGACTAGAGAATCCTCATCAGGACCTCTGTAAGTCTCCGTACCCCGTGGATTCCCTCACGGTAGACCGAGCAGGTTGTACCATCCCGGAGACCCGTACTAGAGTACCCATAACGAGAAGGAGTGTGCTTAGTGAACCCGGAGTTCTCATCATACCCATCTAGATTCTTACCTACATTGGAGTGGAATATTTCAATAAAATCCACCTTGAATCATATTGAAACAATTAATTGGACGTAAGCATCCACCAAGTGTTTGATTAAAACTCATTAACTTCCTTTCTCAAACTTGTTTGAGTAGTTGTTTGTTAATAAACGTTTGTGCTTAAATTCATGTTGCTTCGTTCAGGCAAATCCCTCGGAATGGCAGAGTATGAGGATATGGGTTACCATGAGGATGTCTATGATGAAGTGTATGACTCCACTCAACCACTTGCACAACTCCCTAATGAGCCCCACATTGATTCATCAACTTCACAAGTCCATGCGGGAGGATCACATGCCTCTCCCCCAACATCCCGGAGGCATGTCACTGGAAATGCCTCAACCTCCATTGATTTGTCCCAACTCATAGGCCTTCTCCACAACCTCCAACTCTCCCAACTCCAAGAGGTTCATGCCGCTCTAAAGGGGAAATCCATCCCCGAACCTATTCAATCTCTCCACCCAAACACAGGTGTTTTCTATGCGGAATCCACTCACGACCCGATAGTCCGAGCATCCCCTACCCCCTCGCGGGCCAACTCCATTACACATTCTCACCCCCATGGCCCAGTTGGGAGACCCTCCCTTGTTTGGCCAAGCCCCTCCATGGTAAGGCCTACTTATCCTCTCCGGGCTCTGGCCCACATTTCTGCGCCCACTGGTGCACCTCACCGCTACCACTCAGTTCAAGTGAGTGCACCCCAACCTCATTCTTCTGGGGTGCCTCACAAACCATCCTCCAATCAGCTCACCCAAGCGCTCCTAGAGAAGGTGAGTCGATTGGAACAGGATCTAAAGAGGGTGTCTACACCCAAAGAATCTTTTGAACTGGCCCTCCCTTCTATGCCAATCTTTCATCTTCCCCCCTCTGAACTACCAGTCTACCGCCACTACAATGGTAGTGGCAATCCTTTCGTCCACATCAAGGAGTTCATGTATGAGTCCTCCTTCTGGAAGAATGATAGTCGTGCCCTTACTTTCCTTTTCCGAAGATCCTTGGACGGTCCCGCCCTCGAGTGGTTTTATTCTTTGGAACTTAGTGATGCTGAGGACTTCGAAGCTATGCAAAGGAAATTTCTGCAGAGGTATAGAGACCGGGTTAGTCCTTCTCTATCAATTACCGACCTGATGACTTAGAAAATGAAGGTGGATGGAGATTTTCTACATTATGCTGATAGGTGGAAAGCACTTGCTGAGAGGTTGAGGGATCCTCTGTCTGAATCTGAACAGGTGAAAATGATCACTGCCAATGCCTTGCCACAATTCAAACACATCCAGGCAATGAACAAGTTGACAACTATGGAGGAGCTATATGAGAGAGCCCATTACATTCAGACTCAATTGAAGGACTCTCCCATCATGGCCATGTTTGAGCCGAAGGCCAGTACAGTAAAGAAGAATAGTGGTACTCCCTCGACCGGTGGTCCCACAACTGAGGGGGTTATGCAGCACGAGTAGGTGAGTGCCATGGGCAACCCGAACACCTCTTCCTACTGTCCGAACCCCAGGCCTCAACAATCACAACAAATAGCCTTCAGGCCAAGCAACCCTCCAGTGTTTAGGGCCCCAGCACAACAACCACAACAAGCCCCACCTCAATATCAACAAGCTCCCCCTCCAACCCAATACCATCAAGCTCCTCCACCTCCCCAATACCATCCAGCCCCACAACCTCAGTACCGTCAGCCTCCTCCTCCCTAGTACCAACAACATCCATCACCTCTCCAACACCCTCCACAGTACAACCAAGTTCCTCCACCAGGCACTTACGATCCCTAGCAACCCAGACGCCCCCCTGGCCTAAGAAGAGCCCAGTACCCTCCACTACCGAAGACCCTACCTGACATATTCAACGCTCTTATGGCCACCAATACACTCACTCTGCCAAGGGAACGACTACAATGGCCTTCCAACATTGATAATGGAGGCATTGACTGGGAGGACATGAGGAAATACTTTGCTGAAATGAAGGCGAGGAGGCCACCTAGGCAAGACCAGCAGCAACAACCACAACAACAACACCAGCAAACAGCACAGCAGCCCCAAACACCTTTGCAGCAGCCCAATATGGGCATTGTCCAGAACCCACTCCCAGAGTACCAGGCTCTGAATCAACAAGTTAATGCCCTCAGGATGTCCCCACACGACGAAAGAACGTCCGGTAGGCAGATGGAAGTACCCTCCACTTGTACCTCCCAATCCTCCTTAATACTACCTCCTTTCATCTGTACACCCACGCCTTCTAACCCACTACCATCCTTTCTCCGCATCCCCACAACCCACGTGCAACATCCACCACCATCTAGCTAACCACCATCCAACCAACTGCTCATACGCCAACCCCCCGTAACCTCCACACCACCACCCCCTAACCCACAAGCTCCCTTTCTACGCAATACCTCCACCATGCCACCACAGCCCAACCACCCACTCATACGCCAACCTCCTATCATCACCACCCCTTCACAACCATCACCCAACTCACCTCTTCTCCGCACACCACCAATTGCTCCCATCATTACCCCTAACCCACAAGCTCCCTTCCTACATACCCCCATTCCACCCCCAAACATAGCAAGTATTCAACTGCTGCACCAAATGTTCAACAACCAGCACCCACCTCCCATCCATCTTCCACTCTACCGGCCGCGACACCTATAGCGAGAGACAATATTGAGGAGACTATGGTGCTCCGGAGCGGGCGCATATTCAACCGCATATTCCCTCAGCAAGACCAGGCGCCCCAGCAACCCCAAGAAGAAGAAGCCCAGCAAGAAGAGTCCATTTCTGGGACTCAATATGATCTGCTCAAACATTTAGACAAAACACGGGCCAGAATTTCTATCTTAGAATTGATCAAGAGATCGCCGGTACATCAAGAAGCACTCTTGTAGTATTTGCAGAAGGTTATGGTGAATGAAGACCTTCCTGTGCATCAGATCAGTGTAGTATTGACCCCCATGAGTCAACATCCAGCTATAGAGTTCCACGAAGATGAGCTAGCACCTGTGGAATATCAAAGATATGCATTATGCTTGACCGTGAAGATCAATGGCATCCGTGTGTCCCAATGCTTGGTGGACACCGGAGCTTCAATTAATGTCGTGTCCTTGGACACGTTGAAATTTTACGGGGCACTACAGTCAGTACGACCCACCTCTATCACTGTCACAGCCTACGACAACACTTGTAGGCCGCCAAAAGGAGTGGTCACTTTGAAGGTAGGGCTGGGTCCATCCATTATCGAGATGGATTTCCATATTCTGGGCATGGACTCGAGCTTCTGTATGATCCTGGGCAGGCCATTTATCCAGGCACTTGGTGCCGTTACCTCCACCATACATCAGTGTCTGAAGTTTCCTTACAAGGGGCGGGTCGTCAAGGTTGCCAGAAAATGAATTGTCTTAGACGCCATGACTGACAATTCAGTCCCTTTGATTTGGCCAAGTAATCAGCCGCTCATGTCGGTGCTAGACATGTATGGCATGCATCAGAGCCCAGTCAATTCACCATCTGTTAGTGCAGTAAAGAGGAGCAAGATTATAATTGAAAAAGGGTGGTATATTATGCCGAAAATGGGGTACCATCTAGGCAAAGAGTTGGGGGTATATCTGCAGGGAAGAACTGAGGTGGTACAAGATAGCAAGACAAGACCCAAAGCAGGACTGGGATACAGGTCAAGTAGGGCAGATTGCAAACAGGGGCAGCCACTCACTTGGTCCCTATACCAGCACTTCAAGAGGGGACCGTTGCAGCCAGGGGATGAACAAACCTCAGTTATCACATCTGAACCTTCTCATAGTTCACCCCTGGCCACATATAAAGTTGTTGAGAATCTCAGGTCTCAGAAGCAAAGGAAGAGGGGCAGTTCTGAATCTGAATGGTACCGCTGGTTCGATGTGAATGATCTTGCCATTTCTTTAAGTCAACTCTTCACACCAGCGGATACCAAGCAGCTGGCAGCAACTACAAGCAGGAGGCGGCTAATAGATGTACTGGCAGATGAAGCTGAGTAGAGCACACATTCTGAAGAAGCTCCCACTACAATCAGGCTCGAGGCGGGCCTCTCTTCTTTGGGCATCGCGCCCACTCTCCTTCAGGCCACCACGTGGCCCTTCTTTATTTCTCTAAGCATTCCTCGGGCACCTACGCCCCATTTTATAATCTCCCTCCACTCCTCCGAGCAAATGCTCACCCTCCAACTTCCTCTCCCCAATGATCTCCCTCTACTCAAGCATACGCTCATTTCACAACTCTCCCGATTGGCAATCTCACCTCTCCATCTTTTCATGATTAATAAAAACCATAAAAATTCAAATATCTCTGAAAATACCCAAAAAATGCCAATTTTCAAATGGCCAATTCCATCGTCTCCATTGAGGAGACTTCTTACCTTTCCTCCAAGTGTGCCCCAACCTACGGGCCACTCCTCCCTGGTCCAATGACCGACCTCCTCTTTCCCTCCAAGCAGGGACTCCCTTCCCCCTCCACGTAGGGGACATTTACTATTTTTCCTCCTCCTCCACCTTCCCCCACACAGGGAAATGCTTTTACTACTTTTACTCCTTCTCCATCTTCCCCACGCAGGGATCTTCTGTTACTTCCTTTTTGACTCCTTTCGCCCTGCTGTAGGTTCCAGTAGTTGTAGTAAGAGTCTAGGCGAGGTTAGTGTTAATCTAGGGGTAGTATCCAAGAAGAAGTCCAAGGATAAGAGGGTTCCGAACTGCTTCTTAGCTGATCTAGCCCGTAGGTGCGAGGCATGTCTAGCAATTTCGGAATTTATTGAAGAGCGTTTTGCAGTTGCCAGATATAGAATATAAGTAGTTACTATGCTTCATTGATGATGGGTTTGGAGTCTACAAGATCATGGATGACGACGACCCAACTGAAGAAGGGGATGAGGAGTTTGAGGATGAGGCTGACGCATTTGCAAGTGGAGTCAGAAGATTCGACGAACCGTCAGCTGCTATAGAAGAAATCGCCAAGGAAATCAATCTGGGAATTGAGGAAAACTCTAGGACCATCCTCATAATAGTAACTTATCACCAGCTGAAGAGGAGGCGATCATTGAGGCTCTCAGAGAGTACAAGGACATGTTAGCTTAGAGCTATGAAGATATGTCAGGACTAGACACCGCGCTTATTGAAGACCATCTTACACTTAAGTCGGGGTCAGTCACCATTAAGCAGCGGTTGAGATGTTTCCACCCTCATATGGCTTTGAAAATGAAAGATGAGGTCGACAAGCTCCACAAAGCCAAATTTATTAGAGTCGTACTTTATCCCAATTGGGTGGCAAACATTGTCCCGGTCATGAAGAAGGATGGAAGGGTCATGATTTGTATTGACTTCCGGGACCTCAACTCCACGTGTCCTAAAGATGATTTCCCCTATCCTCACCTCGATGTGCTCATAGATAATACGACCGGGTATGAAACCCTCTCCTTCATGGATGGCTTCTCAAGGTACAACCAAATCAAGTTGGCTAAGGAAGACCAGGAGAAGACATCGTTCACTACACCATGGGGTACATATTGTTATATGGTCATGCCATTTGGACTTAAGAACGCTGGAGCTACATATCAAAGAGCAATGATGGCCATCTTCCATGACATGATTTATATTTATATTGAGGTGTATGTGGATGACCTGGTAGTGAAATATAGAACATTGGCTGAGCATCTGGGGGTTCTAACTAGGGTTTTGCAAAGATCAAGAGAGTATCAATTGAAAATGAATCCCAAGATGTGTGTATTTGGTGTGTCATCGGGTAAACTCCTAGGGTTCATCATGAGCAAGAGGGGTATTGAGATTGATCCCAATAAGGCGAAGACGATAAGAGAGATGCCTCTGTGGACGTTCTGTTTCACTCCCGAATGACTCCGGAGGTTCCCCGAACGTTGAGTGCTCCCTCGTTGGGCATTGGCGTTTGCTGGTTGACCCTCATTCTCACTTCGCGTTGACTCTTGTTGACCGAGATGAGCAAGGGAAGAACAAAGAAACAAGCAAAGAAAGTGAACGGGATGTGATCGCCAGGGCCTTACCTGTGCCCAAGGAGGTGTTTGGATCGCGCCGGTGACATAGCCTCACGTAGCAGTTGATGGCGGGACTCCAACTTTCCTCTCTTTGGCTGGCCAAAGAGAAGAAGCTCCGCGGTGTTGCTGAAGATGTTCCTGTGACAAAGAGAGCTGTATAAGACTTAAATGAAATGCGGTAAACGTCCAGAAGTAAAGAGAAATAACCCAAAAGGTGAGTCCCGTATCGGTTGCGGGCTTGAGAAGAGGGGTGGCCAAGTGTTATGACCACCTTCTTCCCTCCGTTTTTGGTTTGGAAAACCCCTTTTAGGTGTGTAGGAGTGTGCACTACGTGCCTAGTGTGTGTGTGTGTAGAGTGAATAGCATGTAAAGCTAGAGAAGGAAGAAGAGAAAGAGAAGGAGAAGAGGGAGATGATCCTCATTTGCAGGCGTTAGTGGCTGCTTTGTGGGCTCCTCCAGCTCGTGGTGTAGCCTCCTGGATGCTCCAAGGGTTGAGAGGCAGAGAGGAAACAAGGGTGGAAACTCTCAAGACTTGAAGTGGGTTTTCTCTCTCTTCTCTCAAAGCATCAAGGCTCTAGCTCGTCCAGCATCTCCCTCCTTGCTTAGAAGGCTAAGGACCTTCATATATGGATAGTGGGGCAGAGCTAGGGAGCATAGGATGCTCAAGTGTGAGAAAACACACTTAAACATGTGGTAATCCAAGTAGAAAGGCTAGGCCAATGGGAGGGGGCCAAGTAGGACTTTTACTGGGTCAAGGGGTGCCAAGGTGGCCCATTTGCCCGTTGGGAACGGCTCCATGCGCTACATGTCCGAGGTAGGGGCGCAAGTGCGCGATATTCTCAGGCAGTTTCGTAGAACAGGTAAACACAGGTTAACGTCAATCGATGCTACCGCCAACCCTATGCAGACGTCAACACATGTGGACGTCAACCGGAGTCTACGTCAAGGTAGTGTGCCGTCAACCTGGAGTCAATTGCAATCGATGTTGACGTTAACATCGGATTCGAGGCAAGTCAACAAGCGGTCAAACAAATCTTAATGGGCCGTAGACCACGTGGGGATGGGCCAAATCTCGTGTCTACAGCCTCCTTCCAAGAATTTGAAGGAAGTTGGAGGATTGATCGGGAGGTTGCAATTTATTCGCCGGTTTGTCACCCAACATTCGCAGAGGTGTAGACCCTTCTACGACCTCACCAAGCCGGGAGTCAAATTCCATTGGGACAAGAAGTGTCCGACTGCTTTTGATGGACTGAAGGAATATTTAGCTAATCCTCTTGTATTGAGGCCGCCGACTCCAGGCAAACCTCTAATTCTCTATGTATCGGTCCTGGAAGACTCTGTAGGAGCTGTCCTCGTGCAAGTGGATGAAGTAGAGAAGGAGAGGGCAGCATACTACTTGTCTAAACTTCTCAACCTCTGCGAGCAGAGGTACACAGCAATGGAGAAGACATGTGCCACTCTCGTTTGGGTAGTGCAAAAACAAAAGCACTACTTTCTTGCTCATGAGTGTAGACGTGTTTTTTTTTCAAAACACAACCCACAAAGAGATGACTAAAAAAAAGGGTTTTAAAGAGAAAATAAAATAAAATAAGCGAGAGATGGTGGAAAAGAAAGAATGTGTGTGTGTACACAATATGGAGTGTGATCGCCAGACACACGTAGGTGTCGAAGGAGACGGGCGAAAAGGAAGATGCGGAGGGTGCTTACCTTCACCCAAGATCGTGGGAGAGTGGTGTGCTGGTTGCTTCTACCTCTTCCACCGGCCGGCCGGCGAAGAAGATTTAGTTCCGACGGGTTACCTTGCAAGGAAAATAAACAAGAAAATAAGTGAAAGAGAGATTAGACTAGGTTTTGAAGCATCAAATCAAACGAAATGTAAAGAAAATATGAAAACATGGGCATTAACACACCTCGTGGGGTGGTGTTAAACCCCTAAAAAGTGTGGGTTTGGAAGGAAAATGATGTGTTGTGTGTGAGAAAATGGTGTGATGAAATGCAATAAAAAGGGGTAAAAGAAAATAAGTGAAAGAAAGGGAGGAAGTGGCAAGGTGAGCCTATTGCTGCAATGGATGAAGTGGAAGAAGAGGAAGAAGCTCCTCCAGTCCCGCTCCAAGGCACATGAGAGTGATGAAGCTCTGAACTCCAATGGATGACTTGAGTAGCTTGCAATGGAGGTTTAGCTTGGCTCGTAGTTGAGTCTTCAATCCAGCAGGGCTTCGCCGTAGTGTGTGGGTGATCCTCAAAACAGTGGCCTTGGGGGTCTATTTACAGGGAAAAAATCCTTAAATTGCGTCAGACACAGTGGATGCCTATCTGATAGAACCGCGTCCGACTAAGCAGCTGCGATTACCAAGATCGACTTGCTCCGATTAAGCGTTTCCAAACATCGATTATAGCCATTTTAAGAATCACATTGGCATTATCTGCCACGTTTCTAACCCTTCCATTTTGAAATGATTCTTTCCAAATATTAATAAATGGAAATGATGAATCGCATCGGCCAGGACCGCCGCGTATTTGAAGATAATCGTTCTTTGATGGAAATTGATCTTTATTCAGAGGAAGGTTAGAAACGCGTCAGACTATGCGGACGTAATTCTAATTAGCAACAAAATCTTTCCAAAAACAATTTTTGGAATTTGCCATAATTCAAAAATGGAAACTCTTAATCGCGGCGGCATTGACGGACGCGATTCTAAACAGAGGAAGCACTAGAAAAGGAAGTGTGATCCGCGTCGGTTTTACCCGTCGTGGACCAAGCCTCCTAAAAGGCGTCCACTGTGTCAGATGCGAATCATTGAAGCTCAATAGACCCCTTAGATAAATCCCAAAAAATCCTATAAAAATCTAGAAAAATAGGAAAATCACTCAAGAGGTTAATTGAAGAGAGCCACTTCAAGGCATCACAGTATAATATGAAATTTGCTCGGTATGTTGTTAAAATGGCATGTCTACAACTGCCTCGCCTTGGCGTCTGTTTTGCAAGGAAATGGAGCGGAATGACACGAAATGAGGGCAATGGAATGGGATGAATGAAGTGGGATGAGGTAGGTTGACTGAAAAGTAGACGTCAGGGTGTGATGAGACGCGCCTCAACAACATATGACAGAAGTTGTTCCTCAATTCAAAGTGAAGCGGCTTGTAGAAAACCTCAAGAGAAAGCTCCATGTTTAGACGAAGGAGAAGGGGTGTGCACGTGGGCACAGAAGGGAGAACGATCAACTTCTAGCATCAGGGAAGTACCTATGGACACAATCCGTTAGGTTGCATCATTGGGGGCGTCTGCCACTGCCTCTGGTGGATCTTAGGAAAAATAGATGAATTGAAATAGGAATTCAAAATAATGGGTTTCTCAAGAACTGATCTACAAACATCAACAGAATGAACTGAGTACTTGACTCAGAGTGAAATATTTCATGTTAATTGAAATTGGGGACAAGTGGTTCATCTAGAATTATGCTTAAAATCCTATATAATGCATGTTGGGCTAAAAGAAAGGATTAAAACAAAAGAACATAAAAAATAATGAAGGATAATATTGCTACGATGCTGAAGTTGAGAGACCAGATGGAATCCGTCGTCCTTCTGCGATGTAACGGCTTATCCTCAAGTCATAAGAATCTTCTGGAATCATCATCGTTTTAGCGGTAGAGGGGAACTCAAATTCCAGATTCATCAGAGCCTCAAGGTCCTTGATATGCTCTAATAGGGTATACCATATAATAAAATACAGTATATACAATACCAGAGATGGGGATCGCCGAAGATGATCATGACTTGCACAGCGAGTAGTGTGTCCAGAACCTGCGCTCAAAGACTCATCAGCATTGACAAGCAACAAATAACGGAGCAAAATATGAAAATAATGTTGCTTGAAAATCGCGGCAAGCAACATGGATGCCTTTCAACTTACCTGAATCGTGTTGACTTAGTCGGTCGTGATTTAACCTTACCTGTCGCAATGGAAGTTGGACATAGCACTTTGAATCGCGTCGTCTACGTCGGACCACTACAAGAAAAAGCGGGAATAGAGACCGACATATTTGGTCTCTATTCGGTCCTTAAAAGTGCCAGAGACCGAATAGTGACCGAATAGAGACCGAAAATGTCGGTGAAAAATTTATGGTCACAAATCTGTGACCGAAATATTTTAGTCACTAATCGGTCACTAATTGTGACCGAAATATTTCAGTCGCTAAAGGTAGTAATCAGCGACTGAAATAATCGGTCACTAATTCGGTCACTAAATAGTGACCAATTAGTGACTGAAATTCGGTCACTATTTTAGGGACCGAATAGTGACTGAATTAATTCGGTCACTATTAGTGACCGAAATATTCGGTCACTGTTCGGTCCCTAAAACAACGACCGAATTAAATCAGTCGCTAATAGGGACCGAAATAATTCGGTCACTATTCAGTCCCTAAAATAGAGACCGAATTGCGACTGAATCATTTCAGTCTCTATTAGTGACCGAAACAATTCGGTCACTGTTCGGTCCCTAAAACAGTGACGGATTTGCGACGGAATTAATTTCGTGGCTAATAGTGACAGACTTGACTCAGCCACAAATCGGTCTCTATTTAGTCCCTAAAACGGAGACTGATTTGCGACTGAATCATTTCAGTCTCTATTAGTGACCGAAATAATTCAGTCACTGTTCGGTCCCTAAAACAGCGACGGATTTGCGACGGAATTAATTCCACCGCTAATAGTGGCAAACTTACTCAGCCACTGTTTTAGGGACCGAATAGTGACCGAATGTTTTGGTCACTAATCGGTCTCTATTTTTTTTAAATGTTTTTAAATTTATATACATTTTTAGCAAAATAACCTATTCAAATACAATAATGTCCACAACAATACTAAATGTCCACAAGACAACAATAATAAAAAAGTCCACACGACAATAATAATAAAAATGTCCACAACACAACAATAATAAAATGCCCACAATACAACAATAATAAAATATCCACGATAATAAAAAAATGTCCACAACACAATAATAATATGTGTCCACAACACAACAATAATAAAAATGTCAACAACACAACAATAATAAAATGTCCATAATAATAATAAAAATGTCTACAACACCATAATAATAAAATGTTGACAACAATAATAAAAATGTCTATAGCACCATAATAATAATAAAAATGTCAACAACAATACTAATAATGAAATAAAAATCTCATGAATCCTCGTCCTCGTGCTCATCCTCGTGCTCGTCTCCTCCCACGTCACCCGATGAAGGAACCTACAATACATATATAACAATAATAAGTTAAAATTAAATAATATTATAAGCAATAAATAAATTATATTTATAGATTTTTATTCACTCACTTTCGGTCAATATTTTGGTCACACTATTTTGGTCACACTTAAGATGAATTTGAGCGTCGAGGTCAAACTGGGAGTCGGAATTGAACTCCGTCAGCTTCCATAAGTCACAACCATCACCCTGGCCGTGCTGTAAAAAACCAGAGTCCAATCGGATGAGTATTTCAAATTTTGGACCCCCAAACCTAAGTTCTTCATTTTTAAACTACAGTAACTTACTTATTGTGAATTTGAGCGTCGAGCTCAAACCAAGAGTCGGAATTGAACTCCGTCAGCTTCCACAAGTCATAACCATCACCCTGGCCGTGCTGGAAAAAATCGGAGTCCAATCGGATGAGTTTTTCGAATTTTGGACCCCCAAACCTAAGTTCTTCTTTTTTAAACTAAACTAAGTTGCTTATTGTAAATTTGAGCCTCGAGCTTTGGATCCCCAATCTTAACTAAGTTCTTCCTTTTTAAAGAAAATAAAACTGAAATTGACAGTTAAAATAGAAAAGCTAAAATAAAATCAAATTACTCACATGAGGGGCTCGTACTGATGTCGATGGCGATGCCTGAGTAGGAAGACTGACCTGGGAGAGGGCCTAGGAGAGCTGGGCCTGGACAGCGCCTAGACGAGACACCATCGTCTAGGCTAGACGAGACTCCAAACCAGAGATCTTATCTCAATAAAGCCCCTCATCTCACTGGGAGAAGCACCTGGAGTACCAGTTGTGGTGAATGCACTCGTATGTGAGGTTGAACTCGAGGTGCCAGAGAAGACCCTGCTCCTGTCCATACTATGCCCAAAACCATATACATGGTCTTTCTTTGGGGTACCAAATGTCGCAACCCATACCTCAGGATCTAACTGCGGCTGCTCCTCCTCCTCGGTGTACTTCTCCGTCATCCGTTGGCTATATGACTCCTGCAAAAAATACAATTGACAATGTAATATTAATCTGTAACGAAAAAAATAAATAGTTAATAAACTGTAAATACTTACCGCAACCTCTCGGGCTCTATCGCTATTGTACTGATTCCTCCCCTTTTTCTTATGTGTCTTATCAAACACCTCCTGAAATGTCGGAGGCCGTTTTAGCTCCTTTTCCTATTTCACAGAAAAACATGACATAAATGAGTACCTCTATGAATCAAAATACATCAAATGTAAAAATCATATAAATATGAAAGGAAAATGAAAACAAAATATTACACCTACTTACAAGGCAACCAGTAGCTGACAAGAAAATAAACAGCGAAAAAAAAGGTGCACTGGCCCTGTATCCTGAATTTCACCCACTTACACAGCAACCAGTAGCTGATAGGAAAAGATTTGGGGGAGTAAGATTCGGAGAAATGGAGAGGGACTGCCTACTGGTTGCCATATAAGTGGGTGAAATTCAAGATACAGGGCCAGTGCACTTTTTTTTTTTCCTTTAAAGTTGTTCATCACCTTGCAAAAAATAATTACATATAAACAAGTGCAATATTAAACAAGTACAGTAAAATAAGAAGTGCAATACTAACCATTAAACTAAAAGTAAACAATTAAACGTAAACTAAACTAATATCTAGAAGGAAAAGTTTGTATTAATTTTCTTTTCCTAAATTGTGATGTATACCTCAATAGTGTTTGTATTTGACTTCTTTTCTATTTTTTTGACAATTTTGTTTTCTTAATTGCAAAAAGTTATTTCTGTTATATAGGATGTGCAGATAATTAAACACATCCAAAAAAGACGTTCCCTCCTTGCCCCGCCCCATCTACAATGCCCCCTGCTGATTAGATAATTATATTGCAAGCAAATCACCTGCTAGGTCCAACCTCTTGTTCTTGAAGTCATGAATGTTATCGCACTGCCTATTTCTAGAACAAGCTAGCAAGATGTTTTTCTTTCTGATGGTTGGAAAGTCCTGAACCTACCACCGGTGGCCAGGTAGCAACTATTTTCACGATGTAGGAAACGTAGTTAGCTCCATCTATGTGTATATGTACATAATTATAGAATTAATGTGCTAAGGCCTGGAGAAGACTGCAACAAAGTAAGGGTGGAGAGTAGTGGCATATCTTTTGTTGAGTTGATGGGAGAGTAGTGGAGTATGAAGGAGGGGGACATCTCTAAGGGTGGAGAATTAGGTGCTCTCAGGTTATAGGGGATACTTTCCAACAAAGTAAGAATAAAATTTATCCTTGCATATCTTTGGAAAAGTAAAAAGGTGGCTTGGTTGGTGCATGAAAAGCATCATTGTTGGAGGCTGCAGGTAATGAGCATAATTGATAACATAATGCTAGATTAATACGTTACATGTTAATTTTCCACAAACCTGATGTTTAGTGTAATCGGTTGGTTTCTGGTGATCATTTATATCAAATTCTCCATGATCATTACTGCTATCTGACCCTCGAGTTGTTGGGGTTAGGATTGTGATTATTTCAGTGTTATCTCTTTACTGATGATTAACCATTTTTTTCAATTGGCAGGGGTGTCAGCTCTGTCTCCTTCTCAAGACATGGGTCCCTGTACACTGGGGGAGTTGATGGTATGGTTTGCAAAATTGATCCATCACCATTTTTTTATGAACAGATATGTAATAGACAATTATAATAGAATAAAGATTATGTAATAGACAAACTATATTTAGCTATGAAAAGATTACATAAAAGAGCATATAATGAAAGCTATGATAAAGCACTAAAACTAATTACATAAATCTCAGTGTACACTGCACAATATAACTCAAATAGAAAAGATATATTTAAAAGGTGCACCTCCAACTGATTGATTTAGAAGTAATCCACCAAATTCAGCTCCTTATTCTACTCCAAATGCCTAAAAAAGAAAAGGACTTTAAAAATTAAATTACAGAAGCCAAATGTGATACCTTTTATAGACTCATATGCATGACATATTTTTTACCACTTATGTTGATGTTTTATCAGTCTTCTGACATTTTTGGTTTGAAATCTTTCTCTATGTATCTTCCCTGAATGCATGAATGCATGACTTTAGCTATGCTTTATGGTATCATGGGAAACCATGCTGCTAAGTGCGAGGAATATCATTCATGTCTGTTCTTTAGCTATTTATCATTATGATGCATGGAATTCTGCAAGAGGGAGGATATTTCCTTGTCCTTGGAGCCTTGTTACTTTCAGTGTTCGCAGACGGTGTTCAGAAACCATATTGTAGAATAATTAGTTTGGATTCTTCAACTACCATGCCTTGTGTTTATCATGACAACTACATATGAAAAGGAGGAATAAATAGGCCAAATTTCAACATATTTCTTACTAAAAACTAAACTGCTTTAACTTCTTAAACTGCTTATTCACAGGAAACTAAGCTAGTCATTTGAGCCCATCTATGTTTTAGCTATATAGATATTTGTTGTAGTTTATTTAATCTACAGTTGTATTGTGTTATCTTCTGGGCTGCTAATTACTTCATATTGTAGCAGTTCCAAAAAGACTTGGTCAATCATTCATATGTAAGTGCCAAACAAGAGCAATTGCTATCCTTGGTTTTATGAAAAACAGTCAAACAAAGTAGGTATTTTAAGATCTGCAATTGATAGCCTTGGTTTTAGACATATGTGACATGAACTTTATGAAGGAATTAATAACTCAACATAAGGTATTTTTGTGCTTTGTAAAGGTTCTTAAAATAGATCTTCTGACAGGAAGTCTCTTGTGCTTTTGCATATTGTTGTTTCAGTTTAACAGATTACCTAATCCTAATGTGGAATCAGTCACTATATGAAAAGTGGAAGGAGGCATTATTGCAGTCATGAAATTCAGTGGAAAAATGACGAAAAAAATTATTCAAAGTGAAGAGAAAGCACTACGGTCTGCATTTATAAAAGATAGCATCAAGCCCCATGAAGGATGCCTTAAAAGACATGGAGTCTTATAATGGTAATCTTTATATGATTGGCATTATGCAGGGCTCATCAGTTCAATAAAAGAAACAATGCTCATGAACTCAAATTTTAAGCACAAAATTGAATATATACAGAAATAGTTTCAAATATATATAATAGAACTTGGATGTATATTTTTAGAGATCATTAGCCTTGATAGTGGTGCATTGTAGACAAACATAAATTGGAACCTACTGGCAGTGATTGGATTTGCTTACAGTACATTGGCTCAAGAAAGAAGAACTGTCTGCGCTCCAGACCACCTGCCTCAAAGAAAAAAAAAGGCTGAATTGAGAAAAATAGATACATATATAGGAAATAAAACAACAGTTAATATAAAATGTGACAGTGACATATAGTTAGGTTTAATTTAGTAGTATCTAATATTTTAATGTAGTAGCATCTAATTGGAAATATAATCTATTTTTTCATTATCAATGAGAGATACAACTGGAAAAGAAATCACACAGAAAACATAGTCAACTAATTGGAACAGAAACCATAGAAAATATAATCAATTAATTGGAACAAAAACCACATAGAAAACTCGCTCACACACATGATAATGAAGTAATTGGAACAAAAACCACACAGAAAACACGCTCACACACATGATCACACAACTTTATTGATAATTTATGATAAAATTTATTATTCAATCGTTCTATTATTCAATGAAAATGCTAACTCAATGGCATCCTTAGTAAACTTGTTAATTCACTGTACTTTAGCCCTTTGACTGCAGAATAGGTCTTCCTGATCGAGCAGATCATTAATTATAAATAATTTTGTTATCCTAAATATAATTAAAAAAAACACATTACTGGGTTTCTTCACAAAGTTATGGGAAAAAAATGAAGTTAAATTAGCAGTGTACTTTGCACTATTTTTCTGTATTGCTTCATATTTTGTCTGTCCCATGCAATTTTGAGTGATTTGGTAGTTTTTCTACCTCTAATTAGCCGTGCCTAGGGTCTTGAACATTAAATAAATATCTATATAACTTATCACTTGGGAATTGTTTCCAATTTTCATAACACTTCTTTCATATTTGACAAATATGAATATGGAGTAAATTGTTTTGCTCTTTTCTTTTGAAAGTTAACTTTTCTTGTACTGTAGGTTGCTCCAGAATTTGCAAATTCCATAGCAGGGAAAAAGCCGGAAAAGTTCAACCTTATTGTTTCTTCACACAATTATGAAAGTACACCATCCATGGAAGTTTTTGGCAGGATTACTAACCAATGCTATTGTGCTACACTTCTTGATCCTAAAGGTGTCTATTCAGTTTTTTACCCTGTCCATTTTTTTCTACCAAATTAAAGAAACCACTGGTTTGTTTTGCAGGCTGAGTTCAAATTGAAAATGTTGTGCTGATGTTCACAACAATGTCCTCAAGGTAAAGTACTATCCAATTGATTTTTGTATAAATAGTAACTTGTGTGGTATTTTTTACCTGTTCAGTTGCATATTCTGTAAAGAATTATTTCTGCACATTCAAGAAAGCATTTGCTTTTCATCAATATTCTTTTCCTTAATGAAAAGCAACTGGGAACTAACCGTTACAACAAATGTTAATCATTGTTATCATCTAATTTATTTGCTTTTGCAATTTAAAAGTAGTTTTAAAACACAATTATCACGTGCAGGGAGCTCCTCACCCTCCATCTTTGATGATGGGTGACACGTGCAATTTTCTACAGTTTCATATACACATTAAAACCGAAAACCCTATACACCAGTTTCAAACAAATTATATTTTGATAACAAAAATCTATTGTTAATACCTCAAAAAGCTGACATGCAGTCTCCTTTCCCTGCACATATGGTTCACACAATTTGTTGTCAGTACCTTACAATGTTCATATTCTTTCAGAATAACTAGAAGCTCAAGACTATCAAAAACTGAAAAGCTAAAATCCCAAAATCTTCTAAGATCTGACCAAAATTCTCCAAGGAAAAAAATTCAGAAGTTCATTCAAGAAATCACATTATAAAATATTTTCATGGAAAGCTCAAATATCTATGTGATGGTGTAGTTGATCTCATTGGAGCATTCATCCCATGATCAGATAAATGCCTCCCCCAGCGCAGAGATCATTAAATGATAAAGAATGAAAATCCAACTACATGTATTTATTACATGTAAAAGTACTTACAATCAACTAATATTTACACACATTATAAGTAGATGGGCACAACATTTACATCTTTTTTTTTTTTGGCAAAGAACACAACATTATATCAATCCCTCCTCAAGTAGACCAAACAATATTCAATAGGCCCCTTATTGGTCATAGGTTGGTTTGGGCAGATCCATAGGAAGAAGGAGAAGAAAGAAGAAAGGAGAAGAAATGACAGATATTTCTTGAATGCCTTCCACTCTGAATTCCCAAGGGAGTTTATTTAAACATCCGCCTTGACACCATTGGTCCTGCAATATGTTGATACTCTCCCCATTGCCAGAAATCCACCCAAACAGTGCTGATATCTTTTGTATTCTAGCAATACCCTGCTCTAGAAATCTGACCTTGGGGTAAATCTGTATGCTTTGTTGATATTTCCTTTTCTGTAATACTTATCCTTGACCAAACTGACCCACAAACTTTGGTTGTCCTTGCAAATTCTATAGACTTGTTTTAGCACCAAGGCACTGTTTATAGCGTACAGAATTAAAATTCCCAGTCCTCTTTGAGCTGTTGGGAGTATCATTTACATGTAAAAATACGGAGAAATCTATATGATGCATTAAAAAAATACACAACTGACATCTACTCAAAGATATCTTCCTACTGTTTCTATGTACATAAAAATTCTAAGAACCTAAATTATAGGCCTAAAGCAGTAAACAATGAACAAAAACACATTACCTGATGACCCGATAATGTATAGGAAAGAACTCTTGCAACCTCAAACTTTGATGTTCTCAATGTTAGGATGTAAAGGATGTTGAAATCTCAACAGTCTAAAAAGGAAAAGAGTACATATGTTATTCATTAATAGAAAATAATAGGTAAAGGAATAAAAAAATACAAAAATGAGAAAAAGATATAGTCTGAATAATGTAAACTAAGCAGAACCACTGGCCATGTCTTAACCTAGATTATTTACCAAGTATCATAGCAACTAATTTCCCCCATCAATAGGTGTTATGAGCATGGAGTTGATAAAGCTCAAGTATGAAGGGGAGAAATAGTGATATCAACACCGTAAACTGTGGTCAGAAGAAATGCATAGATATAAGTAGGCCACCTGTAAAAGAAATGAAGGTCACTGAAACTGCAGATAATAGAGAGTAAATCAAATTTTCGATCTTGCTAGAATTGTATTCATACAACATATAAGAAAAAAAAAGAACATAAAATAGATGTAGAAAGTAGATAATTTTCTAGAAACATCAACATTACATTTTGATGCGAGAATATGACTACAACTGGAGAGCCTGTTAGATCATTCCACCCATTATGCTCTATGAAAAAATAACCTAATGAACACTTAATAATGAGATGAAAAAACTAACATGCGGAAACATTCTATTATTATCCCAAATATACCATAAGAAAAGGGTGTGCTTGCAACCATAAAACTTAACATACGGAAACTCAGATGGGCAACCCAAGGGTTAAAGGGAAGAAAGGAAGGGAATTAAATCCAAATCACATATTTGATATGTTCTTCACAGTAATGGTAATAGTAATGTTGCGGGGGTGCTCTTCTTCGATCTTCTTCAGGATCTGAGTCTTGGGTCGGCTCTCAGCTGACGCGGTGGCAGATGGTGATGCCGTCGCCGACGGGGAGCTGGCAGATCTCGAAGTCGAAGGATCCGTGGTTCTTGGGCTGCAAGGGGGGCACAGATCTAACACCATCAGCATCCATCCATGGGACGCGCAAAATAATGGTGTTGATTTAGCCAGTTGTATGTTATCGATGGAAAGAAGGGTTTAATTTTGGTCACGTCTTCGAGCATCTGGTCGAGGACGGGTAGGGCGGGGCCCTCGCGGAAGTCGATCTTGTGGGCGATGTCGGCCTTCTGGATCACCGGCAGCGCAAGCTCGTAGTTCTCTCTGTTTATGTCCATGGCGATGATCTGAAAGAGGGAAAAGCAAGGCGATCGATGGCCAGTCATGTTAACCTTTCAGTTTAACTTCAATTAACAGAAGCAGTAGGCGGGGATGGTAGACGGGGATGGGGTACCTTACCGTCGTCGGGCAGGGCGAGGGCAGTGGCGAGGAGGGAGTAGCCGGTGTAGACACCGATCTCCATGGTGTTCTTGGCATCGATGAGCTTCAGGAGGAGGCTGAGAAACTGGCCCTCGTCGGCGGAGGTGGTCATGATGTTCTAGGGGTGCTTGGCGGAAATCTCCCACAGCTCCCTCATGCTCTCGGTCTCCCACAGGTACACGCTCGTCTCCAAGATGTACTCGTACAGGGTGTCGCCCTGCAGTAGGTTCTTGTGCCCACAGGGAACCAGCGATCGCAGAACGATGAAGCGCTCGTTAAGTTTCTCCCTCCTCCTCTCCGCCAGGACATGGCTGGCGCTGAGCTCGTGCTACGGCGTGCCCTTGCGGAAAGGGCCAAAAGAAAACGGGGCCGCGGGCGGGGGTGCTGCTGGGGGGGAAGCAAAAAATCCAGAAGGGAGAGGGTATCTGGGCTGCGGAGGCGAGGGAGCAGCCGATGGCCATGGCGAGGGAGAGGAGGAGGGGGAAGGCGTTATGGAGTGGGGAGATGAGTCGAATGAAGCGGCGGCGGAGGGGGGTAGAGCGGCCGTGCAGGAGGGGGCGAAGGAGGAGGGTGAGGGCGAGATAGGCGAGGACGGCACTGGCGGGGAAAAAAGGGGAGGCGCCCCAGGTTCGGAGCGGGTTCCACTCGAAGGCGGCGACGACGGGGTGCTCCACCAGCCACCAACTCATGGTGGCGTAGAGTAGCGCCGGCGTGGCTGCCGCCGCTCTGGGTGCTGCTTCGCGGTAGGAAATGCTGTTTTGCAGTCCGACACCCAACACCATCTTCACTGAAAAAATGCAGAGGCAGGCAGGGAAGGTCAAACGTCCTCCGTTGTTCACCAAAAATTGAACGGGCAAGCGCAGCAGAAGAGAGAGAAAAAAATTGGCAAATAGATAACACGTGGCGACGAAAAGAAAAGAGAAAGGCTACATATCTCAGTTTAGGCGGGAAACAAAAATCTCTGGTACTGCCAAGTGTACTTCTAAGACTGAGTTTTATTATAGTAGTATAAATTATATGTTACTAAAATATATTTTTTATTTATATTATATATTAATTATATTAAAATTTGAACAGTTTTATTAGTGAAAGAAAATTTTAATGGCTAATATTTATTTAACTAATATTAAATTATTAATATAAATAAATAAATATTATATATATAGAAATATATACATAAAAATATATAACATTCTAAATATATAAGTATGTATAACTATATAAGTATACATAAGTATGTATTTACATATATATATATATATTTATCTACTTATAAATTTATACATATACATATACATATATATATATATTATTGTTATATATCAAAATACTAATATAAATATAGTACTTCATACTTGTATACTATTATACTTATACATAGTACTAATAAGCATATACTTACTGCATGTATAACAATAATAAGTTAAAATTAAAATTAAATACTATCCTCCCACGCCACCCGATGAAGGAACCTACGATACATATATAACAATAATAAGTTAAAATTAAATACTATTATAAGCAATAAATTATTTAAATTTATAAATTTTTATTCACTCACTTTAGGTCAATATTTTGGTCACACTATATATTTTAGTCACACTTAAGATGAATTTGAGCGTCGAGCTCAAACCGGGAGTCCGAATTGAACTCCGTCAGTTTTCACAAGTCACAACCATCGCCCCGACCGTGCTAGAACAAACCAGAGACCAATCAGATTAGTATTTCTAATTTTGGACCTCCAAACCTAAGTTTTTCATTTTTAAACTAAACTAACTTGCTTAATGTGAATTTGAGCGTCGAGCTCAAATCGGGAGTCGGAATTGAACTCAGTTAGTTTCCACAAGTCACACTCATCGCCCCGACCATGCTGAAACAAACTAGAGGCCAATCGGATGAATATTTCTATTTTTGACCCCCAAACTTAGATAACTTTTTCCTTTTTTAACAAAACAAAACAAAACTAACTTGCTTAATGTGAATTTGAGCATCGAGCTCAAACCAGGAGTCGGAATTGAGCTCTGTTAGTTTCCACAAGTGACACTCATCACCCTGGCCGTGCTGAAACAAACCAGAGGCCAATCAGATTAGTATTTCAAATTTTGGATCCCCCAAACCTAGCTAAGTTCTTCCTTTTAAAACTAAACTAACTTGCTTAAGATGAAATTGAGCGTCGAGCTCAAACTAGGAGCCCAAATTGAACTCCGTCAGTTTTCATAAGTCACAATCATTGCCATGGCCGTACTGGAAAAAATCGGAGGCCAATCGGATGAGTATTTCTAATTTTGGACCCCCAAACCTAAGTTCTTCATTTCTAAATTACACTAACTTGCTTAAGATGAATTTGAGTGTCGAACTCAAACTGGGAGTCCGAATTGAATTCCGTCAGTTTCCATAAGTCACAACCATCATCCTGGTCGTGCTGGAAAAAACCAGAGGCCAATCGGATGAGTATTTTGAATTTTAGACCCCCAAACCTAAGTTCTTCATTTTTAAACTAAACTAACTTGCTTAAGATGAATTTGAGCGTCGAGCTCAAACCGGGAGTTCGAATTGAGCTCAGTCAGTTTCAACAAGTCACAACCATCGCCATGGCAACACCGCCGAAAAAATAAAATAAAATAAAATAAATAAAAGCACATGTCATCCTGATGTCAATTAACAAATAAGCGAGCCAATCACAACATGTAATCTACCATGAGAAAAGCCCGGTAGACAAACATAAATTAGAACCTACTGGCAGTGATTGGATTTGCTTATAGTACACTGGCTCAAGAAAGAAGAACTGTCTGGGCTCCAGACCACCTGCCTCAAAGAAAAAAAAAGTTGAATTAAGAAAAATAGATACATATATAGGAAAAGAAACAACAGTTAATATAATATGTGACAGTGACATATAGTTAGGTTTAATTTAGTAGCATCTAATATTTTAATGTAGTAGCATCTAATTTGAATGCATATGTCCTGTGTTTTGGTAGCATGTAAACACCATTAACATACAGATTAAAAAAGCAATCATCTTAGGCTCCTCTTTTTTTTTCTAATTGAACTTGTTTGGCAATTGTCTGCACAGAGAGTGTGTGAGACAGTGAAAAACAAATCGGGATATTTATCAGCTTAATCATGCGTTTCTGTAAAAAATTAAAAAGAAGAAGAAGAAAAAGATGAAGTGAAGTACTATTTTAGTGCACAGAGAGTGTGTGAGACACTGAAAAAAAAATCGAGATAGTGCACAGAGTGTGTATGTTAATTTATAAAAGGCAATAACCAAAAGAATTGAAATGATCAATTAACCAAAATAAAATAATTTAAATGACCAATTAAACAAAAAGTCCATAAAAGAGACTGTTGTGCATCCCCATCAACATTTTCTTAACCATTGATTTTATGTTTAGATTTCTTGTTTTCTTAAACCTGTTGTTTCCACAACCAATTAAACTTTACTACACTTCTTCATAATTATAATAGACAGAAAAGCTATATAATGGACCAAATTTCATACTTTTGTTAAATATTGATCATTTTAAATTCTGGAACCCTTTCACGTATCTTTCAACTATGATAAATTTGTTCCTATGGAAAATAATAGTTGGGAGACTCCCTGCTAGAAACCAAAAAATAATAATAATAAACTACCTGCTATGATCAAAAGCAATGATTTCTTTTGCAAGAATCAAAGTGTGTTAGCTATGGCACTATGGAGAAAAATATTGTTTACTTCAAATTTTGCATATCATTATTTACTGAATTTAAATGACTAATTAACCAAAAGAAAGCTACATGGTTTGGCTGAGGTAGCTGATCCCATTGGTTTTCAAATAATCCAACATGGTCCTGAACCACTGTACAATCCTCACTAGGGATTGGCTATAGATCTGGATGATAATATCCTATTTGAGGAAGAAAAGTTATATAACATCACTTTAAATTCTGGAACCCTTTCACCTATTTGGAAGTAGGATTATTCTGGAACCCTTTCACTTTAAAAGCTTCATATAATTCGGTCGCTGAATAAATACGACCGATATAATGGTCGTCGCTATTCAGTCGCTAGTTGCGACAGATTACCGACTGATAATATCGGTCGCAAAACAGACTGATTTATTTTAGTCACTATTCGGTCATTATATATAGTGATTGAAATAAATCGGTCACAAAATTTTCTCCCATCTTTGAGAATTTGAGACTGAAATAAAATCAGTCACCGTACGGTCCCCAAATAGTGACTGAATAATGATTGAACTTAATCGGTCCCAAAAGATAGAGACCGAAAATATTAGTCTCTATTCGGTCTCTAAAATAGAGACTGATTTATTTCAGTCACTATTCGGTCACTATTGTGTGACCGAATTGTGACTGAATTTAATCGGTCTCAAAATATAGAGACCGAAAATTTTGGTCACTATTTTTTGGACCGAATAGTGACTGAATTTAATCGGTCCCAAAATATAGAGATTGATAATTTCAGTCACAATTCGGTCACTATTTTGTGACCGAATTGTGACCGAATTTAATCGGTCCCAAAATATAGAGACTGAAAATTTCGGTCACTATTCGGTCACTATTTTTGGGACCGAATAGTGACTAAATTTAATCGGTCCCAAAATATAGAGACTGATAATTTTAGTCACAATTCGGTCACTATTTTGTGACCGAATTGTGACCGAATTTAATTGGTCCCAAAATATAGAGATCGAAAATTTCAGTCACTATTCGGTCCTAAAAATAGTGACTGAATTGTGACCGAATTTAATCGGTCCCAAAATATATAGACCGAAAATTTCGGTCACTATTCGGTCACTATTTTTGGGACCAAAAATTTTAGCGACTGATTAATTTCAGTCACAATTCGGTCCCAAAATTGGGACCGAATAATGACTGAAATTTTCGGTCTCTATATTTTGGGAGCGATTAAATTTGGTCAGAATTCGGTCACAAAATAGTGACCGAATTGTGACTGATTTTGAATCGGTCTCTAAAATATTTATTTAGCGACTGATTAATTTCAGTCACAATTCGGTCACTATTTTGTGACCGAATAGTGACCGAAATTTTTGGTCTCTATATCAGTCTCTAAAAGTGCTTTTTCTTGTAGTAGACGCAATTTAGACTTTCCACTCGAGGCTTGATTTTCTTGCCTGTTTTCACTCCTTTCCTCTCTTTGATGCTTACATCCAGGCTTGTGCAAGCCAAGGGGTTATAAAACACCTCCCAACTAGCTCTTTTCTTGCTCTCACCCTCCCCAAAGTGCAAGAATCAAGCTATTGAAGCAAGGAGAGAAGGAGAGAAAGAGAAGAAGCAATGGAGCATGATAAAGCTCCCCAATCCAAAAGGCTAAGAATTGAAGGATTTCAAAGGCTTAGCAAGGTAGATGGACACATTTGCAAGCTGATTCAAGCCAAATTGGTAAGTGGATTTGATTTTTAAGCATTGATTTGACTTGTTCTTAGTGTGTTCTTCATGACGTGCTTATTGTTCTTACTCTTCTTGTTCTCTCTCTCTCCCCCCCCCTCCTTTTTTTTCTTTTCTCTCTTCCTCTCTTTCCAATGCCATGACCAAACATGCTATCTCCATGACCCAATTGTCATCCCCATACTATGGCCATACTCCCATGCAACCATCATCACCATGACCATGCACTCATGACCTAAGCACCATGTACCATGCGCCCCTCCCTCATGGCCAATACTTCCGATATGCCACCTCCACTTATGACCATGTCATCCATGCACATACCTATCCATGACAACCTTCCACAGGATTATCCACTTTTCCCAGGCAACTGACTCTATATGCGTCTCCCATGGCTCCAAAAATTGACTGCCTCCATTAGTGTAGACATGACTACCATCCTCAAAAGATGGCGAATTAACAACCTTGTTGTCCATGCCAAAAGATACCACAAAATCCATCTCGATTGGGCGGCTATGTGGGCATTAGTAGAGTTTTGGCATCCTCAGACCCACACCTTCCTCTTCAAAACATTTGAGGCCACCATCCTATTGGAAGAGGTTGAACTATTGCTAGGTTTGAAAAGGATGAAAAGAGGCGAAGAGGACGAGATGGCAATCATGCTGAGAAGCTATACGATCAAGGCAGTGCTGGAAAGCTTCATGGATGCACAGACGGCCCAAGACCTTCGGTCCGAAAAAGGAATTATCCTGCAAAAACTGGCGGCCTGGACAATGAAAGAAATACCCAAGGCGAAGAATGACGAGAGGCTGGAGAAAGTGATGAGAGGGTTTGCCATCTACGTGGTGGGCGTACTCCTCTTCCCTTGAATTGACAACATCTTGGAGGAGGACCAATTATGTCACACCCCGATGCAGAATATCGGAACGTGAGGCAGTTGCAAGTAAACGGGTACAGAGCGAGTACTAGACATCAAACCATTGGACAAGAATAAATATTAAAGCAAATGCATCTCATTAATAATTCTTCAGATGTCTAGTTACAACCACTAATATCAGAGCCATTCTATAGGGCCCAATTACATTGAATAAAGCAAAAGACTAAACTTCAACTCTAACATAATACTATGACGCTAGGGTACTCTTGACTTCACTCTTGGTCGTTCCCGTCCTCTTGAGTGTAAGTATCTTCCTCGATCTCACCTGAGAACACATAACCAATAACACAGGGTGAGCGATAACGCCCAGTAGGACTTAAATCTCAGGATCAAGCATGCTTTAAATGATTAATGTATTAAAGAAGCAGAGTAACTAATGATAAAACGAGAGAGTCAAGTAACATAAGAGATAGCACAGTAGTAGGAGATTGAAATAGCACAAGTTTTCAAATATAGCACAAGCGTCGAGTATAGCACAAGAGCAAGATGGCTATAGCACAAATAGCACAAAGTATAGCAATAGCACAACGACTATAGTATAGCTATACTGATTCCTAAAGGATATCATAGGCGTTAGGGTACAACTAGCTCATCGACCATGTGGGAATCCATGGACAGATGAGACTTACGCAGGCCTTGAACAAGGATTCACTAGTCCGGTAGAAGAAGTATTCGACGGAGAGTTTGTCCAAGTCAAAAGAAAGTGTATATATAGAAACAAGTGCTCGACGTTCTAGAGGAATTCTAGAACAGTGGAGCGTCGATAACGATATTCCCAAAACATCGCGAGAACCGAAGACAAGTTCATTTAAAATAGGGCAATTTAAATACAATATTGAAGTAATTTACCAGATATTTTATGAAACATCTTCATGCCAAATTGGGTCATATTGGATGATTACAAGTGTGTGCATGTGATATAGAAAATCATGAATAAGGAAAGATCATGTGAATGACTTTTAATTAATTAAAACATATCCTCATTAAAAAACTTCGTTTACTGTATTTAAGATAGTTAATAGGGCATGTAGTTGCTGTAGAAAATCAAGACTTGACGAAATATGGGGTTTTCATGCAAAACTCCAGAAGGTGACGTACCCCTATAAGGGTTGCGACATGGTACAATCAGAATGCGATAGGGTCAATCAAGGGTCGCGACAAGTCGGTCAGAACAGGGAGTCAGAACACGACAACAGGCCCTATCGTGTTCAGAACTTCATGGGTGGCTCTGTCGTGATCAACCCTGAGAACGCAGCCTATCGGGCCGTCACGTTCTCAGGTCCTGCGCTTGAGTCCGAGGGGGAAAAGAATAGGCCTTGGATTGCGGTCCAAGCCTTCCATGTTTTGACATATGGTCATTGAAAAATCAAGAACTAATTACACAGGCGATGGAAATTCATGAGCCCAGTTTTAAACGACTCTAGACATGCAAGAGTATTCACAGTAAATAGAAATTTGAAAGTGGACATGGTCTTGGCATGTTTCAATTAAGTTATTCATGAAGAACATGGAACAAAGTACAGTTGACAGAAAAGAATTAATTCGAGCAGTAGGATGGATGAAAATTAGGGCTTTCAAAAGCAAACGATGCCTAACTATCATCAGTATCTCCAGTTAAAATTTCATAGCATGAGAACGAGTATACATGGAGATCTAGAATTTAGATGAAGGTTCAGGGTCATGATAGTTGCAGAACTTCAAAAATCAAGAATAAAATATTGACTCGATGAAAAATCATGAAATAAGAGGGGTTTTGTTTCTGATGTATGGAACAATCTATAGACGAAATTATTTGATTTTTGCTCGTGAGAATGCCTACCTTTGACTCGTTTGATCTTCTAGGGTTTAGAACTTGAAGAACGAAGGTTGGAGATTGAGCAATTTTCCTCCCCACGAGTTCTTCCTCTCGTTGGCCTTCTTTCCACATCCAACAAGCCCCAGCAACGAGTTAGGGCTGGCCATGGGGTATTTGGAGAGTATTTATGCTCCTAGGGTTTCCCTTTCCTATTACAACCCTTATTGCTCTTAAATTCTGAGATTTCCTAATTCCTCTCAACCTTCCAAGCTTTCCATATCCTATTTGGGTTAGGTTGGGATGTAATTTCGTGGCCAACCAATTAGGGTAGGGTTAGGAGTCCAATTCTAACCCATATTTTCTATTTTAATGATTTAATAGCCCTTTTTTATTTAGGTAATATTTAAGATACAAATTTAGGATATTTTCCTATTATTCCTCTTTTAAAAATCCCTATTTTGGCCCAATAAATTCTAGAGGGTCCACTTAACAAAGCCCATTACTTCTTTTTGTTTAATGGGTTTTAATTAATTCTCTTTTCTTTGATTTTCCAATTGACTTAATTTTTTTAATATTATTAAATTTTTATTTTTTTAAGAATTCAGGTTGCTACAAATTAAGCGCGGTGTGTGGCATATGGGAGGGTGAAAGATTAGGACCGACAGTGCTAGCCTTCCTCTACAGTGGACTCATGGCAGCGAGCTTGGGTAGGCCTCCTTATGGTTCCATGCTTCTTTTCACTTGTTGGACTGATCTGCACTTCAAGTTTGATTTGAGCAATGAAGTCCCTAGCTCATCCCAGATCTTCTCCAAAAGTTCGCTCAAGCACTTGAACAATTTAGTTGGCTTGGAAGGGCGCATGGCTAACCGATTGCCACAACTCAAGATGCAGGCTGATTGGCGTGATCATCTCCGAAGCATGCCCAGAAACGCGTTCACTTGCACTCCGGCGCCTCTTCTTACCAGGGACCTGCAGACACGACTAGCACCGGTGTGGACTTGCGACTGATCGGGGCATCTGAATTTGTTCTTTACAATCCACACCACTGCCTCTCTCAACTCGGGCTTCCACAGTACCACTTCGAGGGATCGTCTCACCTCTCGCCAATCAAGCGGCGGGAAATTGGAACTAACAACGACGGTGAAGAGGCGGACACTATCAAAGCACTGTGGAAGGTTTGCTCTTACATGAGGCCGGTCCCACATGTGGAGGAGGTGGAGGATGAGTGGATGGCTTATGTAAGGGAGCTCTTGAAAATCTAGCCCAAGGTGGCCATTTGTAAACGCCAAAATTGATTCCTCAAAAAGAAATATATTGCATCCTTTACATGGCCAAATTGCACCCTTATGCATGATTGTATCATCTAAACAGTTTTGATTTTCTCCTAAAAAATAACACTTGGGTGAGCATTTTTAATCGCGTTTGATACAAACACCGCGTTTACCCTCTGAATCTGTGTCTGATAAAGCCGTCGCGGTTAAGTTTAATCGCGTCCAACATTCCTGATGCACTTCAATTGTACCTCAAAATTTTAAATTCGCGCGCCTCAAACTCAGCGCCAGGGTAATGATGGCTCTCTGAATCATGTCGACGGCCTCCGACGCATTTAATATAAACACTTTAAATCATGTTGACTGTAGCGGACACAATTTCAACTTCCACCGAGGAGTTAAAACGTCCAAGCCCGTTCAGCTCTTTCTACCCCTTTCCCACTCTCGAGCTTTCTTCTCCCTCTTCCTTGCTCTCTCCCTCTCTAGCTCCCTCAACTCCCTACTCTCTTCTTCCACGATGACCAAACGAACGGCCTCGAAGTGTCGCCCGGGGAGGAGGCAGCGACACCGGCAATGGCGGAAACACCGAGGATGGAGGCGAGGATGATGGTGGCGGAGCTACTGGCTGCTCCCGGTGAACACACGATGGTGATGGAGGAGGAAGGTCTGGCGCCGGTGGAGGAGGAGGGTGCGACAACGGTGATGGAGATGGAGGAGGAGATGCCGGAAGGGGAGGAGCTGCGAGGGCACCGGGGACGAGAGGCCCCTCCACGAGGTGACACGGTAAGTACCCCCTTACTCTAAACTTGTGGCTTGAAAGGGAGGGGGAAAAAGGCCATCTGCCGAACGAAGGGGATGGTGGTGAATCGCGTCGACTCCAGTCGCCGCATTTCACAAAGTTGAATTGCGGCAGCCAAAGTCGATGGGCCGACAAACTAGTCGCGATTCAGATTGAACCGTGGCCACTGTGTTGGACGCGATTCAAGAGGCTAACCGAGGAGGGAGATTTGGGCATGATTTGCACAGTTTTTTAATCCTTTTAAGTTGTTTTAACTTGTGCTAACTTGTGTGTGCTCTGTGCAGGGAATTATGAAGCCGAGGTTGTAGTGGCCGCTGGTGATAGCGGCGTACCAGGGGTTCCCAGACTTCCAGAGGGAGAGAGTCCAGGTGATGGGGTACTGGCCGATCCTAGAGGTCAAGCCATTCTATGTGGACAGCCCCCTGATATAGGCATTTAGGGAGAGATGGGACAGAGCAAGCCGAGCATTCTTGTTTCCGTAGGGGCACATGGTGCCGAGCTTAGAGGATGTGGCGAGGATCACGGGGCTCTGAGTAGACAGGGAGGCGGTGACAGGGGTCACCTATGCGGACTATACGGAGCACGCGCAAGACCTGCTGGGCTTGGAGCCCATGGGTGAGGACGAGCTCGGTGATCGGAGGATGGTCGATCAAGTAGAGCTGTTGGAGAGCCTGGGTCTGCGGGGAGTTAGGTAGATAGGCGAGGAGTCGCTGCACGAGTTTATGCAGTGAGCAGTAGGGCTGGCCAGGGTAGTGTATGGCCAGGACCCTGAGGATTAGGAGAGAGTGGACCGAGACCTTAGGAGGTTCCTAGTATTCTTTTTGGGAAAGATGTTGCTGGGCACAAAGGGGGACGACATTCATTGCCGATTTTTGGAGATACTAGAGGATCTAGAGAGAGTCGGCCAGTATGCGTGGGGTACGGCTTTCCTGATGCACACCTTCGCAGGCCTCTCCAGTGGCACTGGCAGAGAGACGACAGTGGGCGGATTCGCCTTTTCCTCTAGGTACACCTTTCTTTCTTTTCCTTTCCTGCATTTAAAATTGTTAGTCAAGCTAATCAATGTATGCATGTATGTAGGTCTAGAGCTATGATTACATTCCTTTGGGTCGGGTGACCGAGGTGCGGCCCGATGCTCTGCCCCTCGCACGGAGGTGGCTGCCGATCGTGACGACAGCATCTTTCTCGCTTCAGCTCGACACCCTCCGTCGAGACATCCGGGACTTCCTGGCACTCCTGGTACGTGCTTACCTTAATTCGTTTTCCATGCATTTAGTATGATATGTGACTTGTGACTAACTTATGCATGTGTGCAGGTTGTGTGGCAGCCCTACACGGGCTTGGGTGATGGCCGCCAGCCGTGGGTTGAGAGTGGTCGTCCTCTGTTTGGGCGGGACCTTTGGGTCCATTTCCTAAACGAGATTGAGCCACTCCACCTTCGGCTCTCTGCTCGCACCCTCAGTCTGCACCAGGTGTGGCATGGTGAGAAGGAGCCCAAGAGGATAGGGAGGCAGACGAGGGGGAAGGTGAAGCCGGTGGACTGGCGCCTACACTTCCCCGACCAATTTGCAGACTGGCAACGCGTGGGACATCCGATGGAGTCAGATGCTGCTGAGAGTCTCGCCTACCTCCAGCGGTTCCAGGAGGAGTATGGAGAGCGGGACTTCATGAGGCCAGTGAGGGTATGCACTTCTAAAATTTGACTTGCTCAATATGATTTTCATGATAATCTATTAAATGTGTGCATATGCAAGATGCCCGGGATGGACTCATTGACACACTGTGGGCCCAGTTGGCGAGCACTGAGGCCCAGCTGGCAGAGGCGCGGGATGCACTGGTAAGTTTAACATGTCATACATTTGCTTTATTTACCTTACCATGAGCTAACTTGATTTTCAATGTGTAGCGGGCGGCGCAGGAGACAGTAGAGTGCACCGATGCGGCAGGTGCCTCCACAAGCAGGGGTGTACCAGACCCGGAGGTGACCTCACTCTAGGAGCAGTTGGCGGCAGCGGTGGCCAGGGCGGAGGCGGCAGAGCGCGACCTCACCGCACGGGTAAATAAATTAATTAGATATACATGTGAATTGAATTGCCTTCTACTTACTTGTATCTCTTATGTGTGAAGTCGGACGAGCTTCAGAGTGCCCTCATTCGAGAGATGCTCGCTAGTGCTGAGATGACCGAGCTGTCGCAGTAGCTGTCTGAGCTGCGGACCCAGGTCTCCTAGTAGGACGTGGACCTGCCCCGTAAGGCGACAGAGTTACGAGTGACGCTTGTCGTGGAGTGACGGGAGCATGAGCGTGAGCACAACCGGTGGGTGGCGGAGCGCGAGCAGGAACGTAGCCGGTGGGAGCAGGAGCGCAGCCGCTGGAACCAGGAGCGGGAGTGGTTGACTCAGCAGGCCGTGGATGCTCGTGCGAGTCTGGGCATCTCTAACTATTTTTAAAATACAAAAATAGAATAGCTCAGTGTTTTTTGGCTTGTGGGGTTTTGGCATGCTTACGACCAGGTCCATTTGGATCTCTGCGGGACTTTGCCACTCTTGACGTGCTTTTATTTTTGATTTGCCTAGTTTTGGCTCTTTTGCGTTGATTTGCATTGATCTCTTTTTTCCTTTTCCCCTTATTGGCCCTTGACCTACACCCATTTGAGCTTTGGATGGATTCAAAGGTCGATTCCTTAGATTTCCCTATCTAATGGCCGACCGAGTGAGAAAGCAACGGGTACTGCCCTAGACTCTTGGTTTAGCATTGACTTCCCTTAGATTTCGTGCCTCTATCTTCCAAGGGTGGGCGTGTAAGTGTGTGTATGTCTACCCCTCAGGCTAGCTCATCAAGAATATGAAATGAAGTACAAATGATAGCTTTTCAATTTGGGGTCCACGTACCATGTGATTCCAAATACCTTGCTAGGGGTAGTACTTTTTTAGATAAAGCTCGTTCCAAGGATGAGAGAGCTCCTCACCCTCCGTGTTCACTAGCCTGTACGCATTGCTTGGATATACTTCTTTGACTACGTACGGCCCTTCCCAGTTTGGTTGGAGTTTAGAACAGGGACCACCGGGTTTTACAAAAATTCTTTTGACCACCATTTCACCGATTTTGAATTTTTCTCAATTACTTTCTTCTAATGAAAATGTGTGAGCCTATTTTGATACGCTATTGTGTGTTCTGCGGCGACCAGACGCCTCTCATCTAGGAGTTCCAGTTGTGCTAGGAGCGATTCACGCCACTCATCGATTGACAAGTCCTTGTCAAGCTGGATCCTTAATGAGGGAATGAGAATCTCATATGGTACTACAGCCTCCATTCCATAAGTGAGGGTGAACGGTGTCTGCCCCATGGGAGTATGGATTGAAGTGTGGTAGGCCCACAGAGCTTCTACAAGCTTTCCTGGCCAATCCGAGAACTTGTTAGCCTCACAGGTTTTCTTGACAATTTTAATTAAGGTTTTGTTTGTGGCCTCTCCTTGGCCATTGCCTTGTGGATAGTATGGGGATGAATGGTGCAATACAATTTTATACTTGTTGCAGAGGTCACGTAGTTCATGAGAGATGAATTATGGTACGTTGTCAGTGATGATGGTGCTTGAAATGCCAAACCTGGTGATGATGTTCTTCATGATGAATTTGCAGACAGTTGTTGCCTTGATCTCTGCATATGCTTCGGCTTCTGCCCACTTGGTGAAACACTCCGTTGCTGTGAGGATGTATGACTTGGTATTGTTTTGGGAGTGGGGATCACCAAGGGGACCAATGATGTTGAAAGCCACATAGTGAAAGGCCATGGAGAGTATATTGGGTGGAGTGTAGAGGATGGAGAGTGAATTTTTTCGGCGTGCAGTTGGCACTTGACATACCGACGGACGAAGATGGAACAACCCTCCTCTAGAGTGGGCTAGTAAAAGCCTTGCCTCAGGATTTTCTTGGCAAGCATTTGACTATTCACATGGCCACCACAGGCACTAGAGTGAGCTTCCTCAACAACCTTCAGAACTTCATCATCATCCAAGCATCTAAGCAAAACTCCAGTGAGTCCCATTCTCTAAAGTGTATTCCCAACCAAAGTGTACTTCTGGGACAGTCTCCTTATTGCCTTCTTCTAATCAATTGTTGCTTCCTCAGGGTACATCTGATTTCTACAATTCCTTGCTATTTCATAGTACCATGGCTTCTCCTCGTCCTCCAATTCCTCTTCTAGCTCCACTAACATGACTTCAGTTTTGCTCTTCCTTTCTGCCCTCTTCAACACTTCATCTGTAACCCAGAGAAAGGTGGGGTCTAGAATGACAGGAACATTACGGCGTTCAATTTGAATGCTGTCAAAATCCTCGAGATAACTCATGTTCATGGTTGCGCCAATAGTGGCGAGAGCATCTGCCAGAAGATTCTGATGACGAGGGATATGGACAAAAATAAGCTTGGTGAATAGCTTGGCATAAGCTGAGGCAAGTTCTTGATAAGGCTTGAGCTTAGGATCCTGAGTGTGATATTTGGTGAGCACTTGGCGCAAGACCAGCTGACTATCACCTACAATTCATAGATGGGTGACACCGTAGAAGTGGGTGCATTCAAGGCCAACCAACAAAGCTTCATATTTGGCGATGTTATTGGTGGCGGGAAAATCCAGCTTGTAAGCCCGGGGAATGGTAACACCCTCATGTGATAGAAGAGCAATCCCGATACCCTTTCCATGGGAATTCAAAGCTCGATCAAAATATAACGTCCACATAGGACCAGATTGGCTAAGGGACATTAATTCCTCATCTGGAAACTCCGAACGGACAAGATCAAATTGTGGAATTGGGTGATGAACGAGATGTTCTGCCATGGCATAGCCCTTGATGGATTTCTACTGAATGTAGATGATGTCAAATTGGGAAAGAAAGCTTTTCCAACGTGCTAGCCTATCAGCGAGGACAGCTTTTTCAAGGAGGAACTTGATAGGATACATGTGGGCGATAAGATGAACCTCGTGAGCAAGAAAGTAGTGCTTCAATTTCTGCACTACCCATACGAGTGCGGCACATGTCTTCTCCATTACAGGATAGATACATAGAGAATGAGCGGTTTGCCTGGAGTCGGCGTCCTCAGGACAGGGGGATTAGCCAGATATTCCTTAAGTCCGTCAAAAGCCGCCTGACACTTCTCATCCCAATGGAATTCGACTTCCGGCTTGGTGAGGTCGTAGAAGGGTCTACACCTCTGCGAATGTTGGGAGACGAACCGGCGAATAAACTGCAGCCTCCTGATCAATCCTCAAACTTCCTTCAAATTCTTGGGAGGGGGCATTTCTCTCATTGCCTTCGCCTTGTTGGGATCTATCTCAATACCCCTCTTGCTCATAATGAAACCTAACAACTTGCCCGATGATACACCAAATACACACTTCTTGGGGTTCATCTTCAAATGATACTCCCTTGACCTTTGCAAGACTTTTGTTAGAACCCCAGGATGATCAGCCATTGTCCTCGATTTCATCACCAGGTCATCCACATACACCTCAATAAAAATATGGATCATATCATGAAAGATGGCCATCATGGCTTCTTTGTAAGTAGCTCTGGCATTCTTGAGTCCAAACAGCATGACCACATTACAATAGGTGCCCCAAGGTGTGGTAAACGAAGTCTTCTCCTGGTCTTCCTCAGCCAGCTTGATTTGATTGTACCCTGAGAAGCCATCCATGAAGGAAAGGGTTTCATACCCGGCCGTGTTATCTATGAGCACGTCGAGGTGAGGCAATGGAAAATCATCCTTAGGACACGCGCGTTTGAGGTCCCGAAAATCAATGCAAATTCTAACTCTTCCATCCTTCTTCATAACCGGGACAATGTTCGCCACCCAATTCCGATAAAGTACGACTCTAATAAATCTAGCTTTGTGGAGCTTATCGACCTCCTCTTTCATTTTCAAGGCCATTTGCGGGTGGAAACGTCTCAACCGCTACTTAATGGCAATGGACCCCGGCTTAAGGGTAAGACAGTGTTCAACGAGTGCGGTGTGTTGGGTTGGGTGTGTTTTGGAATTTCCTAAAGTTGTATTTTAATGATGACCAATGAACATCACTCATACTTTGATTTTGATGATGACATATTGTGATTTTAATGATGACATATTGTGATTTTAATGATGACATATTGTGATTTTGATGATGACATGTTATACATTTTATACATATCACAATAATGCTCAAACAACATATTTTTGATGTTTAATATCTCATATTTTAATGATAATATCTTGTATTAATGGTTTACACTTTATATTTTCAGGTTTACACAAATTTGTCTCAGTGGTGTCGACACAGTCCACCTGTGTGTTGACAAGGTCTGCCTGTGTGTTGACACGGTCTGCCTGTGTGTTGACACAGTCTGCCAGTCATGTCGACACACTCAATGGTCAGGTCGACACTAGTTCCAGCTTCCAGGAAACTTGTTCTCATGTTTAGGATAGTGTGTCGACACACTCCCTGGTGGTGTCGACATAGTCCAGCTGAAACTCAAAAACGCAAATTTTTTTGGACACGTGGCTGCTTGGGAATTGAGGGATTTGACCTAGAGTTTTGTGCCCACGCACCCCAAGGCACCTCAGGGACATATGGGGCTATAAATACCCCCAATTTTTGTACTCCAAAGGAGGACACCATGAAGGAGAGCCCATACAACACCCAGAAAAGCTGTTTGGCGGAAAAGGGGTTTCTCCATATCTTGCTCCATCTCCAGAAGCTGCAGGCCATCCGTTCAAGAGGAAGGACGTGGGAATCAAGGGGAATCTCTGGAGAGAAGGTTGTTGTGCTGGGAAAGGGAGCAGATCCAACTGAAGAGCAGCAGTAGAAGAGGGATTTCTGGCATTTTCAGATGCCATCAAAGTAGAGTATCTCCAACTGAGGAGAATCTCCACCGAATTCCATCAAGGCTCCTCAATTCAAGCGTCTTCAAGACCTCTTCACTGAAGAACACTCATTCTACATCCATTTCTCTTACTTCAGAGTTTTTTCTTCCTTATTTCGTTCATGAGATTTGTGCACGAAGTTCTGCACAAATTTCTGTGTACGAATTTGTCTTGAATCAGATCATTGCTAGAGGATCTGATTTCTGTTGTCTTTGATCTAGCTTGTGTTTTGGGAGCCGTCGAGCTCTGGTTTGTGAGTCGTCACACTCACTTTGTGGTTTGAGCCGTCGTGCTCAATTTGGAGTCGTCATGCTCCGGTTGTTGTTTGAGCCGTCGCGCTCAGTTTGTGAGTCGTTGAACTCAAGGTTGTTTGGAGTCGTCGTGCTCCAGTGTGTGTTGTACTCAGGTTGAGTAGTGGAGCCTCACTATGTGAGGGGTGGATGTAGGAATCACTGGTGTGATTTCCGAACCACCTAAAAAATCCTATGTGCAATGGTTTGATCTGTTTGTTTGCGCTAGATGCTTGCATAGGATTTCGTACTCACACTAATTGTTGAATTGCTTCACACATCATCTACACACACTCACACTTCAGATCAGTAAATTGTTTGTGTGAATTGATCTCTGATTCGAAGTAATTTTAAATTGCTAAAGCTTCCGCGTTAATTGATATCAGATCTATTCAACCCCCCCTTCTAGATCTAATCCATCCACATATCCGATCCTACAATTGGTATCAGAGCAGGTTAATATCTGTTTCCAATCTGATTTGATTGGTTCTGTTTGATCTCTGTGCTATATCTGCTTGAACTGTTTGCTTGATCTTTCACTGTCTCTGTGTGCTTAATCGCTCTGATTCCTACATTTGGTATCAGAGCGGGTTAACCACTCTAATTGTTAGATCTAATTCCTTGTTACATTGATTCACTGTGATTAGATCTAATAGTCTTTTGAGTTTTGGTATAATGGCAAATTTCTTTAATCTGTATGAATTTCCTGTTATAATTTTAGGGAAATCCTCAATCTCACTTTCAACAAGTTTTTCAGAGGAAGCACAAAGAAAAGGAGCCAAAGGAATTCACAAATGCTCAATGACAAAGAAGAGCTTCAATGAATCCAGAAAATCAACAATTCAAAAGACTTTGGCTCTAGCAGCATATTCCATGAGCTCAAAGCATTCTGCATCCTCTCCAGAACACAAGAGTTCACATGGGTCTACAAGATCAGGTAAATCAATTCCAGATCCATTTATGTATTCTAATTCTGATTCTGATGCAGATGAAGGTATGTCTTATGTTGAATTGATTGAATTCTGTGAAAAGATGCAAAATCTTAATGCAAAGCTGAACACTAAGAATAAAGATTTAAAAAAGACTTTAAAACATTGCCATAAAGAAAGTGAAAACTTGAAAAATACACTTGAATTGCTCCAGAACAATGATAAAGATCTTTCAGAAGAAAATGAGAATTTGAAAAATGAAGTTCAGAAACTGAATTCTGAAAAAGAATGTTTGAAAGATAAAATCAAAATTTGTGAAAACAAGTTGTCTAAGTTGAAAGAAAATCATGATCAGTTGGAACATGAAAATCTTGATTTGAAATATGAAAATGAAATATTGATTGATCTCAATGAAAACTTCAAATTTGATAATGATCAATTAAACAAACAGATTTCTAACATGGCTCATGATCATCAAATAAATGAAAGATGCAAACAACTTGTTGAAGAAAATTGTCATCTCAAAAGGAAGATTGAATACTTGTTGCATGACAAACCATTGGACAACGATTGTAGCAATTTAAGTAATAAAATTCCTGATTTGGAAAAATAAATTGCTCAATTTGAAAATGAAAAGAACAAGATGAAAAATGGTTTAGATGTCATGCTAAATAAACTTCAAATTTCAGAAAAAGAAGTTGTTGCATTAAAAGCTGAAAAACAGAAGCTTCAACATGAATTGAAGAATACTAAATACACAAGTCTTGCTTCTGTGAGAGATAAGAAAAATGAAAAAAAAACAAAATTAACATTTGTTAAAGCTGCTGGGAACAAGAATTCTGCCAATTCTAATGAAAAACTAGTGAAAGTTCTTGTTCAGAAACAGACAGAGAAAAAGAAAAATGCTACTGTCAAGAAGATTCATCTACTTCCTCCATCAGTTCAAAAAGCTCCAAGGCAAGTTCCAAATTCACATCATGCTAAGAGCCACCAAAAGGTACCTCCTCCTCCTCATGGTAAGCCTCCTCACATGAAAAGGAGATTCCAGCAAATGCATACATGCCAAGGTAAGTACCAGGTAAGAAATGATCTCATTTGCTTTAATTGTAATAAACCTGGTCATTTAGCCAAATTTTGCTGGAATAGAGATCAACATTTCCATAAATATGCCAAATCAGTCCAGTGCTTCACATGTCATAAATTTGGGCATACTTCTAGGGAATGTTGGCATAGAATTGATAATCTTGTGCATGCTCCCATGTTTCATGTTAATGTACATAAGAATAAAAATCATGTTCATGCTGAAAACACTTAGAAATTCTATGTGCATGAAAAAGGAACTATTGCACAAAAGATCTCTTCTAAATTCCATGTTAAAAATCTCAATGATAAAAATAAAAAATAGAAAACAAAATGTTCAGTATGTCAGTGGTGTATTCTATACCAATAACTATAAGATTAGAAACCAAGATTCTACTATTTCTAGTCTTCAGAAAAATGCACCCAATATTAAATCATTTTGGATTCAAAAATCATTGTTGCAGATTCGTGGAAGATGCTTAGGACCCAAACAAGTTTGGGTTTTGAAATGTGCTGCTTGAATGCTGGATGCAGGGATCCTTGCAGTCAATTTCAAGATGAAGGCTTCATGACTTAGGCTACAGGGAAAGTAAGTGAAGAGAATGAAAGAAAATGAAAATCTCACCAGGTAAATACTTCTGAGAGATTCTCTGCTAAATAAAAACTGAAATCAATTGGGACTCTTATGCAAAGATCAATTGGTATATCAAATGGTGAACTGTGGAAGGACAAGTCAGGCTTGTCTGGAAACTATCATTATGTGTGAGGAATAACCTCCGCCAAGTACCAATGATCTTCCTTGTGTAAGAGTCATTAATTTAAAAAAAAAATGGTTGTCATTGAAACATGATTGCTTGTTTATTTCATTTCTTTCATGATGATTTTAGCTTGAATTACATGCAAAAATTTTCACATCATTCACATGTAACTAAGAATCATGATTTTTTGTTAAAAATGCTCAGAAACTCCATGTGAATATAAATTGAACACTTCATGAAAACATAGATGCATTGAGCAAGGCAAAAAGAAAATTTGGAACTAATTCTGCTCATAGTTCTGTCAATGAAAGAAATGCATCTATACCAAAAAAAAATTATTTTGGATTCAAAAATCTTTATTGCACTCTAACATTGATTTCATTGCAGGACCCAAGTAAGTGTGGGTCCCAAAACCAGCTTGATCAGCAAGCTGAGGAGTCTTGCAGCCATACATTGTAAATGGATTCAAGATATTGGCTGTGCAAGGCAAGAAATGATTGGAGAACACAGGTAAAATCTTTGAAAAGCAATTGAAGTCCATTCAGGTAAAACTTCTTTATCATTTCAAATTTGAATTGCCTGAATTGAAATGATGTTTGATTTTTTATCTGAACAATGAAAAATGTGTTCTGATGCTACTCCCAACAATAACTATGTATTTTAACATTTGGAATCATGTTTGTGTTATCATGCTTGCTTAACTGTGCCCATGATTCTGTGTGCATATCAACAACTTTGACTTTTTGGTATATCAAATGATGACATGTGGAAAAACAAGTTATGCTTGTTTGGAAGCTATCATTATGTGTGAGTAAAATACTCCGCCAAGTACCAGAAGTCATGTTATGCTTAAAGCTCATTGTGTGCATAATCATGTGTGAATTGCTTGCTAGCTTTTTCATTCCATGCACTTATTAAGGGGGAGTAAATTTGAAAAAGTGCAAAAATGTTCTTGAAAATGCAATGAATTTCATGCTAACAATAAAGAATAATTGACCTTTTTGCAGTGACTATGTGATATATCAAATGGTGAAATGTGAAAGGACAAGTTAGGCTTGTCTGGAAACTATCATCATGCGTGAGAAAAATTCTCCGCCAAGTATCAATAGTCTTTTTCTACATAAAGGTCATCAAGAAAAATGAAAATCTCAAAAACTTTATTTTAAGTCTTTGAAACAATTTTGAGTTTTTGAAAAACTTTTCTCCTTCAATAAATTGCATGTTAATGCATGCTTGATCATGTTCATATTCTTTCTGTGTAAACTACTTTGAATGAACATATCTGAATTACTTAAATGATCATTTCATATCATGCATATCTTATGGGGAAGTGAGTCAAAAGAATCTTTGAGTGAAATGCTGGAGAAATATTCTTTCATATCTAATTTATTAACAACTCCCATTCAGTTTGTTGACAAATGTTCTTGCAAATAAATTCCTCACTCTCACATTGCATTGACATTCTTGGTATATCAAATGGTGATTTGAAGAAAGACAAGTCAGGCTTGTCTGGACACTTTCACTATGCGTGAGTATATGTCTCCGCCAAGTATCAAGAGCCTTGTATGCAATTGTTGAGGGGGAGTCCTTGTCTTTCAAATAAAACATTCACGTTCATTCTGTTTTCACTTGATTCCATTCCTATTACTTCAATAATCTTCATGTTCACCTTGTAAGGGGGAGATACATGAAAGCGGGAGTCATTGTCATATCTCTTGAACTTACTTGTCTATTTTGAACCCCAAAGTCATCAGAGTTTTTGAGTCCTTGTGCTATTTTCTTATGAGAGAATTAAAACATTGAAACTAAACTCATTGTGCATTTAGTTTCATTTCAAAGATTCAGTATCATTTCAAGGTTAAGCAATCTTAATACTGAATGTCTTTAAAATGACTTGCAAAACACTTGTAAGCACATGAGTGGCTTTACTATTTAACATGTGCATGTTTAAGCTTCATTTTTACCACATGTTAAGAATAATTTTTCTAAATTCGTATTCCAGACTTTTCTGGTCAAAGCAAACATATTCCTGTAAAACATCAAAAGAAAATGATCAAAACCTTGTAAAGATACAAACAGAGCAATGCAAATTCTTGAACCACTAAGTAACCGGGCCATTTCACCTAAAAAGTGATTTGTTTCGCGTAAAAAAGTGGAAATCAAATTTTCAACTCTATATAAGATAATGAAAGTTAAACCACTGAGTAATCAGGAGATCTTGCATCTTATCAATGTGATCTCTGCACTGAAAAGTGAGATTTAACTAATTTATTTTTGTATTCTTTCCCAGCCAAAATTACAAGAAAATCAAAAGACAGGATAGAAAAGCTTAAGACCTTAATAAAGCTCACGTATACTGAGTTTAGATCTATTATTCTACATTGTGTTAAAATTAAAGCTCATAACATCCTTGTTAAATACTTCTGATCACTCATATAGGTCACTTTATTTCACATTTGCATCATTATTTTAACCATATTCAGATCATTATATCTTGCAATACCTTGTGTTGAGTGTGTCTTTGTGATTAAACTTTGTGGCACAAAACAAAAACACAATCATTTCTCTCATTTGACAATATCACTTTGCCTCACTTATTTTGATTACTTCTAACCATTCATTTCCTACATTTCATTTCTTGATCTCCTACAATCTTTGTTTCTCTCTCTTGTCTAACTTTTTGATGCTGTTAAAAAGGGGGAGAAAGTTCCTTAAAGGAGGAGAAAGTAAAAGTTTCTAGGGGGAGAAAGTTCTTTATGGGGAGAAAGTTCAAAGGGTGTATATGGTCAAGGGGAGTTATTGCAGTCAAGGAAGTCAGGTTATTGGGAGATTGTGCATATGTTTTGTCATCATCAAAAAGGGGGAGATTGTTGGGTTGAGTGTGTTTTGGAATTTCCTAAAGTTGTATTTTAATGATGACCAATGAACATCACTCATACTTTGATTTTAATGATGACATATTGTGATTTTAATGATGACATATTGTGATTTTAATGATGACATGTTGAACATGTTATACATTTTATACATATCACAATAATGCTCAAACAACATATTTTTGATGTTTAATATCTCATATTTTAATGATAATATCTTGTATTAATGGTTTACACTTTATATTTTCAGGTTTACACAAATTTGTCTCAGTGGTGTCGACACAGTCCACCTGTGTGTTGACACGGTCTGCCTGTGTGTTGACACGGTCTGCCTGTGTGTTGACACAGTCTGCCAGTCATGTCGACACACTCAATGGTCAGGTCGACACTAGTTCCAGCTTCCAGGAAACCTGTTCTCATGTTTGGGACAGTGTGTTGACACACTCCCTGGTGGTGTCGACACAGTCCAGCTGAAACTCAAAAACACGAATTTTTCTGGACACGTGGCTGCTTGGGAATTGAGGAATTTGACCTAGATTTTTGTGCCCACGCACACCAAGGCACCTCATGGACATATGGGGCTATAAATACCCCCAATCCTTGTACTCCAAAGGAGGACACCACGAAGGAGAGCCCATACAACACCCAGAAAAGCTGTTTGGCGGAAAAAAGGGTTTCTCCATATCTTGCTCCATCTCCAGAAGCTGCAGGCCATCCGTTCAAGAGGAAGGACGTGGGAATCAAGGGGAATCTCTGGACAGAAGGTTGTTGTGCTAGGAAAGGGAGCAGATCCAACTGAAGAGTAGCAATAGAAGAGGGATTTCTGGCATTTCAGATGCCATCAAAGCAGAGTATCGCCAACTGAGGAGAATCTCTACCGAATTCCATCAAGGCTCCTCAATTCAAGTGTCTTCAAGACCTCTTCACCGAAGAACACTCATTCTACATCCATTTCTCTTACTTCAGAGTTTGTTCTTCCTTATTTCGTCCATGAGATTTGTGCACGATGTTCTGCACAAATTTTTGTGTACGAATTTGTCTTGAATCAGATCATTGCTAGAGGATCTGATTTCTATTGTCTTTGATCTAGCTTGTGTTTTGGGAGCCGTCGAGCTCTGGTTTGTTAGTCGTCGCACTCATGGTGTGGTTTGAGCCGTCGTGCTCAATTTGGAGTCGTCGTGCTCCGGTTGTTGTTTGAGCCGTAGCGCTCAGTTTGTGAGTCGTTGAACTCAAGGTTGTTTAGAGTCGTCGTGCTCCAGTGTGTGTTGTACTCAGGTTGAGTAGTGTAGCCTCACTGTGTGAGGGGTGGATGTAGGAATCACTGGTGTGATTTCCGAACCACCTAAAAAATCCTATGTGCAATGGTTTGATCTGTTTGTTTGCGCTAGATGCTTGCATAGGATTTCGTACTCACACTAATTGTTGAATTGCTTCACACATCATCTACACACACTCACACTTTAGATCAGTAAATTGTTTGTGTGAATTGATCTCTAATTCGAAGTAATTTTAAATTGCTAAAGCTTCCGCGTTAATTGATATCAGATCTATTCAACCCCCCTTCTAGATCTAATCCATCCACATATCGATTCTACACGGTGTCCAAGCCTGGCATATCATATCCTCGTAGCTCTATGCAAACGTATCCTTGTACTCCTTGAGAACCTCGATAATTGCCTCCTCCTTAGCTGGTGATAAGTTGTTACTTATGAGGACAGTCCTAGGGTTTTCCTCAGTTCCCAGGTTGATTTCCTTGGTGACTTCCTCTACAGCAACTGACGGTTCATCAAATCTCTTCACTCCACTTGCGAACGCGTCAGCCTCGTCCTCGAACTCTTCATCACCCTCCTCAATCGGGTCGTCTTCATCCATGATCTCATAGACTCCGAACCCATCATCAATTAGGCACAGAGACTACTCATATTCTATATCGACAACTGCAAAGGCTCCTCTATGAATTCCAGAATTGCTAGACATGCCTTGCACCTACGATCTAGAACAATAAGGAATCGGTGTGGAACCCTCCTATCCTTGGACTTCTTCTGAGAGACTACCCCTAGCTTCTAACTACCTTGGCATAGACTATTGCTACAACTACTATAATCTACAGTAGGGGGTGGAGGAGAAGGAAAAATAGTAAAAGAAGGATCCTGCGTGGGGGAAGATGGAGGAGGGTTTAAAGCAGTAAAAGAACTTCCCTACGTGGGGGAAGGAGGAGGAGAAGGGAAATCAGTAAAAATCCCCAGTGTGGAGGGGAGTGGAGGTCCCTACGTGGATGGAGACAGGATGTCGGTCATGGGACCGGAGAGGAGTGGCCCGTAGGTTGGGGCACACTCGGAGGAAAGGAAGGAAGTCTCCTCGATGGAGACGACATAATCAGCCATTGGAGAATTAGAGTTTTTTTTTTGGGCCTCTTAGTGTTCAACATGCACAGTGAGAGGGGGCGAGGTGAGATTTCCAATCTAGCCATGTGAGAGATGAGTGCAGGCTCGAGAGAAGAGAGATTAGAGCGAGGGAGTTGGAGGGTGAGCGTCTGCTCGGGAGAGTGGAGAGAAATAACGAAGTGGGGCATCGACGCCCGAGGAATGCTGAGCGAAATCAATGATGGCCACGTGGTGGCCCGCAGGAGAGAAGGCGCGATGCCTGGAGAGGAAAGGAAAGTAGGCGCGATGCCCGGAGAAAAGAGAAGAGTGGGCGCGTTGCCCAGAGAGAGAGGGAAAGTGGGCGCGTTGCCCAGAGGGGAAAGGGGAGTGAGCACGTTGCCCGGAGGGGAAGGGAGAGCGGGCGCATTGCCCGGAGAGGAGAGAAAGGTGGATGCATTGTCCGAAGAGGGAAAGAGAGAGGGTGCGTTGCCCGGAGAGGGGAGGGGAGTGGGCGCGTTGCCCGGAGAGGAGAGGCCCGCTCTGAGCCTGGTTGTTGCAGGGGCTTCTTCAGTCTGTGTACTCTGCTCTGCTTTGTCTGCCTGCTGTAGACACGCCTTTTTTCCCAAAGAGGCATCGTCCCACAAAGAAGATAATGACTTAAAAAAAAAAAAACAAAGAAGGAAGGGGAATAAATTGTTTTTGATACTGGAAGATGTGGGGGTTTCAGATAGAAAGGGGGACGGAGGTGCGTGCGTGCACGATATGGAGGTGTGATCGCCAGGTGCATAAGGGCACCGAAGGAGGTGGGTGAGAGGAAGAGTTAGGGGGGGGGGGGGGGGGTACTTACCTTTCACCCGAAGATCGCGGGAGTTGCGTGCGTGGGTCCTGCCTCCTCCTTCCACCGGCCAGCCGGTGAAGGAGATTTAGCTCCGATGGTTACCTTGTAGCAAAAAAAGAGGACAACAAGAAAACAAGTGACAACGGGATTAGACTGTGAAGGTGTAGTAAAAGCTCACGTGGAATGAAATAAAAGCATTAAACGAGCGTTAACAAACCTTGTGGAGGTGGTGTTAAACCCCTAAAAGGGTAGGCAGGGGAGAAATGCCCTGCGTGTGTGTATGATGGATGTGAGATGCATGCGGGGTAATAAATGAACTAAAAAATGGGGGGAAGAGAGTGGCGATGTAGCCCGCGGCGGTGGCAGATTAAGAGGATGAAGAGATGTCCCGTCCGCCTTGCTCCGAAGCTCGTGAGAGGAACGGAGGGCATGGGCCCCGAGGAGGAAGACGTAGGGATGACACACGTCGGACGTGCCCCTCATTGGCCTTGGAATGCGAGCTTCTGGTCCGGATGGGCTTCGCCTCGGGGTGTTAGAGAATTATGGCACAGAGATCGAGGCGCCTATTCGACAGGGCTTCGCCATCTCTGGGAATTGGATCTGGAATTGGTTACCCTCGGGTCTGTATTTATAGGCAAAACTTGCCTAAATCGCTCTGGTACATTGGACGCCTATCTTTCATGAAGCGCGTCTGCTTAAGGTGCCGCGATTTAAAAGCCCTTGATTCCCACTTGATTTGACAATCGCATGATGATCGCAGCCTATGGCCACGTTCAGAATCGCGTCGGGTAATGTCACCGTGTTTCCCTACGAATTGATCTTCTGACCACATCGATCTTGATTTTATTGATGGCTTTGAAAATACGGCGACTTGTGCGGATGCGATTCTAAATTTGCATGATTCGAAGCATGGGAGCTCCTAAATGTCGTGGCTTAGGGGGGTACGTTTAGCCTTTGACTTTAAATCGCGTAAGCTTAGCCGAACACATTTCTTGCTTTCTCATGATTTGGAATGTGACCCCTCTTAAATGACGCGGCTTTAGGGTATGGCTTAGGCTTTGACTTTAAATCGCGGCGGCTTTATCGGACACGAATCAAAATTCAATATGTGATCGAAAGCAAGTGTGATTTACGTCAGTTTTACCTGCCGCGGATCACACCCCTTTAAAGGGCGTCCACTGTACCAGACGCGGATATGATAAGTTCAACAGACCCATTTGACCCCTTTTGAAAAATTCCTAAAAATTCTAGAAAAAATCCAGAAAAAATAGGAAAATCATTCAAGAGGTTAATTGAAGAGAGCCACTTCAAGACATCATGGTGTAACATGAAATTTTCTTGATATGTTGTTGAAACAGTGTGTCTACAGCTGCCTCACCTTGGCGTCTACTTTGCAAGGGAGTAGAGCGAAGTGACACAAAACGAAAGAAATGAAATGGGTTGAATGAAGTGGAATGAAGGGGAATGACTGAAAAGTAGATGCCAAGGTGTGATGAGACACGCCCTTAACAACATACGACTGGAGCCGTTCGTCAATTCGAAGTGAAGCGGCTTTTCAGAAAATCTTAGGAGAAAACTCAATGGCTGGACGAAAGGAAAAAGAGTGTGCACGTGGGGTACGAAGGGAGAAAGATCAACTTCCACCATCGGGGAAGTACCTAAGGACACAATCCGTTAGGTTGCACCATCGGGGGCGTCTGCCACTGCCTCAGGTGGATCTTTGGGAGATGAACTGAAAATAGGAATCCAAAACAACTGAGTTTCTCAAAAGAAGATCATCAAACATCAACACAATGAATTGAGTACTTGACTCGGAGTGGAATATTTCATGTTAACTGATATTGAGGAATGAGTGGTTCTCTTCAATTAAAGACGAGAGTGTTCGTCCAGAATTATGATCAAAGGTCCTACATGATGCATGTTGGGTTAAAAGAAAAACATTAAAGCAAAAGAAAATATAAGATAATCAAGGATAATATTGTTACGACGCCGAAGTCAGGATACCAGATGGAACCATCGTCCTTCTGCAGCGTAATAGCCTATCCTTAAGTTGTAAGACTCCTCTGGAATCATCATTGTTTTTGGCAGAGGAGGGGAACTTAAATCCCAGATTTGTGAGAGCCTCTAGGTCCTGAAAGATATGCAGAACTATCTTAAATAGTAATCTAGAAGGGGGGGTTGAATAGATTACCACCAATTAGAAACACTATGGCCTTCTTTTTAATCCAACACCGACTTGTCGAAAACTTAAACAGATTTGTGTGAAATTCGAGCTGCAATGTGTGTGTTGATTGTGAGTAGAACAACTATCAAACTATCTAGCGTGTAAGTAATCAACGTGCCTACCAAACATCTACCGCGAAACGTTCAAACCACAGGACACGAAGATTTAAGGTGGTTCGGAGTACACAACTTGTGTATCCTATGTCCACTGTCCACACCCACACGTAGAAACAACTGCTTATGAGCGAGTTCAACTCTACAACTCACACACACTCGTTGTCTGATGCAAACACGCAATCAGAACAACAAACCACACGTGAATCAAGCACAAGGAACGCTTGAATCACTACCACACACACAAATATAGGAAAAGTATTGAAAAAGAAGAGTTCTGAGATGTAGAAGCAAATCCTGATATAGAACTCTTCTTTCTGGTCATCCAAAAAGATCTCCAAGCTTCAACTTGATGAATATAGATGACGTAGAAGCTTGAACCACAGACGAACCAACTTCAACTCCGTTCGGAAGATGGATCTTCTTTTCTCTGGACGGAGGGTTGAAGCAGAGCAGCAGGGAGAAGCTTTTCTCTTGGGTTTTGCTTAGGGTTTTGGTATGGTGGCTTCTTGTTGCGAAAATATCTCCATATGATCTTTATATATGGGTGTCCAAGTATGGAGAGTCGTGCTCAAAGGGATCTCCCAAATATAGATCATATCCTGACCATCAGATCCTACTTAAACTTCTGTTGTCGACAGGCACTCCACAGCTGTCGACAGCTACTACTCAATTCTAGTTTCCAGAACCATTGTTGTGCTAGAAAATTGGATCTTTCGACAGGCGATTTGCTGCTGTCGACAGGCCATTTGTATCTGTCGACAGGTTGGCTTCAGCTGTCGAGCGCTACCGTCCCAATTGAGCTTCCAGTAGCTTGTATTGTTCTAGATGGTCCATCTGTCGACAGGCTTCTCCTTGGTTGTCAACAGGTGTGTACTTAAAGTCTTTTTCAAGGTCTTTTGCACTTGACTTTGGTTGCTTGTCTTGCATTCATTCACACCTACATAAAAAGATATTCTAAATGAGATGCAATGAATACATAGGTGATCACTTTTGCACTTGCTTATGCCATTCATGTCTTTATCAAATTTGTCATTTTACAAACATCAATTGCAATAACCATTGAGTTCACATCATCAAAAATATTTAAACACATGAGAACCCAACATTCTCCCCCTTTTTGATGATGACAAAATTTATAATTGATGTTTCTCCCCCTTTTGGCAACATCCAAAAATACAAATCATGCACTCATAGATAAAAGTGAAACAAAGAACTGTGATTTCATTGATGGAATTCGAAGTACACACAGTTACAGAAGATGTCCAGTACATGATGTAAGTAGAAGCAAAAGGGAAAGCACATGACTAACATAGCAAACAAATAGACTCAAAGCCAAACCTAGTGAATATAAAAACAACATTTCCCAAACTGAATCCTAGACACTCTAGACATCGTCATTCCCAGGTGCAGTGGGATGACGGAACTCATGAAACTCCGTAAAGAGCCTGGTAAGCCGATGCTGAATTTGCACATGAGTGTCGGCCAGTGCATCCATCCGTGTATCAACATGATCAAGACGAGCACTGAGATGGTCAAAGCCCGTAATGAGTTGATGTTGCAGTTGGGCCATCTGACTAGCTATAAAATCTCAAAGGGATGGTGCTGGATTCTGTGGTGCTTGGTCTTCAGCAGCAGCATCAGCATCAGCATCTCCCTGAGCATCCATGGGCTCCGCTTGGGAGTCTTCATCATCACCATCATCTTCATCATCCGAATCGGACTCTTGTTCAACATCCGGCGCCTGGCCCTTGAGAGTCCTTGTGACTCTCCCATCTACAAGCTTGTAGCCCATTCTGTGCAGTGAGATCAAAGGAACTGCGGGACGAGAGAGTCTTACATTCAGAATCAGAGATTAGAATGCCAATGAAGGATAGGAGGGATGTGATAGGCATGCATATGGCATAGACCTCTTGGAATTGCTAAAGCATTGTTTGATGAGGTCAACCATAAGGAGAGGGAGGTTGATTTGCTCAGTCCTAAGGAAATAGTAGAAGAGGGACTTATGGACGGTAGTGACGAGTTCCCTCCTTCCGTCCTTAGGAACTACAAGAGTGGTGAAGAGGTGATGAATGAGATGATTTAGTGGAGGGAAGGAATTGACATTTAGCTTCAAGTGATCCACACTGGGATGATAGATCTGGTGGGTGATCAGGGTATAGTAGTCAGAGGCAGAAGGAGGATTGACAAGGATATTTGCTCCGGAGTTTGGAATTTGAAATGCACGACAAAGGAGATTTGGGGATATTTGAAAAGTGGTGCCCTTTACTGTGGTGTAAAGCTCATCACCTTGAACAGACAACTCCAGGTTGTTGTAAAACTCTGTCACAACGACTGGGGAGTACCGCTTGTGGGAGTACAGATAGGCCGTCCAACCCTGGGTGTCAAACAGCGGCTGGAGACCGGGGAACATGTCCTCCAGGGACTCGAAATCCACAAACCGTAGCTGGACAAACTTGGTGGTGGAGCCCCGGACCTTAGAAGTTTGGCGGTTGGGAGGGACAATGAGCTCCGGCAGTCGGTCGTCCCGGTGCTTACTTTGGCGCTCGGTAGGAGCCCTGGAACCATCACCGGCTTCTGGCGAGATGGGACGCCGACGGGAAGCAAGGCGTTTGCTTGGGGGAGCCATGGAGAAGGTGAGGTCGGAGTGGGGAGGAGCACTAAGGAGAGGAAGAAGACAGGAGAAGGAAGAAAAACCAGATGGGGCAGAATCTGGGGTGGTCGCCCTGGATAGAGGAGAGTTAGGGTTGAGAGAGGGAGGATAGGCTTTTTGAAGGAGGGGGAAGGGTTGAGGAGACGTGGGTTTCCTTTTAAAGAGGTTGGGAAGGAATTTGAATAGGAAGGGACCCACAAAATCCAGCCAAAAAGCGTGCCGGCTGGGCTTCTGAACCACCCAAGCCGTCGGCTGTCGACAGGCACCCAGCTAGCTGTCGACAGCTACGATGCAGATGTGTCCCAGAACTGAGTTTTGTGAATTTTCTGTGGGATATGAGTATGCACATGGTATTTTAAGGTTTGAGAATAGGTCTATACCTTTTACAAAGTGTCATAAAGACTAGTATCAAGACACATCAAAATTCTACAATGGTTAAGAGATAAACTGAGAGAATCTTAAGTTTTAGCATTTAGAAAACACCGTTCAAAAACATATGAACCTAAGATAACCCCTTTGAAGAAAAACATATTCTTGAGTGGGTGATTTTCAGTTGATAAATGAAGGTAATGTCTACATGAACAATTGACAATAAACACCCCTTGCCCTTAATATAAATGTTTTGGAGGCTTCACTCTATTTCTCGAATGGTACAAGTTTTTTTAAGTTAATGTGGGTAAAGTGGTAATTAGGATCACGTACACCTTTGAACGTGAAGGTAGACATTTGTGATGCCCGTACCCCCAGTTACTCAGTGTGTGTGACCACCATACCATTATGCAGAGATAATGAAAGAACCTTTTTGACACGAAGACAGACATTTGTGATGCCCATGTCCCCGGTTACTCAGTGATGTTCATCATTGCTCTGCCTTTGGCCATTGCATATAAACTTTATTTGATTTTTTTTTGTTTAGAAATAGGTAGCTTTTCTCCTTTTGTTTTTTGAAAATCAAGGTCAAAGGTTATGTAAAGTCAAAGGCCACGTAAAGTCATTAAGTTCAACAACCGTCTTACTTATCAATCCACTTTAGAAACATGATCATTCACAAGGGAGTTATTCAAGTGGGTTAGGTTAAAATCATTAGATTTGTTCAATGTTTCCTAGATGATATAACCTAGACTCAAGTACAAAATATTATTTCAAAATCATTGGAATTAAGGACATGTCTTTGATACTTTGTGATTATGAAAGATTGTAATGAATATTTATACCCAATTCTCCCCTTGTATCAATAATAGAAACATACTCATGAAGAATGGATGAGAATAGATGAAGAATTGACAAAATAACTGTATCTGTCAACAGCAAGTGTGTGCTTGTCGACAGGTACTGAAATCCAGTAGAATGAATGTTCTGGGAAGACTTGGCTGTCGACAACTGGGATGCTGACTGTTGACAGGTACCTGGAAAGCCAGTGTTAAGGCTTGAATTGTGAGAGATTTGCAAGAATATGAATGAGGGATAAAGACACATGGAATATAAGAAGTATTCCTTACCAAATTTACTCACCTAGCCTTACCTTACTCCCCCATAGTGTGTGCATGTAATGACTCATCATACAAGCAAATCAATCAAGCATATCAAGCATTTGCACACAACACAACATCCATAACCATGTGAGCAACAAAAATTCATTTTTTTTTAAGAAGATGCGTATAACAAAAGTAAAGAAAACCAAATACCTTATTGTGAAGTGAATGACCTTCATGTATAAGAAGACTGTGGATACTTGGCAGAGAATGTTTCCTCACACATAATGATAGTTTCCGAACAAGAATGACTTGTTCTTCCACATGTCACCATTTGATATACATCATTGTCACTACACACAAAGATCATTTACCTCATAATTGGGCATTGGTCTCATTGCATTTTGCACAAGCCCAATTCTCTTCTCAATGTTGTGAACCTATCCTCAGACAGTGGTTTTGTAAAGATATCAGCCAGTTGTTTTTCAGTGGGAATGAAGTCAAGTACAAGGTTCTTATTGGCTACCTCATCTCTCAAAAAGTGATGCCTAATCTCTCTGTGTTTTGTCCTTGAGTGTTGAACTGGGTTTTTGGAAAGGTTGATAGCACTAGTATTGTCACATAGGATAGGTGTGCATCCAATGTCAATGTTGTAGTCACACAGTTGATTTTTAATCCACAACACTTGAGCTGCACAACTCCTTGTAGCAACATATTCTGCCTCTGCAGTGGAGAGTGCAACCGAGTGTTGCTTCTTAGACGCCCACAAAACCATGCAACCACCAAGGAATTGACAATACCCACTCGTACTTTTTCTATCAATTTTAAACCCAGCATAATCAGCATCAGAATATGAGATCAATTCAAAGTTGCTACCTGTTGGATACCAGAGACCCAAATCATACGTACCTGAGAGATATATGAAAATCCTTTTCACTGCAACCAAATGGGTTTCCTTTGGACTAGATTGATATCTAGCACAAAGACAAACTCTAAATTGAATATCTGGTCTACTTGAAGTAAGGTAGAGGAGTGAGCCAATCATACCTCTGAATTGCTTGGCTTCTACCATTTTACCTTTCTCATCATTTTCCAGTTTAATGCTGGTGCTCATTGGTGTGGAAGCTGGCTTGGCTTATTTGAATTGAAATATTTTAGGTAGCTCCATGACATATTTTTCCTGATTGATGAAGAATCCATCTTCATGTTGTTTTATCTGCAAGCCAAGAAAAAATTGAAGCTCCCCCATTAAACTCATCTCAAATTCACTATGCATGTGTTTTAAAAATTCTCCACATAGTGAAGGGTTAGTGGAATCAAATATAATGTCGTCCACATAAACTTGAATAACAATTATGTGATTGTGAACACATTTAGTAAAGAGAGTTTGGTCCACTTTATCTCTAGAGTAGTTTTTACTCACCAAGAAGTTGCTTAATCTATCGTACCAAGCTCGGGGTGCCTATTTCAAACCATAAAGAGCTTTGTACAACTTATAAACATGATTAGGCTTTGCATTATCCTCAAATCTAGGTGGTTGAGAAACATAGACCTCTTCTTTGATGTACCCATTCAAGAAAGCAGTTTTAACATCCATTTGAAAGAGTTTGAATTTATTTGAGCATGCATATATCAACAAGATTCTAACTGCCTCAAGCCTAGCTACAAGTGCAAAGGATTCTTCAAAATCTATCTCAAATTCTTGATTATATCCTTTTGCTAACAGTCTTGCTTTGTTTCTCACCACTTTACCCTCTTCATTTAACTTATTCCTAAATACCCATCTTGTTCCAATCACTGAAATTTCAGGGGTCCTAGGAACTAAGCTCCACACTTTATTTCTTTCAAATTGCCTAAGTTCCTCATGCATAGCATCTATCCAAGAATTGTCTTTTAGTGCCTCTTCAACATTTTTAGGTTCCACTTGAGAAACAAAAGTTAAATGATCTTGTTCAACAATGTGACTTGCCTGTGATCTAGTTTGAACTTTATCATTTACATTTCTAATTACATTTTCAAGTGGGTGATCTTTTGAGTACCTAACATTTCTGATTGTTGACGGACCCGGTTGATCTTGTGCTTGAGGAAGTTGATCTTGTGGAATTTGTTCTTGAGGAGGGTGTTCCTGAGGATTTTGATCTTGTGGCTTGTCGACAGCCTCTTATTGGTCTGTCGGCGGTAGCTTTTTCAGTATTTTTCCTTCATCATCATCATCATACCTGCGAAGAATTGCTTTGTTAATTTTTGCATGGTACTCATCAAAGACAACATGCAGAGTCTCTTCCACTGTTTTGTATTTATAGTTGTAAACTCTATAAGCTCTGGAGTGTTCTGAGTATCCTATAAAAAATACCTGGATCGCTTTTAGTATCAAACTTGTCTAAATCAACTTTATCATTGTTATGTATAAAGACTTTGGAGCCAAAAACTCTGAACTACCCAATACTGGGTTTCTTACCTTTTAAGATTTCATAGGGGGTTTTCTTTATCACAGGTCTTACCATGGCTCTATTAATGATGTAGCAAGAGGTATTCACTACTTCTGCCCAAAAGCTTCTTGTGAGTTGGCTTTCAACCAGAAGAGTGCGAGCCATTTCCACCAAGGTCCTATTCTTTCTCTCCACTACTCCATTTTGTTCCGGTGTCCTTGGGGAGGAAAACATGTGATCTATACCTCTATTCCTGCAAAATTCAGAGAATGCATTATTATCAAATTCTCCCCCATGATCAGTGCGGATTGAGCATATCTTATTTGTGCTTCCTTGCTCAATCTTATTAAAGAACTCTTCAAAAACTTTAAGTGCTTCATTTTTGTGAGCCAAGAATTTAACCCAAGTGAACCTAGAAAAATCATCTACAATGACAAACCCAAAATGTTTGTCATTGAGACTAAGTGTTCTCGTAGGTCTAAAAAGGTCTATGTGCAGCAGTTCATAGGGTTTTGAAGTGATTACCGATGCTTTTGATTTGAAGGACTTTCTAGTTTGTTTACCCTGTGCACAAGCATCATAAAAACTCACATTTGTATTGAAAGGAGTTTCAGGAAGTCCACTTACTAGTTTCAACCTTATGATCTTGTGCAAGACATTGTAGCTTGCATGTCCTAGCCTACGATGCCATAGAGTCAGTTCATCCTATTTATCTGCAACAAGACACAAATTTTTATTTTCTGATTCATCTAAGTCAACTAAATAGATGTTATTCACCCTTTTTCTAGAAAACTTGAGACTTCATGTTTCTTTATCAACAATTTGGCATGTATTTGATTCAAAGATGACTTTATGGCCTTTATCACACAATTGGCTTATGCTTAGAAGATTGTGATTCAGACCATCAACTAGCAACACATTGTCTATTGAGTTAGAGGCAAACTTACCAACCTTACCTGTGCCAATGATTTGGCCTTTATTGTTACCAAACAGAATTTTTCTTTATCACCCGTCATGTGCCTCGAGCAGCCACTATCCAGGTACCATTTGTTTTAATGTTGGGCTGTTAGGCATTCCTGCATAGATAGATCAGACAAGAGGTTTTGGTAACCAAATTATTTTGGGTCTAAACTTTTCACTCAAGCCAAAAAGTAAATACTATGGAATCCAAATTTGTTTGCATTTCAGTTTGTTTGATTTATTCCGGCATTGATTTTCTACATGGCCAAGCTTTTTACAGAAATTGCATGATGAAGTTTTTCTTAAAACATTTATTTTGTTGTTTTGTTGAATATTTATTTGCTTTTTACCCTTTTGTTGCCTGGATGGCTGTCTCTTGACAGCATACTTCCAGGCCTGTTGACCGCTCTCATTGGGTCTATCGACAGACTTCTTATGTTGCTGAGCTGATGAAGTCTTTTGAGTAGGTTGTTGTTGCTTACCCTTGGCTTGAGCTTTCTTGCTCTTGGGTGGACTTTGTTTGCTTGTACTTGGACAACAATCAACAAAAGATGTAATCAATGTCTCTCCAAGTTTCTTTTGTTTTTCAGGTTGAAATCCAAGTCCATGTCTTGGTACATTTACTTTAGCACCCAAAACAACATCAAGATTTTGCTTTCCTTTTACAAATCTTGTATGATCTTCAGTTTTTTCTTTTAATTCCTTTTCAGCTTGTTCTAGCCTTTTTTGAATCTCTTGTTTTTCATGTTGAAGACTTTCAAGGGAATTGATTAGTTTTTCTTTTTCTTTTTCTTTTTCATTTTCTTACAACCTTTCTTTCATGCAATCCATTTCTTCATAGTGACTTTCCTGTTCCATTTTCTGTGAATCAATTTCTTTAGACATGATTGCAAGTTGTTCATCATTGGATGTGCTATGCACAAGTGAGTTGATTTTCTTTTTCAATACTTTATTTTCAGACTTGAAATCACAAAATTTTCAAAAAGCAAGGTGTATGCCTCTTCCCATTCATCAACAGTATAATTTTCAAAGGAAGAGTTTACCTCATTTGAGTCTTCACTCCTTGCCATAAAGCACTGAATTTCTTCATCTCCAGAGCTTCCTTGATCGTTGTCTTCCTCATCTTCATCACTCCAAGTTGCCATCATTGCCTTGGCTTTCTTGAAAGTGAGTTTGTCCTTCTTCAGTTTCTTCTTGAGCTCCGGGCATTCTCCTCTCATGTGCCCTGGTTTCTTACACTCATAGCACACAATCATGTCAGATTTTTTGTTAGACTCAAATTTATTTGAGAAATCTTTCTTTGGAAAAGATTTGGAGTTACCTGAGCCTTTCTTATTAAACCTTAAGAATTTTTTGAACTGTCTAGTAAGCATGGCCATATCATCATTCTCACTATCACTGGACGTTCTATTCTCATCACCTTCCTGTTGGATCTCTTTCTTGGAGCTTGAGGAATTTTTGTTGAGGGCTTTTAGAGCAATTGATTTCCTAGGATTTTCTTTAGTTTCTTTTCTTCTTATGTTTATTTCATAGGTCATCAAGGATCCAATTAACTCATATAATTTTATTGTTGAAAGGTTTTTAGAGTCCTCAATGACAGTGGCCTTAGTATGCCAAGAAGATGGAAGAGACTGAAATATCTTCCTAACTAAGTCACTTTCTGAGTACTCTTTCTTATGGCCTTTCAACCCATTGATTATTAGCATGAATCTAGCAAACATGTCTGAAATTGTTTCTTCATTGTTCATCTTAAACATTTCGTATTCAGATACAAGCATGCTAGCCTTGGTTTCTCTTACCTCAGACGTACCTTCGTATATGAGCTTCAATTTGTCCCACATCTCTTTTGCTGACTTACATGTGGAGACTCTTGAGAATTCCTTTGGATGGACGGTGCACTGCATTGTGTTCAACGCGCTCCAATTGAGGGTTCCTTTGCGAATTTGTTCCTTTGTTCAAGTGTCCTCATCAGCGGGCAGCTCATAAGGCCCTTTGCTAATGATTTTCCACAGCTCAAAGTCTTGAGCTCTCAGAAAGACCTGCATACGGTTTTTACAATAAGTATAATCAGTGCCATCAAAAAAAGGAGGCCTGTACACTGAGTGCCCTTCAGCCATAAATCCCCTATTGATTTCCATGAGACCGAAAATCTTTTGATCGTGAGATCAAAGCTTTAAAGCAGTAAATCGGAGAAACCGAGCTCTGATACCAATTGAAAGATATGCAGAACTATCTTAAATAGTAATCTAGAAGGGGGGGTTGAATAGATTACCACCAATTAGAAACACTATGGCCTTCTTTTTAATCCAACACTGACTTGTCGAAAACTTAAACAGATTTGTGCGAAATTCGAGTTGCAATGTGTGTGTTGATTGTGAGTAGAACAACTATCAAACTAGCTAGCATATGAGTAATCAACGTGCCTACCAAACATCTACCGTGAAATGTTTAAACCATAGGACATGAAGATTTAAGGTGGTTCGGAGTACACAACTTGTGTATCCTACGTCCACCGTCCACACACGCAGAAACAACTGCTGATGAGCGAGTTCAACTCTACAACTCACACACACTCGTTGTCTGATGCAAACACGCAATCAGAACAACAAACCATACGTGAATCAAGCACAAGGAATGCTTGAATCACTACCACACACACAAATATAGGAAAAGTATTGAAAGAGAAGAGTTCTGAGATGTAGAAGCAAATCCTGATGTGGAACGCTTCTTTCTGGTCATCCAAAAAGATCTCCAAGCTTCAACTTGATGAATATCAGATGACGTAGAAGCTTGAACCACGGATGAACCGACTTCAACTCCATTTGGAAGATGGATCTTCTTTTCTCTGGACGGAGGGTTGAAGCAGAGCAGCAGGAAGAAGCTTTTCTCTTGGGTTTTGCTTAGGGTTTTCGTATGGTGGCTTCTTGCTGCGAAAATATCTTCATATGATCTTTATATATGGGTGTCCAAGTATGGAGAGTCGTGCTCAAAGGGATCTCCCAAATAGAGATCATATCCTGACCATCAGATCTTACTTAAACTTCGGCTGTTGACAGGCACTCCATAGCTGTCGAAAACTACTGCTCAATTCTGGTTTCCAGAACCATTCTTTTGCTGGAAAACTGGATCTGTCGACGGGCGATTTGCAGCTGTTGACAGGCCATTTGTATCTATCGATAGGTGGGCTTTGGCTGTCGACAGCTACTGTCCTAATTGAGCTTCCAGTAGCTTGTATTGTTCTGGATGGTCCATCTGTCGACAAGCTTCTCCTTGGTTGTCGACAAGTGTGTACTTGAAGTCTTTTTCAAGGTCTTTTGCACTTGACTTTGGTTGCTTGTCTTGCATTCATTCACACCTACATAAAAATATATTCTAAATGAGATACAATGAATACATAGGTGATCACTTTTGCACTTGCTTATGTCATTCATGTCTTTATCAAATTTGTCTTTTTACAAACATCAATATATTGCAACAACCATTGAGTTCACATCATCAAAAACATTTAAACACATGAGAACCCAACAGGTCCTTGATGCACTCTAATAAAGTATACCATATATTAAGATGCAATATCCACAATACCGGGGTGGCGGCCGTCGAGGATGACTATGTATTATACGGCGAAAAAAAAAATGGCGTCCAGATCCTATGCTCAAAGACTAATCAGTATTGACAAGCAACAGATAATAGGGTGGAGTATGAAAACAATGTTACTTATGAATCGCAGCGGGAAAACCGGACGCCTTTCAATCATGAATCGCGTCCACTGGACTGGACGCGATTCAAACTGTCAATCTAGATTTGATAGTTTTGGCTCTTCTCCCCCTTTACTGTGTGCATGAGAGCCACCTGGGTCAAGGTGTCACAAGACACCCTCCCACACTTCTTTTCATGCACACACTTTTTTTTTTATTTCATGCTCTCCCTTCCCTCCCAAGGGTGCAAAAGATCTCTGGAGGCAAGGAGAAGAGGAAGAGAAGGAGGAGAAGGCTTTAGAGAAGGGGAAATAAGGAGAAGCTTTGGGAGAGATGGAGTATGGTGGATCATCTTCCTCCAAGGGGTCAAGAGGAGAGGGTTTCCAAAGATTAAGCCAAGTGGAAGGGCATGTTTGCAAGCTTGTTCAACCCAAAATGGTAAGTGGACTTTGATTTCTTTGAGCTTTTTGTTTGACATGCTTTTAACATTTTTTTTATGCTCTTCCTTTCTTGTTCTTCTTTTTCTCTTCTTTCCCTCTTCCTCTTCCAACGACCGATCCTTACATCTCCGGCCATGCACAAAATCCCCACGCAATGCCATTCCACGCCCACTCGCATAGGATTACCCACTCTTCCCGGGTAACCGGTGTTACATGCGCCTTCTATGGATCCAACAACTTACATCCACTATCACCTTGGACATGACCAACATTCTCAAGGCGTGGGGGATCAATAACCTCCTGTTCATGCCATAAGATACCATGAGATTCACCTTGATTGGGTGGCTCTTGGGGCATTAATCGAATTATGGCACCCTCAAACCCAAACATTCCTCTTCAAAACATTTGAATCCACTATCTTATTGAAAGAGGTTGAGGTTTTACTAGGTTTGAAGTGATGAAGTGGGGCGTGGAAGATGAGATGGCGGTCATGCCACAGAGCTACACGAGTAGGGGAGTGCTGGAAAGCTTCATGGAAGCGAGGGATGCTCAAAATGTCCGGACTGATAAAGGTATCAACTTGCAAAAGATGGCGGCCTGGACCATGAAGGATTGCCACGGGCAGGGGATGGTGAGAGATTGGAATAGGTAATGAGGGGATTTGCCATTTGCGTGGTGGGCACGCTCCTCTTCCCCTCAATTGACAATACTTTGGAGGAGGACCAACTAGGCACAGTGTGCGCCATGTGGGAGGGCGAGAGGTTGGGACCGGTAGTGCTAGCCTTTCTCTACAGCGGTCTTACGGTGGCGAGCTTGGGTAGGTCTGCATACGGATCAATGCTTCTACTTACTTGCTGGATTGACCTACATTTCAAGTTTGGTTTGAGCAATGAGGTTTCTAGCTCGTCTCATATCTTCTCCAAAAGTCTACTCAAGCACTTGGATCACAAGTGGGCTTAGAAGGGTGCGTGGAGAACTGGGCGCCACAACTTAAGACTCGGGCGGATTGGCGTGATCATTTCCGAGACATGCCCGAGAGCATCTTTACTTGCATTCCGGCGCCTCTTCTTACCCGAGATGTGCGGACCCAGCTAGCACCCAGTGTGGATCTGCGATTGATTGGAGTGTCCGAGCTTGTCCTTTACAATCCACACCATTGCCTCCCTCAACTTGGGCTTCCACGGCATGTCTTTGAAGGGCCCTCTCACCTCCTGCCAATTAAACTACGCGACATCGGAACAAATAACGATGGCGAGGAGTTGAATACTATTAAAGCATTGTGGAAGGTTTGTTCCTTCAGGAGGCCGGTCCCAAATGTAGAGGAGGTTGAAAAAGACTAGATGAATTATGCACGAGGACTTGGGAAAATGTGGCCCAAAGTGGCCGTCTGTAAGCGACGTAATTGAATCCTTAATGAAAATGCAATCGCTTCCTTAACACGGCCACAAATGACCCTTGAATGTGATTGTTTCATGTAAAATGCTTGAAATTTCTCCTCAAAAATGAAACCTCGGGTGGACATTTTGAAACGCGTCCAACACAAAGCCACAGATAACTGATTTATTCGCGTCCACTATAGCCGCCGCCTTTTACTTGAATCACGTCCTTTAACCCCGACGTGCTTCTAATTGTACTTTAAATTTTCAAAAATCGTGCACCTCAAGATCCGTGCCAAGCAATCATGACTCTCTGACTCACAGCGGCTACATCAAATGCCATTTACATTGACAGCTCAGATTCACATCCACAGTGATGGACGCATGTAAAATTTCAAAACTGTGTGCCTAAAAGTCTACGTCGAAGTAATGATGGCTTTTGTGAATCGCGGCGGCCCCGGTGGACCCAATTAAAGAGGCTCGTCCAAATTCGCGTTCACTGAGCTGGATGCGATTTCCATCTCCGCCCAAGGCAATAAAATGCCCAAGGGCGTCGGCTGGCCATCGTTTTGGCCTCCGGCGACCCTCCAGCCTCTCATCTCCGACCCTGGCTCTCTTTCGCTCTCTCTCTCTCTCTACTCTCGATGTAGAAGATGTCGGCGGCCAAGCGATGGCGGGGGGGGGGGGGGGGGGGAGCTCGTCGGCAACGGAGGAGGCGACGTAGGCGACGGGGACACCGGGCACGGATGCGAGCACGATGGTGGTGGAGATGCTGGCAGCTCTGGGCGAGTTCACCCTCGTGCCGGTGGAGGAAGTCGCACCGGCGGAGGAAGGCGACGACACAGCGATGGAGGAGGAGTAGGAGGACCCGAAGGTGATTGGGCGGCATGGAGGCGGGGGCGCCCCGGCTAGGAGATCCCCACGCGGCCGGAGACAGTAATTACCCGGAACTGTACTCTTTGATTTTTCGGTGAAAGGAGGGGGGAAGCGCCGGCATCGTGGAAGAGAAGGGGTGTGAATCGCGTCCAATGCAGTGGACACGGTTCACACGGATGAATCGTGGCGGCTGAGGCCGCCGCGTTTCAAAATGAAACGCGGCCACTAAAGTGGACGTGTTTCAAGAGCTGAACCGTGTCCACTGCTCTGAACGCGATTCAAAAGGGCTGTTCGAGGGCAAAATGATTGGCCTGATTTTGCGCAGTTTTGGTCCTTTTAATGTTTTCAATGTGTGCTGACTTATTTTTATGCATTTGCAGGGCATTATGAAGCCGAGGACCATGTGGCCCCTCATGCTGGCAGCTTATCAGGGGCTCCCGGACTTCCAGAGGGAGAGAGTTCGGAAGATGGGCTTCGGGCCGATCATGGAGATCGAGCCTTTTTTTTGGACAGCCCCCTGATCCAGGCGCTGAGGGAGCAGTGGGACAGAGTGAGCCGGGCCTTCCTCTTTCCTTGGGGGCACATGGTGCCACCCCTGGGGGATGTGGCCCGGATCACCAACTGAGGGTGGACAGGGAGGCGGTGACCGGGGTCACCTATGCAGATTACACGGAGCATTTACAAGATTTGCTGGGCTTGGAGCCCATGGGGGAGGATGACCTCGGTGACCGGAGGATGGTCAGCCGAGTGGCATTGCTGGAGAGCCTCGGCCTCAGCGGGGTGAAGTAGAGGGCCGAGGAGACGCTACCGGAGTTTGTGCAGCGGGCGGCGGGGCTGGCACGGGCGGTGTACGGCCAGGACCCAGATGATGAGGAGAGGGTAGACAGGGACCTTAGGAGGTTCCTAGTAATTTTTTTGGGCAAGATGCTACTGACGACTAAGGGCGACATCATCCACTGGCGGTTCTTTGAGATTTTGGAGGACCTGGGGATGGTCGGACAGTATGCTTGGGGTGCAGCCTTCCTGGCCCATACCTTTGCCGACCGCTCCAGTAGGACTAGGAGAGAGACTACAGTGGGCGATTTTGCATCCTTTCTTCAGGTACGACCTTTGACTTTTAAATTCAATATTAAATTCTGCATTTTTATTTCTGCATTCTTTTAAATTGTTTAGCCAAGACTAATCAATGCGTGTGCATGCAGGTGTGGAACTATTATTATATCCCTTTGGGCCGGGCGACCCAGATATGCCCAGACACAATGCCCCACACCCAGAGGTGGCTCCCGGTGGTGACGACGGCAACCTATTCTTTCCAGCTCAACGTCCTTCGTCGAGACATCCGGGATTTCCCGGCCCTCCTGGTACGCTTTGCTACACTTTTCTTCATTTCTTCATGCATTTGAATGTGGATTAACATGTGACTAACTTATGCATGCATATAGGTTGTGTGGCAGCCCTACGCGGGCATGGGTGACGAGGACCAGTCGTGGGTCGAGAGCGGCTGACCTCAATTCGGGCAGGAGCTGTTGGTCCATTGCCTGAACGAGATCGAGCCGCTTTGCCTGCAGCTGGCCACCCGCACCCTCGGCCTGCACCACGGGTGGTTTGACGAGACCGAGCCCCGAGGAGTCGGGAGGAGGACGTGGGGGAAGGTGAAGACGGTGGACAGGCATATTCGTTTTCCTGAGCAATACACCGACTGGCAGCGCGGCGGATAGCTCGTGGAGACAGATGCTACCGACAGTTTCGCCTACCTCCAGCGGTTTTAGGAGGAGTATGGGGGCCGAGACTTCATGAGGCTTGCTAGGGTATGTATCTCTAACTCTAACTTGTTAAATTATGATATGCATGATGATCTAACAATATGTGCATATGTAGGATGCACGGGATGACCTCATCGACACCCTCCGGGCCTAGTTGGAGGGCATGGAGGCACAGCTGGCGGAGGCGCGAGAGGCTCTTGATGCACTGGTAAGTATACATAGTCATACCTTTGCTTTGCCTTGCCTTACCATGTGCTGACTTGACTTTTAATTTGCGCAGCGCGCAGCACAGGCGACCATGGAGTGCACTGATGTAGCAGGTGCCTCTTCGAGCAGGAGCATGCCCGACCCAGAGGAGTCCTCTCTCCGGGAGTAGTTGGCAGCCGTAGTGGCTAGGACGGAGGAGGTAGAGCGCGACCTCACTACACGGGTAAGTATTTTAATAAGATTCATGAATTGAAATGTTGTTTATACTTACCTGTGACTATTACTTGCAGTCTGCTGAGCTTCAGGCCGCCCTCTCCTAGGCGATACTTGCGAGTGCTAAGGTCACTGGGCTCACACAGCAACTATCCGAGCTGCGTACCCACGTCTCCCAGCACGACACTGACTTTCCCCGTGAGGCTGCGGAGCTGCGGATCACGCTTTCCGTGGAGCATAGGTAGCACGAGCGTGAGCGTGCGCAGTGGGTGGAGGAGCGAGGGCACGAGCATGGCCGGTGGACTGAGAAGCGCAGCCGGTGGGAGGAGGAGCGCAGCAGGTGGTCCCATGAGCGCGAGCGCCTGACTCAACAAGTGGTGGAGGCTCATGCGAGTCTGGGCGCCACCGAGCGTCTGTTGCGGGAGGCGGAGGATCGGTATCGACGTGGGCGAGAGCGCGCTGTGAGGGAGGGGCGAGCCAGTGCCTACGCCGGGAGCTACATAGCGACGTCCTCTCAGTACCAGAGGAACATCGAGGAGGGACATGCCGCCCAGGGGTCGACTGGTTCCCACGCCTCCATAAGGCCTCTAGCTCTGCGCCCGTCAACAGATCCCGGTGAGGCAGAGAGAAGCCAGCACCCCCGTCCTGCAGAGAGCGGTGGCGAGAGTTAGGCCATCCACCATGATATTGTATTTTTACCTTTTCTTTCGATGATGTATGCTCTGTCGGGTACTTTATGATGTACTCGGGGTTGGCCCCCCTTTTGGCCATATATATACACACGCTTCTTGCTTTCTTCCTTGGCGTTATTCCTAAAATAATTTGAACAAACAAGTTAAATGTCTGCTCTGGGTCAGCCCCTTGCATTCAAGTGGTGTTTGACTTCATGATCTTGTCAAGGGGGCTGAGCCTTTATTTAAATAAGGCGAGAATAAAGGAACAACAGCATGCAAGAGACAAATGTACAGAATTTACATGTGTCATGCAAGTAAGTAGATGATAACAGAAAATTAAAAGATGAGTGTGCATCTAACTACAGAATTTACATGTGTCATGCAGACAAGTAGATGATGAATAGCAAATTAAATATGGACATAGACATGATGGGGTGTGACGATTTTTTGGGATTTATGATTTTTAAATATTCGCTTCTCTTTTTTTATATTTTGAAAATATTCACAGGATATTCTTTCTTTTTTTAATTTTGAGAATATTTAATTTTTTTGAATTTTGAGAATATTCATTTTTTTTGGATTTTGGGATATTCGATTTTTTTTAGATTTTGAGGTATTCAAATTTTTTTGGATTTTGAAATTTTTATTTTAAAAATATTTATTTTTTTCTTTCAAAGTATTCCATTTTTTGGATTTTGATAATATTCACAAGATATTCTATATTTTTGTTTTTGAAATATGCCATTTTTTGGATTTTGAGAATATTCATTTTTTATTTTGAAAATATTCAATTTTATTTTGTTTTATTATTATTATTATTATTTTGAGAATGAAAGCCGCAACCCGGCGTGGTCCCTTCTTAAAAAGACGCGCGGAATGAAGGGGATCCGCTTCTAATTGGAAGAATCTGATACTTGGATCCTTTTGATTACTCAGCCACTATTAAGGGTTCATTAAATATTCCAAGTGTGTTAGACATGGGTTTGGACGTGCTCGAATGGTGCCTTTTCCAAGGTGGACTTTGGTGCCATCTTCCTCAGTCGATCGTTGCTTTGCCTTGACTCTTAGGGCATACCCGCGGGGAGAAGGGAAGAAGTGTTTAGGAAGTCTGCCAATAGCTTGGGAGACCGGAGAAACACTCATTCCTCTGCCCTCACACTCAGTGGGGTTCGGTCTTTTTTGGCTTTTAGGGTTTTGGCATGCTTACGACCGAGTCCATTTGGATCTCCGCAGGGACTTTGCCGCTGTTAACATGCTTTTTTTTTTTTAAATTTGATTTGCCTATTTGGCTCTTTTGCTTTGGATTTTCATTGATCCTTTTTCTTTTTCCCCTTGCTATGCCTTGACCTATATCCGTTTGAGCTTTGGGTAGATTCAAAGGTTGATCCCTTAGGTTTCCCTTCCTTTTGGCGAACTGAGTAGAAAAAGAAGCGGGTACTGCCCTAGACTCTTGGTTCGGCGTTGATCTTCCTTAGATTTTGTACCTCCGGCTTCTAAGGGGTGGGCGTGTAAGTGTGTGGGTGTCGACACCTCTGGCTAACCCACCAAGACATGGAAATGAATTAATAATGATGGATTTTGATTTTGGGATCCGTGTACCATGTAAATCCGAACACCTATCTAGGGGTAGTACCTTTTAAGATGGAGCCCATTCCAAGGGTGAGAGAGTTCTTCACCCTCTGCGTTCACTAGCCTATACGCGTTGCCTGGATATACTTCTTTGATTACATATGGCCCTTCCCAATTTGGTTGGAGTTTGGATCGGGGACCACTAGGTTTTATAAAGATTCTCTTGACGACCATCTCACCAACTTTAAACTTTCTCTCAATAACTTTCTTTTTGTAAAAACGTGTGAGTCTATTTTGATACGCTCTCATGTGTTCTATGGCGACCAGACACCTCTCATCTAGGAGTTCCAGTTGTGCTAGGAGCGATTCGTGCCGCTCATCAATTGACAAGTCCTTGTCAAGCTAGATCCTTAATGAGGGAATAAGAATTTCATACGGAACTATAGCCTCCATTCCATAAGTGAGGGCAAACGGTGTCTGCCCTGTGGGAGTACGGATTGAAGTGCGGTAGGCCCATAGAGCTTCTACAAGCTTTCCTGGCCAGTCCGAGAATCTATTAGCTTCACATGTTTTCTTAATGATTTTAATCAGAGTTTTATTTGTGGCCTTTGCTTGGCTATTGCCTTGTAGATAATAAGGAGATGAATGATGCAATGCAATTTTATACCTGTTGCAGAGGTCACGTAGTTCTTGAGAGATAAACTGAGGTCCGTTGTCGGTGATGATGGTACTCGGGATACCGAACCTAATGATGATGCTTCTCATGATGAATTTGCAGATGGTTGTTGCCTTGATTTCCGCATATGCTTCGGCTTCCGCCCACTTGGTGAAGTACTCCGTCGCAGTGAGGATAAACGATTTTGTTTTGTTCTGGGAGTTAAGATCACCAAGGAGACCAATGATGTCGAAATCCCACATAGCGAAAGGTCATGGGGAGGATATTGGGTGGAGTGTAGAGGATGGAGCATGAATTTTTCGGCGTGCAGTTGGCACTTGACACACCGACGGACAAAGATAGTGTCACACCCCAATATTTAGCAGCGAAATAAATACCGGAAGACATGAACGATACAAATAGACGTATCACAGTTGAGTAACGCTGAGTCACAATTAAACATAACAACACATTTGAGACCATAATATTGTCATCCAAAGTACTCTTTATTCCATTTCAATTCACTAGTTACAACCTTACATAAGAAGAACCAAGTAGAAAGGGTTCATTATTCAAATGAAAATGTTTCTCTAATACTTAGTCTATTCAAATATCTATTCCTAATACTTCATCTTCTCAATGTCGGGTGCTCATCACTCTTGCCCTGCCCCATTGGACTCCACTGGTTCCTCATCACTACCTGAAAAGGACAAGATGATAGGGTGAGCGAACTAGCTCAGTAGGATTTACATCTCAATATTGTGTGGGCACTAATATACATTATTAACATTTTAAATAGGCAGATATGTGCATGAACATGATGACAATGCATGTTTTTCTAACAAGTGAAATAGCTGAATAGAACGGATATCATATCAGATCAAATGTCGAGTTGCATATATAATGGACAGATATTTCAAGAGTAGAATCATATCAAAATGAATTCGCCATATTCACAGATATCACGTATTCACATGATCAGACTTATCATATCAAACTTATCATATCATATCATATCAAACGAAGGCACATTCACACAAATCTTGCATATAGTAACAGTGCCATGCCACGCACCACAAGTCCATACTCCCGCGGTTAATAAGTACGTTGGGGCACTCCTCCCCGGGACCAGACAGGGCCCCTATTGCACAGGCATTGGTCAAATGGACCGAAGTCCCATATTGTGCCGAACAAACATATTCATATTATGGCCACAGAGTTTCAATGACAAACTCATAGTAATAAAGACATGATCATTCATAGAGTCAAGGTATGACAATAGCTTAAGAGATCAATTGGGCAGTATATCGACGAATCTTATGTTTCATAATTCATTAATGTCTTGACAAGATGGTTACAAATGATAGATCATACGCGGAACATGTGCTCTCTATCTCCAGGGTACTTCATGGTACAACCAGCTCGGTCTCTATGTGGGAATCCATAGAGAGCGGAGACTTACGGAGGTCTTAAGGAAAAGATTGCTAGTCTACCAATACGGAATGACCGGCAGAGAGCTCCCAATTCCCCAAGAAGGGTGTGCCTAATCGTGCAAAGGTGTAAGTGACGTGTCACAGATTTTTCCTAAACATGTATGCAAGTTATGAACAAATAATTGAAACATCGGAAAGCATATAACTAAAGAAAACTCATATACAATCATGATGAAACATTTTAACTAACATGTGTTCATCCATACATTCATATTATATTCTTATCATGTCAATTTCACTTCAAGCTAGATCACAAGATATCAATCAATGAACGTATGATCAATCACATAATAGACATTAGAATCATATTCATGTCATTACCGTTTTCAAATTGGTTGATTGCTTTTAGGTCCATGCATACTATGTAATATGATGTAACATGCTAACAGACCCAACAACTAAACATGCTGACTGACTAATAAGAAAGAACGGTCTCGGGACAAACCTTGAATCATGTCCAACACAGTGGACACTTTTCATAACACGATGTACGGTCAAACATGGCTAACTGTGAAAGACTGAAATCGTGACGGCCTCCATGGTTGCCTTTAAGATTGAATCGCATCGTGATATCCCAACGCGTTCATGACATACATTTAAAATAATAATATAAAAATTGGCAAAAAGACTGAGCGAGAAAACTGGCTGAATCACGTCAGGTGTTCTCGTTGCAGATCAGACCGGCACAGAAACTCACACGGCACAAAGTCTCACACGCGCTGTTGACCGGTCAAATGCTGAATCGCATCGGACCCCATGGATGCGGTTCACTTAATTGCGTCGTCCAAGACCGACGCGATACCAGGCGCTGGAATCGCGTCTCCTGAACCAGACACGGTTCAAACCTCAAATCGAAAACACTGTAATCAGGGTGCGATATTTATGCAATGCCTATATCTCTCTATCTACTGACATTTCGACAAAATTCTCAACATGCAAAATGTCAGAGGCATCTATTTTAAGAACTTTTGTGTTGTGGTTTGGGTCTGATTCGGTCTCTAATTGCATGCAACACAGGAAGCACGTAAGAAAGCCCTAAACATATGTGACTTCATTGCGACTTACCTATCAGGCCCGTAACTTGATATCTACTGACATTTAGACAAAACTCTCAACATAACACATGTCTAGGACATCTAGTAGAAGAAATTTATGTTGGGGGTTTGGTCTAATTTGGTCTCAAATCCCATGCAAAACATGAAAATGTAAAAGTTAAGTGCAACCAGAAAATGCAGTATCATGCAGTGACTCTCTTGCCATGCTTATAACTCTCTAACTGATGGCATTTAGATAAAAATCTCAACACAAAACATGACGAGGACTACTAGTAGCATAACTTTCATAATGGAGGTTTAGTCTAATTTGGTCTAAAATCGTGTGAAACACATGAAGAACGTAAAAAGCCCTAACTGTGCGTGACTTAGGGAAAACGACTAGAACTCGACGTATACTCCATGAAATTTAGGAAAACCAAGTGCAAATGAACCTAGACTCGAAGCACTACAATATGTTATTGGTTTTCTTTACTCTTGGCCCAAGAACACCTACCTTTGAGCACTACGAACGCCCTGCAGGTTTCTGGGTCGATGCAGAGCGAGGTTGAGGAAGACCACGTTTTCCCCAGTCGTTCTCCTCTCCTCCAGCGCCCTAGGCTTGCTGCTCACGACCCAAACTTGTTGCTAAACCTTCCCTAAACATTTTGTGAGAAGTTCTTATAGATTTAGGGTTCTATTGCATGTCCTAATGGGACTAGGAAAGAGGCATGCGGGTTTAGCATGACACCTTCCAAAATTTGAGATTCTCTCACCCAAAAGAGGTAGCAACACCATGGGAAGGTGTCATGCATGGTTGGCCACGATTTGGATTGCCATGCTTGGAAAATGACACACTTTTAAACCTTAATTTACCCTTCCTAAATACCCCTTATTTACATGCTCGAATTTTGGGCATTTCTTGTTCCAATTTTCATCCTTGGGCCAAATGTGCTCCATTGGCCCAATCTTGTTAGTGGGTCGTTAATACATGATTTTGGAAGTCTCTCAAATATGTTTATTTAATTTATGGTTGGGTTATTTTTCCGTGTTAACAATTTTCCGACTTAGTTTCCTAATTCGGGTAGCTTGGTCACGTGTGACGTACACTCGACCAATCAGATTTTTTGTTGCACGAATTCCTTCGTGGAATGCTTAGGGATAATATTTGGGGTTGGTTTATAAATTTTGTTGAATTTTCTGATGTGTTTTCTTACGTACAATAGTGGTACGTAAGTTCTATCATTTCGATAATACGAAAGTTATTTATTTACTATTTTCATACTTGAATTTGTTCATGGGTCATAAGTTGTCCATTGATCCAATTTCTTTTATGGACTATCCCCACATATTATTTGGAGTCAACCATAAATTTTTAATTTAATTATGATCTCATTTTATACACATGATAATGGATTTTCCAACTTATTTCCTAATTACGATAATAAGTCACAATAACTCTTAAATATACCCCAAATGACTTTCATTGACCCAAATTTCCTGATGGATCATTAGAGGATATTATTTTAAGTACATTTATGATTTTTATTTAATTTTCTGACTCCTCTAAGTATGTGTGATAATGATTTCCCAACTTATTCCTTGATTACAATACTTAGTAGCAAAACGCCTTAAACTTGGACCATCCGATTTTTCTTTACACGAATTTATCCATGGGTCATTAGGGAGTATTATTTAGAGTTGAACTATGGTTTTTTCTGAAATTTTCTAATGGGTTTTTGCATGTACGATAATGGCACGTGCGTTTTTGCTATTTCACAAATATTGAATTTATCATTTTTGATTTATTTATAATTTTCAAATTACTGAATTTTCGGGGTGTTATAGATAGAGCAATCCTCCTCTAGAGTGGGCTAGTAAAAGCCTTGCCTAAGGATCTTTTTGGCAAGCATTTGGCTATTTACATGGCCACCACACACACCTAAATGAGCTCCCTCGACAACCTTCCAAACTTCATCCTCATCTAGGGATCTGAGCAAAACTCCATAAAATCCCCTTCTATACAGAGCATATCCAACCAGAGTGTACTTCTGGGACAACCTCCTTATGGCTTTCTTTTCCTCACTTATGGCTTCCTCAGGATACGACTGGTTCTTGCAATACCTTGCTATCTCATAACACCATGGCTTCTCTTCATCTTCAAACTTCTCCTCTAGCTCCAATAACATAACTTCAGCTTTCTCCTTTCTTTCCAACTTCTTCAACATCTCTTCCTTGATATGGAGAAAGACGGGGTCCTGAACAGTAGGGGTATTGCGGCGTGCAACTTGAATGCTGTCAAAGTCCCCGAGATAGCACATATTGAGAGCTGAAGTGATGGTAGCGAGAGCGTCTGCTAGAAGATTCTGATGGCGAGGGACATGGACAAAGATTAGTTTGGAGAATAGCTTGGCATAGGCTGAGGCAAGTTCTTGATAAGGCTTGAGCTTTGGGTTGCGAGTGTGCTATTCGGTGAGCACTTGGCGCAAGACTAGCTGACTATCACCTACAATTCGCAGATGGGTAACACCATAGAAACGAGCGAGCTCCAAGCCATCCAACAAAGCTTCATATTCGGCGATGTTATTGGTGGCAGGAAACTCTAATTTGTAGGCTTGGGGGATGGTGATACCCTCACGCGATAGTAGAGCAATTTCGATACACTTTCCTTGAGAGTTCAGAGCTCCATCAAAATATAACATCCACATAGGATCAGATTGGCTAAGGGACATTAATTCTTCATCTGGGAATTCTAAGCGGACTGGATCGAACTGGGGAATAGGGTGATGAGCGAGATGCTCTTCTATGCCATAGCCTTTGATAGATTTCTGATGAATGTAGGTGATTTCGAACTGGGAAAGTAAGCTTTGCCAACGCGCTAGCCTATCAGTTAGAACATATTTCTCGAGGAGGAACTTGATAGGATTCATGCGGGCTATGCGATGGACCTTGTGAGCAAGAAAGTAGTGCTTCAATTTCTGCACTACCCATACGAGCGCGGCACAGGTTTTCTCCATTGTCGTGTACTGTTGCTCGCAGGGGTTGAGAAGATTAGACAGGTAGTATGCTGCCCTCTCCTTGCCTTCTTCATCCACTTGTGCAAGGACAACTCCTACCGAGTCTTCCAGGACAGATACGTAGAGAATGAGAGTTTTGCCTGGAGTTGGCGGCCTTAGGACAGGGGGATTAGCCAGATATTCCTTGAGCTCGTCAAATGCAGCCTGACACTTCTCATCCCAACAGAATTCAACTCCCGACTTGGTGAGGTCGTAGAAGGGTCTACATCTCTACGAATTTTGGGAGACAAACCGACGAATAAATTGTAGCCTCCTGATAAGTCCTCGAACTTTAAATTCTTGGGAGGGGGCATTTCTCTTATTGTCTTCACCTTGTTGAGATCGATTTCTATACCCATCTTGCTCACGATGAAACCTAGAAGCTTACCCAACGAAACACCAAATACACACTTCTTGAGGTTCATCTTCAACTGATACTCTCTTGGCCTTTGCAAGACCTTAGTTAGAACCCCAGGATGCTCAGCCATAGTCTTGGATTTTACTACCAGGTCATCCACATACACCTCAATGAGGATGTGGATCATGTCATGAAAGATAGCCATCATAGCTCTTTGGTAAGTAGCTCCAGCATTCTTGAGCCCAAATGGCATGACCACATAACAATAGGTTTCCCACGGTGTAGTGAACGAGGCCTTTTCCTGGTCTTCCTCAGCCAACTTGATCTGGTCGTACCCTGAGAAGCCATCCATGAAGGAGAGGGTTTCATACCCGGCCGTATTGTCCACGAGCACGTCCAGGTGAGGCAACGGGAAATCATCTTTAGGACACGAGCGATTGAGGTCCCGAAAATCGATACAAATCCTAACTCTTCCATCTTTCTTCATAATCAGGACAATGTTTGCCACCCAATTTGGGTATAGCACGACTCTAATGAATCTGGCTTTGTGGAGCTTATCGACCTCATCTTTCATTTTTAAAGCCATCTAGGGGTGGAAATGCCTCAACCGCTGCTTAATGGCAATGGACCCCGGCTTAAGGGTAAGGTGGTGTTCCACTAGCGCAGTGTCCAAGCCTGGCATATCCTCGTAACTCCATGCAAATGCGTCCTTGTACTCCCTGAGAACCTCAATGATTGCCTTCTCTTCAGCTGGTGATAAATTACTGCTTATGAGGACAGTCTTAGCCTCAGTTTGGCAATGGGTTAGGGTTAGAGTTAACTCCAACCCATGACTAAAGTTATACAGGGTTAACTCATTTTTTAGTTTGTTTTCTTGTGTGTTAATCCAGTTTAACTATAGTGAGTTAACCTACTTTCTCCTAGATTGCTTTGGCAAGATAAAGTGAGTTAACCCACTTTCATATCAAAAAGTGACTTGAAAAAAAAAAGTAGCAATTAATGTTGTGTTGAGAAAAGAGAAAGTAGCAATTAATGTTGTGTACCGCCAAGAGAAAAAGGTAGTTAACCCACTTGAGTTAACTCCAATCCACCTCTAGAGGTGGGTTGGAAAATTATGAGTTAACTCACATCTAACTCACTTTTAATCTAACCCACTTGAGTTAACTATTTTTTGTTACCAAACTACATTTTGAGTTAACTCTGAGTTAACTTTAAGTTAACTCATTACCAAACTGAGGCTTAGGGTCTTCCTCGGTTCCCAGGTTGATTTCCTTGGTGATTTCTTCCACAGCAACTGACGGTTCGTCAAATCTCTTCAACCCACTTGCGAACGCGTCAGCCTCGTCCTCGAATTCTTCATCACCTTCCTCAATTGGGTCGTCGTCATCCATGATTTCATAGACTCCGAACCCATCATCGATTAAGCAAACTGACTGCTTACATTCCATTTCCAGCAATTGCAAGGCCTTTTCTATGAATTCTGGTAGTGCTAGACATGCCTTGCACCTACGGGCTAGATCTGCGAGGAATCGGTGTGGAACCCTCCTACCCTTGGACTTCATCTTTGATACTACTCCTAGTTTGCTTCTACCTTTGCCTAGACTCGAATTATAGCTATTGGAATCTACAATAGAGGGGGAAGATCTAGAAAAGGCAATAAATGAGTCCTGCGAGGCGGAGGATGGAGAGGGACTTAAAGCAGAAAAGGAATCCCGCGACGGGGAAGATGGAACAGAATTTACAGTAGGAAAAATAGTGACGGCGAAGTCCCACGTGGGGGAGTTATTGAAAGCAATAGAAGGGTTTGCCTGTGCGGGGGAAGGTGAAGAAGAATTCAAAGGAGGAAAGACAGTAAAAGTAGAATTCGGCATGGGGGAATTATTGAAAGCAGAAGAAGGTTTTCCCTACGTAGGGCAAGGATTATTGAAAGCAGTAACACTCCCCTGCGCGGGGGGAAGATTATTGGAAGCAGTAACATTCACCTGTGGGGGGAAACGAGAGGTCAATCAGAGGACTGAGGAGGAGTGGCCCATCGGCTGGGGCACACTCAGAAGCGAGGAAGGAGGTTTCCTCAAAGGAGATGGCAGAATCGGCCATTGAGAAGCTGGTGTCTCTAAGGCCCCTTCGATGTTTGGCACGCACAGAGGGAGAGGGCAAGGGGATACCACCAAACAGAAGAGTTGGGAGACAAGCGCAAGCTCAACGGAAGAGGAATCAGGGCGAGGGAGTGCAAGCGCCTGCTCGGGAGAGTGCAGGGAGATTGCCAAGTAGGGCGTTGGTGCCCGGGGAATGCTCAGGGTAAGGAAAGAAGACCACTTAGTGGTCCGCAGGAGGGAGGGTGCAATGCTTGGAGAGAAAGTGAGGAGGTTGTTTGAAGAGAGGGGAGGGGCGAGCGTGATGCCCTGGAAGGAGGGTAGATCAAGCGTGTTGCTTGAGGAGGAAAGGAGCACGGGCGCGTTGCTTGGAGGGGGAGTGAGCGCGTTGCTCAGAAGGGGAGTGAGCGCGTTGCTCGGGGAGGAGGAGGGAGCAGGCACGTGGCCTGGAGAAGAAGAAGGCACAGGCACGTTGCCTGGAGAGAGTGAGAGGGTGGGCGCATTGCCTGGAAAGGAAGCTGGAACGGGTGCGTCGCCTAGAAAAGAAACTAAAGAGGGCGCGATGCCCGGAACAGAAACTAAAGCGGGCGCGGTGCCCAGTTGACGAGCCCAGAGGGGGGGTGAATGGGTCTTTTAAAATTAATCTAAAGATACCTGTAACTAAAAATATTCACACAAACGTTCTTCGAAGGAGGTTAGTGACTGTTAGTTTAAATATCAAACCCACAAAGAAGACAATCACATAACACAATGATTATCCTAGTTTGGACCTCCTCTCCTTAGGAGTCCTACGTCCAGTCCCAGAGCAACAACTCAGAATTTCACTAACTAGGGTACAGTCCCCCAAGGACGCAACAACACCCAGCTCAGCTGGTCTTCCTTCACACCCGAAGGGAACAACAACACCCTCGATACCTCACCAGGTCTTCCTTCACAACCGAAGGGAACTACAACACCCTGGATACCTCACCAGGTCTTCCTTTACAACCGAAGGGAACTACACCCTGGATGCCACCAGGTCTTCCTTCACACCCGAAGGGAACAACAACTCAAAGAGAATTGAATGAAATTCAAGCCCCTAGATCAAGCTTTTAACAATCCAAGATCCGAAGCAACTAGCACTGAGAGGAAGAATCTAAACAAGGGACACTCTCAGAACTACACAGGCTCTCTTAGAAAATCTATTACAGCACAGAGAGCAAAGAGCTGAAGGTGATGAGGAATGATATTCTTGGCTCTAGACTTTTCTGCAGAAGAATTTGAATATTTGAACGCTCGAACTGTTGTAGTATCTTTCTAGTCTGTGTGTCTTCTATTCTTCTGACTTGTATTTATATCTTCAATTTAAAATATAGACGTTGAAGTGTCTGTTGTCTCTCTCTTGAGTAGTCGTTAGACTGTTTGAAATTTGGAAGCTTCAACTATCTTTCATCCATTTGAGCACGCAAAGAGATAGGGTCTTCTGACGTCTATAGGTCCAACGTTGTATGATAGAAAGTCTTCAGGACCCTGCACATATTAAATGCTAGACAGTAGACAACTCAAACTGTCCCTTGTTGTCAGTATACGTTGATGTGATTATTCACTAGAATAGCAATCCTAAATAGCTTGTTTTAAAAGATGTATACAGAGTAAGCACAATAATGGACGATATTGTCTGCATGCATGCAGAGATACGTTCAGAACTCATAAATGCAGGAGTGACAGATAGATATATGTGTGACTTTGACTAGTCAACGCTTCAAGAGATAAGATAAAAATCAAGTTGATATAAACTGTAAAGTCGTTGTCTATATGACTTATGAAATCGTTATGAATACTAACAAGTCATTATAGAGAGCAAATCGTTATGAACACTTATCAAGTCGTTATGAGTTCTAAAGAAATCGTTGCGCAAAGCAAATCGTTGTGGGCGCTTAAAGAAATCTTTGTGCAAAGCAAATCGTTATGAGCGCTTAAAGAAATCTTTGTGCAAAGCAAATCGTTATGATAACTTACGAAATCGTTATGACAGGCAAGTCGTTGCGAGTTCTAAAGAAATCGTTACGGTAACTTATGAAATCGTTATGACAGGCAAGTCGCTGCGAGTTCTAAAGAAATCGTTACGGTAACTTATGAAATCGTTACGACAGGCAAGTCGTTGCGAGTTCTAAAGAAATCATTACGGTAACTTATGAAATCATTACGACAGGCAGGTCGTTGCGAGTTCTAAAGAAATCGTTACGGTAACTTATGAAATCGTTACGACAGGCAGGTCGTTGCGAGTTCTAAAGAAATCGTTACGGTAACTTATGAAATCGTTACGATAGGTAAGTCGTTGCGAGTTCTAAAGAAATCGTTACGGTAACTTATGAAATCGTTACGACATCGATTTGATTGAAACAATATGACTTTTCAGTCTTATAAGGAAATCGTTATGAATTTCAATAGAAATCGATATGGACTTAGAGAAATATCATGTTGAAAAGATTAAAGCTTCAGAGAAGTAATGCATACCTTTATTTGCTTGTTTGACCTTGGTATTTTTCCTGTACTTTAAGACTTATGAAATATTCATTAGATATTATTTATAAAAACTAGTTTAGTTTTGTTAATCACCAAAATACATATGTAATTAATTGAAATTACATGGGGACAAACTGATCATCAATCTCCCCCTTTTTGGTGATGACAAAACTGAACAATAAGCATGGAAGAAAAAAAAATCTAAAATCAGTCTGAAGATATGACATGCTAATTTTCTTCTTTAAAAAAAATTGGAGTGTATTTCAGACATGCTAATTTTCTCCCCCTTTTTGTCATTGAGCAAAAAGACAATCTGAGACAAAGAAAGAAGAGAAAAGATAGAAGCAGATAACCAAGGGAATTTTTCATTAACTTTGAGGTGGTACAGGTAAATAGAAAGCAGGAGACAAAAGAGAGGCAAAATGGGAAATAGTTTCCCATGCCTGTGCTTCCTGCTCTTCAAAATGAGTTTTAAAACTCCAAAAGACAAAGAGTAGGTTGGTCCATGGAGGAAGCCATCCTTTGAGATGAAGATCTAGGTGTTTATAGAGATCAGCATATGCATTCTTGTCCATGTTCATCTTGAGGAAACGACGAGTCCCAAAGCTGGCACAGGTGAGGAATTGGTCCATGGTCACAGGATAGTGGTTGTGGTTGTCTCTGAGAGCCTTGTGCATAGCCACATATACTTTGTATCTTTCCTCCCAGACTTTGAAAGGGTCATTAACAAGATGTATAGAATTCATATCCAAGAAGGTAGCTGGAGAAATAGCTGGTTTGCCTTCCCTGGCCTGATCTTCATTGAGTGCAAACAACTGCTGAGCTGACAGAGGGTAGAACTTGGACCATTCGGACGATGTCAGCCTTTCACATTCAGACAGAATGGGGGCGAGAACTTCAGCACTTACATGCCCCTGGTGATATTCCCTAAATAGGAATCTAGGAAAAGCAACCAGGCAGCCTTTCTGTACTTTAATTCTGCCCATTACTCTGGCAAAACGCTCAAAGATGATGGATCCTACAGAGGATTCCATAACTAGAAAATGAATTTGAGGAAGGGCTAACTCTTCAGGCACTTGGAGGGTAGCAAAATCTACCTGAACATCTGAAGTATGTGAGATGGCTGGAGTGAGAGCTAAAATGGTCCTTTTGAACTGGCTGAGCTGAACTTCAGGAAGATGATGGACATATCTGTAGTTGTTGAACAACACAAGGTGTCTGACCATCTTGATTTCCTTTTGAATGTAGGGTGCCCAAAGTTCTTTATGATACATCCTGAACCACTCTGATAAGGTCAGGGAGTGGTCCCTTGGAGGGAATCTAGCAGTTTTGGCAAGAATAAATTTCTTGAGGAGATCCTTGTGACCTTTGCCCCACTGCTCTTAGTTTTGGAGTGGGCAAGAGAGAAGATTTTGGACTTTTCGGATTTTGAAAGAGAAGTGTAGGGTAGAATGGTGTTCAAATGATCTGTAAGATTTTGAAAATGAAGGTTAATGATGGTGGCAAGAACAACTTTGGAAAGGTATTCCCTATACAGTGGGTTATGTTTGTTGTCTACTGTGAGAGAGAACCACAAGGGAGGATATTTAGGTTCAGAGGAAATGGAGGAAGTGGAAGTAATTTTCCTCTTCTTGGGGGCAGGACTAGAAGAGTCTGCCCTATGGACATGTTCTCCAACCTTCAACACAGACCTGAGGATCCCTTCCTCAAACTCATCCTTTATCTGTTCCATAAAGGGAGAGTTGAGTTGAGCTCTTTCAGGTATGATAGTGATGAAAGATGGTGGAGGAGTAGGATGAAGAAAAGAATGTGATGTAGTAGGGAGGTCATCAACTGGTCCAAGGGAGGGACCAGAGGAGGAGGAGGAGGCTCCAGCTGAGGATGCTGGAGGGACCTCAAGTATAGGAGAAGGAGAAGGAATTGTAGTAGAGGAGGCAGGAGATGAGGTGGAATGAGGAGGAAATGGAGTAGGAGAAGAAATTGGTCTGGATTGAGGCTTTTTGAATGTTTGGGGAGCAGGAGGAGCTGTAGGAGCTGAGGGTGGAGTTGGAGGGATAGGTGTGTGAGAGGGAGAAGAGGGAGCTGGGGGCTTGGGTGCCAAGGACTCTTCTGCCTCTTTCTGCACAGACTCACTCTCCAATGGCCCTGATGGCCCTGACCCTTGCTCAGCTGGCCCTGGAGGCCCTTTAACCTGATCATCTGGCCTAGATGGCCCTTCAACATTTACTGCTGCCTCTGCTGGTACTGCTGCTGCTTCTGGCCCTGTTGGCCCTGCCTCTTGAACTGATGGCCTTGAAGGCCCTGACTCCGGAACCTGGGCTGCAGGAGGTGGAGGAGGAATTTGAGCTCCAACCACCTTGAGAATGTCTCCCAGCAAACTTTTCATAGACCCCATTTCCTAGTTAAACCACTTCATGGCATTTCTTATGTTGGAAATATCTTTGAAGCTGAAGCTTGGCTCATGAAGATTGAACTAACATCTGATTGGAGAGAGCACAGGATTGTGCCTTAAGCATCAAGCCTCTCAATCACAGGCTTCAAATTTATTACTATTTTCTGCTTCATTAGCCTTTCATGTGGAGTATCTGATAGGAGTGGTACTTCAGGCTCCACTTCTTTCCCTTTCTGCCTAGCCTCTGAAGCTGGAGGAGGCTGATCATCATCTGAATCTGAGGAGCTGGCTGTCTCCCCTTCTCTGACATCATTCTGATCACGAGGCAGGTCTTCATCAATTGGTACATCACCTATTGGCTCATCATGGTGAGCTGCTTCTTCTTCTTGACCTTCCTTGGATTGCTCCCCCTGAATGGGAGCATCTTCTTCCATGAATTCTTGCTCCCCCTGAATGGGAGCATCTTCCAAAATAACACTTGATGGAGCACTAGACTGCTCCTCTTGAACTGATGCTGCCACTGATTCCTCAATGTGGCCTGATGCCACAATTTCTTCTGCAAATCCACCAGTCTCTGAGGTGACTGGAGAGGTAAGAACAGAATCTACTACATCTCTAAGAATGGAGGCAATAATGGAGGTGGGCAGATTATCTGCTGCACCTACCACTGCTTCTTCTTCAGGTCCTTCTGGAGATTGTGAAACTGCTTGGATAAGGGGTGACCCTGCAGTCTCAACTGCTGCTTGAGTTTCTTCTACTGATTCTACTAGAAGAGAAGGTACTACTGGCTCAAACTCTATTCTCTGCTCTACTGGTGCTTGGACTGCTGCTAGCTGCTCTGCTGCTGGTTCTGCTGCTTCTTCCTAAACATCAGGAATATCACCTATAATGGCTTCTCCCTCGGCCACTATGGTCTTAGACCAAACACCATCTATAACTGAAAAACCATTTTTCTTGAGATTTCTGGACCTAATAGATTGGCCCATTTTCTCAACTACTGCTCCTGTCAGATCAATACCAAAGTGCTTGAAAACTTTGGTGAGCAGATGTGCATACGGCAAGGAAACATTTAGCTTGGACTTAGTGTCCCAAATCTGATCTCTGGCAAAGGTCATTCTTTCCATCATCACTGCGGCCATGTTGATTTCCTTGTTCTGTATGGCCCAAAACATCATGTCAGAATCTGCCTTTGAACAGGTGGAGAATGTGGCGCTTCTTGGAACCAAGATCTGACATACTATGAAGTGGAGGAGGCGGTTGAACGCATTTAGTTGGTTGATGTCTAATTTTTCATCACTTAATCTGTATCCCGGCCCTACAATGCCAAGACCCTTGACCTGGGCGTTCACGGAGTGAACCCCACCCCACTGTGCCCTGATGTTGTTACTCCAAACAACCCATGCAAAAGCTCACAGTCTATCTTAATCTGGGTTCCCTTAACATATGAAACCAGGGACCCATCTTCTTGAGTCTTCAAGCATACATAGAAGGCCTTCACGAGATCTGGATAACTTACCTCAGAGAAGGTTGCTACTCCCATCCATTGCATTCTGTTCAATGATTCAATAACACGGTGCATACCATTCTTTTCCAGATCAGCAACGTCTACTGCCTTGTTCCCACACACTTTGGTCTTCACGAACTGGAACCTCTCCTGCTGCTCAGGAGTGAGGAACTCGGCGCTGTAGCCACCCAAACTCCCGGAAACGGAGGATGCGGCCATGGAATCAAGTGTGGAGGTTTTCTGGAGGGTTGAGAAGGAAGGAGGAGTGAAAGCCCTCAAGAAATTTCGCGGGAAGAGGAGAGAAGCTTCAAAAATTAGCAGAGAGTCGATGTCGAAATCGCTAGGGCATCGGCTTGAGCAACCAGACGAAAGAGGGTAAAGGTAGAAGACGAGATACGAGTCGTTATCTCATTCAATTTTTAGGAATAAATTAATGTGTTGTGGAAAGTGAGGCGCCAAAAGGCGGCAGAAGAAGACAAAAGAGTTTGACTATTCAAACCGACTTCAATGAGAGAGCGGTTACAAAGGATAATTTGAATTTTTTTTGCTTAAAGCCATGGAGGGAAAAGTTACTTAATTCTGAAATTTAATGTGCCAGTTTTAAACAAAAACTTTTTCACAAATTGCACATGCCTAATTCCCTTCTAAGAGACGTGAATCTCTCCTCGGGTAAGGCTCTTGTGAAAATGTCGGCTAATTGACCATTTGAATCAATAAAAGTTATTTCAATATTACCATTTGCTACATGGTCGCGAATAAAATGATATCTAACCTCAATATGCTTGGTCCTTGAATGTTGAACTGGATTCTTGGTGAGATTTATGGCACTGGTGTTGTCACACAACAGTGGGATGGATTTGATGTTTAATCCGAAATCTTCAAGTTGTTGCTTTATCCATAAGAGTTGTGTACAGCAATTTTCAGCAGCTACGTACTCAGCTTCAGCTGTAGATAGTGTCACTGAATTTTGTTTCTTTGAAGACCAAGATATTAAACATCCTGCAAGAAATTGACAACAACCACTAGTGCTTTTTCTATCTAATTTGCATCCAGCATAGTTAGCATCAGAGTAACCTACTAAGTTAATTTCACAATGTTTTGGATACCATAGACCTAAGTCATGAGTTCTTGCTAAATATATAAATATTCTTTTCACAGAAATTAAATGTGATTCTTTAGGATCTGCTTGATACCTAGCACACATGCATACACTAAATAAAATATCAGGTCTACTAGCTGTTAAATAAAGGAGTGAACCTATCATACCTCTGTAGATCTTTTGATCTACTTTCTTACCATCTTTGTCACTGTCCATCCTTGTTGATGTGCTCATCGGTGTTGACAGTGGCTTGGTATTTTCGAATCCAAATTTCTTTAAGAGTTCTTTTGTGTACTTTGCTTGACAGATGTGAGTTCCTTCCTTTCTTGATTGATTTGTAATCCAAGGAAATAATTAAGTTCTCCCATCATGCTCATTTCAAATTCTCCCTGCATCAACTTTTCAAAGTACTTGCAAAGGGATTCATCAGTAGACCCAAAAATAATATCATCTACATAAATTTGGACTAGTAGAATGTGTTTGACCTTTGACTTTATGAAAAGAGTACTATCTACTTGACCTCTACTGAAACCATGGTTTAAAAGAAAAGAACTAAGCCTTTCATACCAGGCTCTAGGTGCTTGCTTTAAACCATATAATGCTTTGTGTAATTTGAAAACATGATCCGGAAAATCAGTATCATCAAAACCTGGAGGTTGTTCTACATAGACTTCCTCCTTAATAAAACCATTCAAAAATGCAGACTTAACATCCATTTGAAATAATTTCAAATCTAATGCGGATGCATATGCAAGCAAAATTCTAATAGCCTCAAGTCTAGCTACAGGTGCATAGGTTTCATCGAAATCTATGCCTTCCTCTTGTGAATAACCTTGAGCTACCAATCTGGCCTTGTTTCTTAGGATCACACCAGTTTCATCCAGTTTATTTCTGAACACCCATTTGGTGCCAATGACTGGATGGTCTGATGGTCTAGGAACAAGTGACCATACTTGGTTTCTCTTGAATTGATTTAATTCATCTTGCATGGCTAATATCCAAGATTCATCACAAAGAGCTTCATTGACTGTCCTCGGCTCTATTTGAGAAACAAATGCTAGGTAATCACAAGGAATAACATTACCTCTTGTTCTTACCCCTACGGATGGATCACCAATAATATTCTCAAGTGGGTGATCTTTCTTGTGTCTCCATTCCTTTGGAAGATTTTCATGTGTAATATCCTTTTGTTGCATGTCTTCCAGAGGTGGATCATCCTTGTCCTCAATTGATATATTCTTTAGTTTCTTGGACAGCTTATCTGCATCATCATTATCACTATCTTCTTCCTTTCTCAAGGAAGGGTTAGTTTCATCAAAGATAATGTGTACAGACTGTTCAATTAATAAAGTGTGTTTATTAAATACTCTATAGCCTTTGGGTTTAGAGGTGTACCCCATGAAGATGCCTTCATCTGATTTGGCATCCAACTTACCAATGTCTCTTTTTCCATTGTTGTGAATGAAGCAAGGACATCCAAATGTCCTGAAATGGTTGATCTTTGGTTTCTTTCCTTTGAACAGTTCATATGCAGTCTTCTTCAGGATTGGTCTGATCATGACTCTGTTGATAATGTAGCTTGCTGTGTTGACTGCTTCAGCCCAAAAATACCTTGGCAGATCATATTCTGATAACATTGTTCTTGCCATATCCAATAGAGCTCTATTCTTTCTCTCAGCAATTCCATTTTGCTGTGGTGTCCTTGGTGCTGAGAAATTATGCTCAATTCCCTGATCATCACAAAACTTAGCAAATTTTCGTTCTGAAATTCACCACCATGATCTGATCGGATAGAAACAATGCTGAACTTTGATCCTTCTGAACTTTCTTGCTGAAACTGACAAAGTTATCAAATGTGTCATCTTTATGCTCTAAAATGACACCCATGTGAATCTTGAGTAATCATCGACTATGACAAATCCAAAGTTCTTTCCTCCACGACTGGTAGTCCTCATTGGCCCAAATAGATTTATATGAAGGAGCTCTAAGGGTTTTGAGGTGGTTACCACTGTCTTTGACTTGAAGGAGCTTTTGGTGTGCTTTCCCTTAGCGCAAGGTCTACAAACACCTTCCATTTTTGCACTGACCTTTGGCAGACCTTCTACAAGATTTTTCTTCAACAATTTTCTCATGCCATCTATGCTGCAATGACCTAGTCGTCTGTGCTATAATTCTGTAGATTTTTCCTTATTTGCTGCCAGACAGACATTTTGTTCTTTGAGTTCCTCAAGATAGAGCACATACAAATTCTTTTCTCTATTAGCTTCAAAGATGACTGCTCCATCCTTCAGTATGCTGCACTTTGACTCTTGAAACTTGATCTGATGGCCTCTGTCACACAACTGGCTGATGCTAATGAGATTGTGCTTCAATCCCTTGACTAATAACTGTTCTTCCTTTACTATTCACAGAGCCGCTACCAATTACTGTTCCTTTCCCATTATCTCCATAAGTGACTGTTCCTTCTTCAGCTTGGAGATGAGAGAATAACTTCTGGTTTCCTGACATGTGCCTTGAGCACCCACTATCCAAATACCATTTGGATGCTCGAGGGATAACCTGAAATAAAAACATCAAGTTTTAGGTACCCAAATTCTTTTGGGTCCTGATGGGTTAGTATCATTGATTTTACCTTTTATTATCCATTTCTTATGTCTTGTTGGGCATGTCGTTATGATATGTCCTAACTTGTTGCAGTGACTACAGCAGGAAAATTTGGTTACTTTTTCTATATATTTGAAATCAGCTTTGTATGCTATATCTTGTTCAGGTACAAATTTTGGTGTTGGATATGTTTTAGGATAAACTATGGTTTCTTCATTATCTGGGGGTGTATATCCTAATCGTTTTTCTTCTTACCTGATTTCTAGCACCCTTTAATATGAGGGAGTTTTTACCATTTGTGAATTTTTCTAACATGCTAGATAAATTTATGTTTTCTTCTGTTAGAGTCTTGATTTCAGTTCTTAGTTCATCTACATTTTCCTGTTTTTCAAGTTTAATTATTTGTTCATTCTTAGCTTTTAGATCCTCACATAGTAATTCATTTCTTCTTTTAAGTTCAGTTATTTGTTTTTCTAATTCCTCATTTTTGTTTTCAGATCTGAATTAGTATTTTCTAGACAAGCACTGTTTTTCTTACTTGCTTTTAACAGTTTAGTTACTTCTTTTATTTATTATACAATTCGTTGAATGCTTCCTCTAAATTGTCTGAATCAGAATCATTGCAGGAATCAAAAGAAGAGTCAGAGGTTACCTTTTCTTCAGTATTAGCCATGAAAGCCAAGTTGGCTTCTTCTTCATCGCTGCAGGAGCTTGACTCACTGTCTGAGTCGCTACTGTTTTCCCATGCTGCTGCCATCGCCTTCTTTTTGTACTTTCTGAACTTCCTGGAGCTGTCTTTCTTCCTGAACTCTGGCTTCTTGAATTTTGGACACTCAGCTTTAATGTGTCCTGGCTTCTTACATTCATAGCAGATGGGTTCTCCTTTCTTCATCTCTTTTCCATCTGGCTTCTTGAAGTCCTTATTCCTTTTGAAGTGCCTTCTACCTGATTGGAACTTCTTCTTCTTAGCCAAAATCCGCTGCAATCTTCTAGATAGCATTGCTTCCTCATTCTCGCTGTCTGCATCACTTTGACTCTCAGCTGAACTTGCTTCTGGTGAATCTTCTTCAGCTTTTAAGGTGTTGGAGTGCTTCTTTTTGCTAGAGGACTCTCCTAGCCTTTCCATGTTGATCTCATGGGCCATGAGGGACCCAATGAGTTTTTCTACTGACATTCTCTTCAGGTCATTAGCTTCTTCTATTGCTGTGACCTTTGGGGTCCATGAGGACGGTAAGGATCTAAGTATTTTCCTCACCATGTCTCCAATCTCATAAGTTTTCTCCAGAGCAGCTAGTCCATTTGTGATGTCAGTGAACCGACTGAACATTTGAGTTATGGATTCACCTGATTGCATCTGAAATCTCTCATACTGAGTGACAAGAATGTCGATTCTTGTTTCCTTTACCTTGTCTGTGCCTTCATATGTGATCCTGAGCTTTTCCCACATTTCCATTGAGGATTTGCAGGCTGAAACTCTGTTGAACTCCTTCTTACTTAGAGCACAGCATAAGATGCTCTTTGCTTTGCAATTCAAGGATTTCTTCTTTCTGTCATCATCTGTCCATTGAGCTTTCTCATTTGTGACTACCAGATCACCTTCTTCTACTATGGACCAAATTTGATAGTTGTGGCCTTGTAGAAAGTATTCCATTCTGGTCTTCCAGTAAGGATAATCTTCACCATCAAAGAGAGGGGGTCGGTTGACAGACTGACCTTCAAAGTTACCTTGGGCTGCCATAGATCTTTACTCTTCAGATCGTTGGATCCTTTTTCTTTGTCGAAGAGACTTGCTCTGATACCACTTGTTGCCCAGTTGACGAGCCCAGAGGGGGGGTGAATGGGTCTTTTAAAATTAATCTACAAGATACTTGTAACTAAAAATATTCACACAAACGTTCTTCGAAGGAGGTTAGTGACTGTTAGTTTAAATATCAAACCCACAAAGAAGACAATCACACAACACAAGGATTATCCTGGTTCAGACCTCCTCTCCTTAGGAGTCCTACGTCCAGTCCCTGAGCAACAACTCAGGATTTCACTAACTAGGGTACAGTCCCCCCAAGGAAGCAACAACACCCAGCTCAGCTGGTCTTCCTTCACACCCGAAGGGAACAACAACACCCTGGATACCTCACCATGTCTTCCTTCACAACCGAAGGGAACTACAACACCCTGGATACCTCACCAAGTCTTCCTTCACAACCGAAGGGAACTACACCCTGGATGCCACCAGGTCTTCCTTCACACCCGAAGGGAACAACAACTCAAAGAGAATTGAATGAAATTCAAGCCCCTAGATCAAGCTTTTAACAAGCCAACATCTGAAGCAACTAGCACTGAGAGGAAGAATCTAAACAAGGGACACTCTCAGAACTACACGGGCTCTCTTAGAAAATCTATTACAGCACAGAAAGCAAAGAGCTGAAGGTGATGAGGAATGATATTCTTGGCTCTAGACTTTTCTGCAGAAGAATTTGAATACTTGAACGCTCGAACTATTGTAGTATCTTTCTGGTCTGTGTATCTTCTATTCTTCTGACTTGTATTTATATCATCAATTGAAATATAGATGTTGAAGTGTCTGTTGTCTCTCTCTTGAGTAGTCGTTACACTATTTGAAATTTGGAAGCTTCAACTATCTTTTATCCATTTGAGCACGCAAAGAGATAGGGTCTTCTGACGTCTATAGGTCCAACGTTGTATGATAGAAAGTCTTCAGGACCCTGCACACATTAAATGCTAGACAGTAGACAACTCAAACTGTCCCTTGTTGTCAGTATACGTTGATGTGAGTATTCACTAGAATAACAATCCTAAATAGCTTATTTTAAAAGATGTATATAGAGTAAGCACAATAATGGACGATATTGTCTGCATGCATGCAGAGATACGTTCAGAACTCATAAATGCAGGAGTGATATAAACTGTAAAGTCGTTGTCTATATGACTTATGAAATCGTTATGAATACTAACAAGTCATTATAGAGAGCAAATCGTTATGAACACTTATCAAGTTGTTATGAGTTCTAAAGAAATCGTTGTGAAAAGCAAATCGTTGTGGGTGCTTAAAGAAATCTTTGTGCAAAGCAAATCGTTATGAGCGCTTAAAGAAATCTTTGTGCAAAGCAAATCGTTATGAGTGCTTAAAGAAATCTTTGTGCAAAGCAAATCGTTATGAGCGCTTAAAGAAATCTTTGTGCAAAGCAAATCGTTATGAGCGCTTAAAGAAATCTTTGTACAAAGCAAATCGTTATGATAACTTACAAAATCGTTATGATAGGCAAGTCGTTGCGAGTTCTAAAGAAATCGTTACAGTAACTTATGAAATCGTTATAGTAACTTATGAAATCATTATGACAGGCAAGTCGTTGCGAATTCTAAAGAAATCATTACAGTAACTTATGAAATCGTTACGACATGCAAGTCATTGCGAGTTCTAAAGAAATCGTTACGGTAACTTATGAAATCGTTACGACAGGCAGGTCGTTGCGAGTTCTAAAGAAATCGTTACGGTAACTTATGAAATCGTTACGACAGGCAGGTCGTTGCGAGTTCTAAAGAAATCGTTACGGTAACTTATGAAATCGTTATGACAGATAAGTCGTTGCGAGTTCTAAAGAAATCGTTACGGTAACTTATGAAATCGTTACGACATCGATTTAATTGAAACAACATGACTTTTCAGTCTTATAAGGAAATCGTTATGAATTTCAACAGAAATCGATATGGACTTAGAGAAATATCATATTGAAAAGATTAAAGCTTCAGAGAAGTAATGATACCTTTATTTGCTTGTTTGACCTTGGTATTTTTCCTGTACTTTAAGACTTATGAAATATTCATTAGATATTATTTATAAAAGCTAGTTTAGTTTTGTTAATCACCAAAATACATATGTAATTAATTGAAATTACATGGGGACAAACTAATCATCAGGTCCTTCCTTGCAACTGTGCTCCCAGCCCTTTGCTCGGATGGTACCCCATTTGTATCATGATGTGCCATCCCTTCTTAGTGACGATTTTGCTCCTCTTGGCAGCAGCATTAACAGATGACTTGCTCAGGCCTGGATACATGTTGGGTGCCCCCAGCACTGACATTAATGGCTGGTTGGTCGGCCAAATGGAAGGGACTGAATTATCAGTCATGGCGTCCACTTCCATAATGGCAGGCTTACTGGCCACTTTGACGACCCTCCCCTTGTAGGGAAACTTGAGGCATTGGTGGACGGTCGATATAACGGCCCCCAGGGCTTGAATGAAGGGCCTCCCCAGAATCATGCGAAAACTCAGGTTCATGTCCAAAATGTGGAAATCTATTTCGGTAATGGACGGACCCAGCCCGATCTTTAAAGTGACGACCCCTTTTGGCAGCCTACTAGTGTTATCATAGGCTGTGACAGTGATGGCAGAAGGTCGGATCGACTGTACTGTTACTCCGCAGAACTCCAACATGTCGGAGGACACAACATTAATTGACGCCCCGGAGTCCACCAAACATCGAGACATGCAGATCCCATTGGTATCAACTGTCAAACATAGGGCGTACCGCTGAAACTCGACTGATGCTAACTCATCTTCGTGAAATTCGATAGCCGGATGTGAGCTTCTGGGAGTCAAGACAGCACCGATCTGATTCACTGGCAAGTCCTCATTGACCATGACCTTCTATAGATATTGCATGAGGGCCTCCTGATGCACCACCGACCTCTTGGTCAATTCTAAGATAGATATCCTGACCGGCGTCCTATCCAGATGTTTTAGTAAATCATATTGGGTGCCTGGGGTAGACTCCTCTGTTGGTGCATCTTCCTCTTGGGGCACAGGTACTTGTTCTTGCTACTGGGGGAAGACTCTATTGAACATACGCCCACTCCGGAGCACCATTGTCACCTCTGAGCTTTCTCCCAATGTGGATGCCATGACCGACGAGACAGAAGATGAAGGGGGTGTAGGGGGTTGCGGAGCGAACATTTGGTGTGGAAATCAGATACTTGCCGCACCCGGGGATGGAATGGCGGTACCGAGGAAAGGGGCTCGATGATTGGGGGTAATGAGGGGTATGGTGGATGGTGTGCAGAGGAAGGCCGGGTTGGATGGATGTGGTTGCAAGACAGTGGCGGTAGGGGATGGGCGGTGTAGACACCGCCGATGGACAACGTGTGGTCCATAAAGAGGGATATTATGGAGGGTGATCGTGATCGCCAGGTGCACGTGGGCACCGAATGGAAACGCATGGCGAGGGGTGCGAGATGGAAGGAGTGATCGCGAGCGTACCTTTTTGCAAGGAGATTGCGCGGGGATGATGTGGGTCCTATCTTCCTCTACGAATATGGCCGACCGCGGTAGAGGGCGTTTTCCTCATTTGATTATCCTGACAAAATAAACAAAGAAAAGTAAAGAAAGAGGGAATTAGCCACATGTAGTATACAGTCCTAAATAAATGAAATGAAAGAATAAAAGAACATGGAGGCATACTTACCGAATGGTGGCTTTTAAACCCCTAAATGTAGGTGCGTGTGCGTATGCATGCATGTGTGTAAAAAGATATTAAAGGAGGGCCACGTGGGGCCCGGAAGAGGTGAAAGTGTAGAGGGCCACGTGGGGCCCGGAAGAGGTGAAAGTGTAGAGGGCCACGTGGGGGCCCGGAGGAGATAGAAATGCAAATAAAAAGAGAAAGAGGAAGGGGGGTTGCTTCCCCAAACGTTGGTGCGGCGTGACGGTCCGTTGCCGATTGGACGATGAAGGAGAGGAGGAAGACGCTTCCGCCTCGTGCGTGGAATGGAAGGAGACGACGGTGCCAGACTCTGAGGAAGAAGAATGGGTCAGCGAGGAATGGCTCGGAGTCGAGGTGATGATCCGGCAGGGCTTCGCCGCTTCGTGGAACCCCCTGAACAAATGACACTCGGGTCCAATTTATAGGCATCACGGATTCAAATCGCGTCCATTACAGCGGACTCGACATAAGACTGAAACGCGTTCGGGCGGCAGGCCGCGATTAGAATAGCGTCAGGCAAGCACGCCGTGACTTGATTTAAATCGCATCTGGGTGGCAGACCGCGATTCAGAAGTCAACTTGATTTGACATTTGGCAATGATGACCACTTTTAGAATCGCGTCGGGGATGGCTGCCGCATTTTTGAAATGCGTCTGCCGCGATTACGATTTAGGCATGTGAGACGACTTTCGAGGTCTGGCATGTCAGGCCTACGACCTAATCACGTCTGGGCGGCAGGACGCGATTTAGAGATTTTACGTGGTTCCGAGGGGGCAGGCACTTGAGTGCGACGACTTTTGAGGTCTCACCTAATCGCGGCGGCTCAGGCCGACGCGTCTTGATTTGAAACGCGTCGGGGCGACAGGACTAGATACGGTCTAAAAGGCGTCCACTGTAGTGGACGCGAATCAATGAAGTTGTCCATATGCCTTCCGCGACTGAACCACCTTTGAAACGAAGGGGAAGCACCGAGAAAGAATGGGTGAGATCCAAAAAATATTGGGAAAACACTCTTGGAAGGCAAAAAGAGGGCCATTTGTGGCATTATGGCACAGTATGAAATTTGCCCGCGGTGGAGCCAAATTCACATGTCTATAAGTGGTTCGGCTGTGGCGGCATGGCGGATACGTTGCGTAAGAAGGGGGGTTGTGTGTTGGAGGGTGGTGGTGTTGAGGTGATGGGGGGTTGGCGGATAAATGGCGGGTTGGCTGGAGGGTACGAGGCGGTGGGTAGGGATGCATAGAAAGGAGGGTAGTGGGTTGTCATGGGTGGGCGTGCGGATTAAAGGCGGTAAGGTGAAGTAGGGTTGGGAAGTGGATGCGGCAGATACTTCTGTAGGCCGGACGGGCGTTCCTTCAACGTTGGGAGACGTCGAGAAGGCGTTTACTTACTGGTTTGGGGGCTGGTGCTCCGGGAGGGGGTTCTGGACAATGCTCATGTTGGGATGCTGCCGGGGTGCCTGGAGGTGCTGTTGCTGTTGCTGCTGCTGTTGCTGTTACCCGGGTGGCCCTCCTTGCCATCATCTCAACAATATACTTCCTCATTTCTGCCCAATCTACACCTCCATTGTCATTCAGATTGTAGATATAGTCTTTGAAATGGAAGCACGCCTCCAGGGTGTGGCCTGGTCCCCGATGGAACTCACAATACTGGGAGGTGTCAACATTGGGAGGCCATTGAAGCCTTTCCCTTGGCAAGGTGAGTGCACCGGCGGCCATGAGAGCGTTGAAGATATCCAGGAGAGTCTCCGGCAGCGGGGGATAGTGGATCCTTCTTGGGCCAGGAGGTCGTCTGGGCTGCTGGGGCTCACAGGTGCCTGGATGAGGGACCTGGTTGTACTGGGGAGGTGCAGGAGCAGGCTGTTGTTGGTATTGGGGAGGGGCCGACTGTCGGTATTGGGGCTGCTGAGGTGGTGGTGGCTGTTGAGGTTGTTGGTAGTATTGGTTGGCACGGGGCTGTTGGTGCTGGGGCTGTTAAGACTGGCGATAGTGCGAAGGCTGCTGGGGTTGCTGAGGTGGCGGTGGCTGTTGAGGCTATTGGGGTGCCCTAAACATAGGACGGTTGTTTGGCCTGGGGGCTGGCTATTGGAATTGTTGGGGTCTGGGGTTGGTGTTGGGGCGGTAAGTGGAAGGACTACGATTGCCCATTGCACTCACCTGCTCATTGTGTACGACCCCTTCGGTAGTGGGACCGCCAGTAGATGCACCACCGCTCTTCTTGAAGGTCCGGGCCTTTGGCTCAAACATGGCCATGATTGGAGAGTCCTTCAGCTGGGTCTGAATGTATCGAGCTCTCTCATATAACTCTTCCATCATGGTCAGCTTGTTCATGGCCAGGATATGCCTGAATTGCGGCGTGACATTCGCCCTGATCATCTTTACTTGTTCTACCTCAGACAAGGGATCTCTTAACCTCACAGCCAGGGCCCTCCATCTATCAGCATAATGTGTGAAGTCTTCATCTACCTTCATTCTTTCGGCCATCAAATCAGTGATTGACAGTGCAGGACCAACCCTATCTCTGTACCTCTGTAAGAATTTCCTTCACACTACCTCGAAATCTTTGGCGTCTGCGGGTTCTAGGGAATAGAACCATTCGAGGGCGGGCCCATCCAGAGACCGGAGAAAAAGGAAAGCAAGGGTGCGGCCATCATTTTTCCAGAATGAAGACTCATACATGAACTCCTTGACATGCGATCTTGATGGATTTTCTCTCTCTCTCTAGAATCTAGAGAGAGAAGCTCTGGGTTTGCGGTTTCCTCTGGTTTCCTCCCACGTTGGCCGCCGGCCCTAGGGGCTGGCGGGGTGCTGCATGGATGCCGCAGTGGAGGGCACGTCGACGGCTGGTGCCGATGCTTCAACGAGGAAACCATCTTATGCCCAGATTATTGCTGCTTCAAAGCCCATGCCTTCGATTCCCATTGGGGTAAGCCACCAGCTTTTACAGACGCCGGAGAACCTGCTGTGTTTTTCTCCCAGGAAGAAGTTCGTAACTCTTTGGTTCCCTTTCGGCTCTCTTTGATTGTTCGTTGTTCGTATGGGCGTTGCTCCATCCCGGAGTTCAAATCCTGCATCTCCCTACGGCTGCTGCTTAAAGGTGATTTTATTATTAGTGTGCTTAATCATAATCATCTCTGTTGCGGTTTGATTTCGAGGAAGACTACATCAAAGTGATTCTACGACGAAGCCTATATATTAAGGGTCTCCTGTATCGATTCTTCAAGTGGGATCCGGCGTTTGATTTTAATGGAGATCCTACTATTGTTCCCATCTAGGTAGGCTTCCCTATGCTCCCTGTTAACTTCTATTCTGAGGATTTCTTGAAGTCTATTGCTGGTAACTTAGGTCCGGTCCTTCGGGTTCATGAGCCTACCCAGGCTTTGACTAGGACGAACGAAGCCTTCGTTTGCGTGGAACTTGATATTCTCAAACCACGACCGGAGAGAATATGGATAGGGTGTGATCCTGATGGATTCTGGCAAAATATTAGATACTACAGAGTTCCGGAAGTTTGCTCCTTCTGCCACAAGCTTGGGCATGCAGCTTCTTCCTGCCATAAGAAGCAGAAGCAGATCATATCGGCAGAGCCGTCGTCTCGCCCTGCCATGGATGATACGTCCCTGGTAGAGAAACCTAACGTCATGCAGACTTGGCGTCCAAAAGTTCCTGTTGTTCTGCATGGGGCGGCCATGGTCGAGCCTTTGGTGGAGGATCAGGTTTTGTCGTCGGTGGTGGAGCAGTGCTCTCACATGGATGGGGAGCGCGCTCCTGATATTAGGGTGTCTCCTGGTGCAACTGGGAGTGCGTCCACGTCGCATGGCGATCCTGTCATCTCTCCAGTGCACCTGGTGCAACCTCAGGTGGAGGCGCAGCTTCCTACTGTTCCCATGGTCGATAATGTTCCAGTGGTCGTTGATACCAGTCAGCTTCTGGCAGATCCATTAGATCCAATAGTTCCATCTTCTTCCCCGCTCAGAGGAGTTTCTCATGCGCCTTCTCCTGATTCTAGGGTTTCTATTCAGGACATGTCCTTGTCGACCTCGGACTGTAAGGAGGCGGATCTTCTGGACGCTCTGGCACTTTCCTTATTGGTCAGGGAGAATCTCCAGGAGATTGTGACCAATGCTGAGTCTGAAAATATGTTCATGTCTATTTCTGCTCCGACGGCTTCCAAAAGCAGGTGATAGGACCTCGGACTCGGTCCCGGGCACGAGTTAAAGGGGTCTCGTCTGGTTATATTTCTTTGAATTCTTCTATGATCTACTGGAATGCTAGGGGTATATCTAACTCTGCCTCTAGAAACTCTCCGTCGGCTGGTTCGTAAATACAATGTGGACCTTGTGGTCATTGCTGAGCCCATGGTTTCTTTAACCCATATCGACTCCCTATCTAGAAGTCTTACTATGGATAAGCATGTTGGCAATATGGGTGATTCGTCTAAAATCTGGGTTCTCTGGCGTAACATTTCTATGCATGTGATATCTTCCTCGGATCAACAAATTACTTTCATGATGGACAATGATAGTTGATGATTACTGTGGTGTATGCTAGCTGCAGTGCTTCCTTGAGAAGATGTTTGTTCGATGATATCATTCAGATTGCTGACAACTGTATGGTGCCATGGATGGTGGGTGGCGATTTTAACTGCATTCTAAACTCAACGGAAAAAGTGGGTGGTCGTTTTGGCAATTTGCATGCAATGCTTGACTTCAATGCTTTTATTAATGCATGCTCTCTTATAGATGCTGGTTATGTGGGATCCAACTATACCTGGTCTAACAACAGGTCTGGTTTGGCATCAGTTAAGGCTCGCCTAGATCGCTTCCTGGTTAATAGTTCTTTTGAAGATGCTTTTAAGGGATTCTCGGTGCGGCATTTACCCAGATTGAATTCTGATCATTCTCCCCTCCTACTATCCGTAATTCCTGTGCAAAGAGTCCCTGCAAGATTTATTTTTCAGGCCATGTGGATTAGCCATGATACTTACCTTAATACAGTGCAGGGGGCGTGGACTAATGTTTCTATTTGGCACCCTAATCCTTTCACTATGTTATCTATAAAACTCAAGGCTGTCAAGCAGGCCCTTCGACAGTGGAACATCTCTACTTATGGCAATGTTGAGAGGAACGTGGAGCTGCTGGAAGGCGCCTTCCAAGAGGCGCAGGATTCCTTTGACACTAATCCGTCTGATGTTAATCGATGTGCTCTTGGGCTGGCCTCTGCTAACCTGAAGAGAGCTATCAAAAATCTGGACATCTTTTGGGCACAAAAAGCTAGAATGAATTGGCTGGAGAATGGTGATAGAAACTCATCCTTTTTCCATAAGGTAGTTCAAGGCAATAGAAGACGCAACTACATCCATAGGCTGAAGATCAATGGAACCTGGTGTGAGGATCAGGAGGTCCTTCAAGAGGAAGCTAGTCGGTATTTTGAGGAGATTTTATCTACTGCTCCTCACTCTGTGGATCCCTCGCTACTTCATGTCATCCCAGCGCTTGTCTCGGATGAAGATAATGCTATCTTGTGTGCAGTACCAAGCATGGATGAAGTTAAAAATGCGGTCTTTTCTATGAATGGGAATAGTTCTCCTGGCCCGGATGGATTCTCAGGTACCTTCTTCACATCTTGTTGGGATATTGTTAACAATGATGTTCATGCAGTTGTGGCAGGTTTCTTTCATGGTCACTCTTTCCCTCGGGGTGTTACGTCATCCCTTATTGCGCTCATTCCAAAGGTGGCTCACCCGGAGACTTTCAATGACTATAGGCCTATTAGTCTTTGCAATTTCAGTTATAAAATTGTCTCCAGGATTATATGCGACCGGCTGGTAACTATTCTGCCAAAAATTATCTCTCAAGAGCAGGGTGCATTTGTGAAGGGCAGGATTATCACGGACAATATTGCTCTTGCTAGACAGTTGGTTCGTGACATTGGCCGCAAAGTTCGAGGAGGGAACACTATCTTTAAGCTTGATATTCGCAAGGCCTATGATAGTGTGGAATGGGATTTTCTATTTGCGGTTCTTAACAAGTTTGGTTTCTCTTCCAGATTTGTATCCTACATTGGTATGCTGGTATCTAATTGTTGGTTCTCGGTGTTGGTTAATGGAACGCCTGCTGGTTACTTCAAATCTTCTCGTGGTCTCCGCCAAGGTGACCCTATTGCCCCAGCTCTTTTTGTTATTATGGAAGAAGCTCTCAGTCGAGGTCTCAAACAGTTAGTTTCTAGTGGGTGGCTATCTCCCTACGCGGGCCCAAGAGGCTGTCCCGCTCCCTCCCATCTACTGTATGCGGATGATACCCTAGTTTTCTTGAATGGTTGCTGTCAAAATGCGAGGCGGTTGGTGTCTTTCTTGGGGCAGTACTCGTCGTCCTCTGGCCAGGTTATTAATCAACAGAAAAGTTCCTTTATGGTTGGTGATAGAGCTTCGGCCCATTCTGTTCAAAGACTGGTGGATATCACGGGTTACAGACGCCTATCTGGACCGTTGTTCTACCTGGGAGTTCCACTTCGTCCTGGTCGGTTCTTGGTGGCGGACTATAAGTCTCTAATGGACAAAGTGAGCTATAAGTTCGGCAGTTGGAAATCTAAATTCTTATCTCAAGCGGGGCGGGTCACCCTCATCAATTCGGTTATCTCATCAGTCCCTATTTATTTAGCTGCCACTTCTTGCATTCCTCGTACTGTTATCTCCTTTATTGAGAGGTCTTCTGCATGTTTCTTTTGGAATGGGTCTGACGGAGTTAGAAGGAGGCACTGGGTTGCATGGCAATGTATCCAGCGTCCCAAGGTGGAAGGTGGACTGGGTGTACGTAATATGCAGTCCGTTCAGCTGGCACTTGTTATCAAACAGTTGTGGCATATTATGCATGGCGATTCGCTCTGGCCAGTGTATGCTAGGCAGCGTTTTCATACCTTTGATAAGCTCCCTGGGATGCCCGTCCAGATTTGCAAGACTGCCCTACATATTATTCATGCAAATACTTGTTGGGTGCATGGTAATGGTAACCGTATTAATATCTGGAAGGATGCGTGGTTTGGTCACCAACCACTAGCTGATATGTTTCCAGACGTTGTACCTCCAGGGAATTTTTCTTTGCAGGAGGTGGTTCAGAATATTCAACATCCAATGAGATCAGTTATTCCGGAGACCCATTTGTGTAATACTAAATTGTCTGACGATGAGGATACTATCTTCTGGGCGGCCAGCCCCAACGGATTATTTTCTACCAAATCTGCCTATGAATTGGTGCGCTCTCCAGGCATCTATCGTCCTCCTATTCGGAAATTATGGCACTCTGCCTTCTTACCCAGAGCATCCTTATTTTCCTGGAAGCTGCTTCATCGAGCTGTCCCAGTAGATCAAGCAATCATGGACTGTGGTATTCAATTAGCCTCTAGGTGTTCCTGTTGTGATTCACATCAGGTGGACCTTAATCATGTGTTTATCCACAGTGCACCGGCTCAGAGCTTGTGGAGGTGGCTGGTGCCTCTACTGAGTGATGATATCTATCTTCATCCAAACATTACAGTTAGAATCTGGAACATTCTCCTTCAGTCCAATATGAGTACCACTACTAGTTTTATTGCCTTATACGGTCTACTTCTGATTATGTGGGAGCTGTGGAAGAACAGGTGTTCCATCAGGTTTGATAGTAAGCAAATTCGGGTGCAGGACATGGTCAGACGTATCAAATTTCACATTGAATCTGCACTATCCAGTCAGAGCTTTAGTGCCTCGCCATCTAGCTGTTATCAAAGTGTCCTCTTGGCTTATGGATTTACCCCTAAAATTAAGAACAAGCAGCTGAGGTTCGTTCGCTGGATTCCTCCTTTATCTAACTATAGCCTTAATGTAGATGGTGCGTCTAAAGGAAATCCGGGCATGTGTGGTGGCGGCGGATGTATTCGTGACAGCGCAGGTGCACCATTAGTCTCCTTTGCTTTCTACTATGGGGAGGGCAACAGTCTTCTTGCTGAGACTCGCGCTCTTTGTGATGGCCTTCGTATTGCTTCTTCCTTGGGGTTCGGCTATCTGCGATATATTCAGATTCGCTTACTTTGGTTAATTCTTTGGTGCACCATACTTGTTATTCTTGGCCGACGTTAAGATGGTGGCGTGTCATCCTCAACCACATGCATGACCATGCCACTAGTGTATCTCATGTCTATAGGGAGGCCAATAAAGTTGCAGATGGGTTGGCTAATCATGCGGTTATCACTATGTGTAACAATGTTTTTTGGCGGGCTGATATCCCTCTGGCTTGTAGAGGGGCGGCTGTTCTAGATAGATCAGGACTTTGGAGTATTAGAATCGGCTGAGCTGCCTTGGTTTTATCTTTTCTTTAGGAGATTTGTCAGGGGTATGCCCCAGTGTTTCTGTACTAGCAACTTTATCTTTAAATATATAAGGCACAGTGGTCGCACCAGGGGAGTGAGAACATTACTCCTCTCTGGGGAGTAGTGCACTTAGCTGGTTGCTGACTCTGTGACCTCTTTGATTAAAAAAAAAAAAAGAACTCCTTGAATGCACGAACGGATTATCGGTGCCGTTGTAACGGCGGTAGACTGGCAGCTCCAAAGGTGGAAGATGGAAGGCCGGCATAGAAGGGAGTGTCAGTTAGAAGGAGTCTTTGGGTGCGGACACCCTTTTCAGATCTTGTTCCAACTGACTCACCTTTGCCAGAAGGGCTTGGGTGAGTTGGTTGGAAGATGGTTGGTGAGGTGCCCCAGAAGGAGGGTGGTGGGGGACATTTACCTAAGCAGAATAGTGAAGAGGAGGAGTGCCAACGGGCGCGTGAATGGGGCCGGAGCCTGAGAAAGATAAGTGGGCCTTGCTGCATCAAGGCTTGGCCGGACATGAGAAGGCCCTCCAACTGGACTGTGGGGGCGAGAATGGATAACTGAATTAGCCCGCGAGGGGGCAGGGGAGACTCAGACTATCGGGTCGCGAGCAGATTGAATATAAACACCCGCACTCAAGTGGAAAGCTTGAACTAGATCGGGGACAGACTTCCCCTTAAGGGTAGCCTGGACGTCCTGAAGCTGGGAAGCTTGGAGGCTCTAGAGGATGTCCACGAGTTGGGGTAGATCAATTGGGAAGAGGTATTTCCAGCATCATGCCTTGGTGAGATGTAGGAGCCTGGGTATCCATCGCATTAACATGCGAGGTGGTTAGATCATCATGAGGTGCATCGGGAAGGCGTGGGAAGGGACCCAGGGAGTCATACATATTCTCATAGGTATCATCATGATAAGCCATATCCTCGTATTTGGCCATCGAAAGAGATCGGCCTGAACAAAGCTGCATGAAATTTTTAACAAACAAATGTGTTTTGAAGGGCACTTACCAAACAATTACTCAAACAAGTTTGAGAGAAGAGGTTAATGACTTTTAATTCACAGACTGAATATGCTTACGTCCACTTTAAATGTTCAATATAATTCAGTATGGATTTTAAATGAGGTATGTCACTCCCAATGGGTGTGGACCTAAAAGTAGGTGAGATGAGAACTTCGGGCCCACTAAGCAATCTCCCTCTCATGCAATAGGTATTCTAACACGGGTTTTCAGAAATGGTTACAACCGGCTCGGTCCACCGTGAGGGAATCCATGGGGTACGGAGACTTACAGAGGTCCCGATGAGGATTCTCTAGCCTAATGAGACGGAATGCCCAATGGGGAAATAGCCCTCACCGAGAGAGGTGTGTCGATCCTAGGAAAAGGAGGGAAGGAGGTCCCTCGGCTGAAGATAGCCCTGCAAAAATGCAAAATATGACAGAAACCCGAGCTCTCTATGACTGAATGAATCGCGTCCAGTACAGTGGACGCGCTTCAATTTAATCGCGTCCGTTCTATCAACCGCAGATCTGACAGCTCGTAGAAGTTGTAAGAGCCGAGGCGACTTCCTCCGGACTCTGTCAGAAATCGCGTCGTGTTTACCTGCCGCACAACAAACACAAATCACGTCCTCTGTATTGGACACAGATCAAAGAGCAACTGAGCAGTTATAAAAAGCTGTAAATCCAAAGAGCATGCTTTTCAAACAATTAAACAGGAAGAAGTAAGGACCAAATGGAGATGCTTTCTTTGGGTGAATGTAGGTAAATAGGGAAGGGAGCAGGGTGGTGATTTTTTTTATTTTTCTTCTCTTATTTTAAATCAGATTTCTATGCAGGAAAGTGCAGAGAAAAGAAGCTAACACGAATACAAGTTGGTAATGGCGATGGGAATCCCAAATAGCATCGTGTGGGGTGCGAAAAGAGGGGTGTACCGTATGGGGTACGAAGGAGGGGCACGCATGGGTGCCAAAGGAGGGGCACATGTGGGTGCCAAAGGGAGGTAACCGGGCTAAAAGAAGAGAGGTCCCACCGTGATTGCAATTTGTAGACGCGCATTTTTTCCCAAAGAGGCACCGTCCCACAAAGAAGATAATGACTTAAAAAAAAAAAACAAAGAAGGAAGGGGAATAAATTATTTTTGATACTAGAAGATGTGGGGGTTTCAGATAGAAAGGGGGACAGAGGTGCGTGTGTGCACGATATGGAGGTGTGATCGTCAAGTGCACGAGGGCACCGAAGGAGGCGGATGAGAGGAGAGTTGAAGGGGGGGGGGGGGGGGGGGGGGGGGGGGGGGGGGGGGGGGGGTACTTACCTTTCACCCGAAGATTGCAGGAGTTGTGTGCATGGCTCCTGCCTCCTCCTTCCACAGGCCGGTCGGCGAAGGAGAATTAGCTCCGATGGTTACCTTGCAGCAAAAAAAGGGGACAACAAGAAAACAAGTGACAACGGGATTAGACTGTGAAGGTGTAGTAAAAGCTCACGTGGAATGAAATAAAAAGTATTAAACGGGCGTTAACACACCTTGTGGAGGTGGTGTTAAACCCCTAAAAGGGTAGGCAGGGGAGAAATGTTGTGCGTGTGTGTATGATGGATGTGAGATGCATGCGGGGTAATAAATGAAGTAAAAAATTGGGGGAAGAGAGTGTCGATGTAGCCCATGGCGGTGACAGATTAAGAGGATGAAGAGTGTCCCGTCCGCCTTGTTTCGAAGCTCGTGAGAGGAATAGAGGGTACGGGCCTCAAGGAGGAAGACGCCGGGATGACGCACGTCGGACGTGCCCTTCCCTGGCCTTGGAATGCGAGCTTCTGGTCCGGCAGGACTTCACCTCGGGGTGTTAGAGAATTATGGCACGGAGGTCGAGGCATCGATTCGGCAGGGCTTCGCCGTCTCTAGGAATTGGATCTGGAATTGGTTACCCTCGGGTCTGTATTTATAGGCAAAACTTGCCTAAATCACGTCTGGTATAGTGGACGCCTATCTTTCATGAAGCACGTCCGCCTAAGGTGCCGTGATTTAAAAGCCCTTGATTCCCGCTTGATTTGACAATCGCATGATGATCGCAACCTGCGGCCACGTTCAGAATCGCGTCGGGTAATGTCGCCGCATTTCCCTACGAATCGATCTTCTAACCGAATCGATCTTGATTTGATTGATGGCTTTGAAAATGCGGCGACTTGTGCGGACGCGATTCTAAATTTGCCATGATTCGAAGCATGGGAGCTCTTAAATGTCGCGGGATAGGGGGGTACGTTTAGCCTTTGACTTTATATCGCGCCGGCTTAGCCAGACGCATTTCTTGCTTTCTCATGATTTGGAACGTGACCCCTCTTAATGCTACGGCTTTAGGGGTATGGCTTAGGCTTTGACTTTAAATCACGGCGGCTTTATCGAACGCAAATCAAAATTCAACATGTGATCGAAAGCAAGTGTGATTTACGTCGGTTTTACCTACCGCGGATCACACCCCTTTAAAGGGCGTCCACTGTACCAGACGCGAATATGATAAGTTCAATAGACCCATTTGACCCCTTTTCAAAAATTCCTAAAAATTCTATAAAAAATCCAAAAAAATAGGAAAATCATTCAAGAGGTTAATTGAAGAGAGCCACTTCGAGGCATCATGGTGTAACATGAAATTTGCTCGATATGTTGCTGAAATAGTGTGCCTACACCTGCTGCTTCTTGCTTGTAGCCACTACCAGCTGCTCAGTCTCAACAGGTGTGAAGAGTTGATTCAAGGAGGCGGCAATGTCACTCAAGTCGAACCACCAGCTCCATTCTGACTCGGATTCGCCCCGCTTCACATGCTTCGGGAGCCTATGATTGCTTACAGCCTTGTATGTGCCCAGGGGTGAATGGTGAACCGGTTCAGCACTGATGGTGGATGTTTGTTCGCTCCCTGGCTGCAACGGTCCTCTCTTGAAATGCTCATATAGGGTCCTTGTAAGTGGCTGCCCTTGCTAATGAAATGCCCTGCCAGGCTTGTACCCCAGTCCTTCCTTGGGTCTCATCTTGCTGTCCTTAATGGCCTCTGTCCTGCCCTGTAATTGAGCCCCCAACCCTTTGCCTGGCTGGTACCCCATTTGCAGCATGATGTGCCAACCTTTCTCGGTTATGATCTTGCTTCTCCTTGCAACACTAATAGATGATGAACTAATCGGACCCAGATTCATGCTAAGTGTGTCTAGTACCGACATCAACGGCTGATTGCTTGGCCAAATGGAAGGGACTGAATTGTCAATCATGGCGTCCACTTCCAGAACCGTTGGTCTACTGGCAACTTCGACGACCCGCCCCTGGTAAGGAAACATGAGACATTGATGTACAGTTGATATAACAGTGCCAAGTGCCTGAATGAACGGCTTGCCCAGGATCATGCGAAAGCTCGGGTCCATATCCAGAATGTGAAAATCCATCTCTGTGACGGATGGACCCAACCCTACCTTCAAAGTGACCACTCCCTTGGGCGGCCTACTGGTGTTGTCGTAGGCTGTGACAGTGATGGGCGAGGGTTGTAATGTCTGCAATGTATCCCCATAAAAATTCAACGTATCCATGGACACGACGTTGATTGATGCTTCGATGTCCACTAAACATTGGGAGACGTGGATCCCATTGATGTTGACTGTCAAGCATAAGGCGTACCATTGAGACTCCACAGGTGCTAACTCAGATTCAAGAAACTCAATTGCTGGATGTTGACTGGTGGGGGCCAAGACTACACTGATCTGATTCACTGGAAGATCTTCATTGACCATAACCTTCTGTAAGTAATGCATGAGGGCCTCTTGATGCACCAGCGACCTCTTAATCAACTCGAGGATAGAAATCCTGGTCGGTGTCTTGTCCAGATGCTTGAGCAGGTTGTACTGAGTCCTTGGGATGGACTCCTTTTGCTGGGCTTCTTCTTCTTGGGAAAAGGTGCATGTTCTTGCTCTGGGAAAATCCGATTGAACATGCACCCACTCCGAAGTACCATTGTTTCCTCAGAGGTATCTCCCATTATAGTTGCCGCGGCCGGCGGAACGGAGGGTTGATGAGAGGTAGAAGATTGGGGGGTGAACGTTTGGTGTGGCAATTGGATACTTGCCGCACTCGGGGGTGGAGTGGAGGTACGGAGAAAGGGGGCTTGTGGATTGGGGATAATAAGGGGTGTGGTTGGTGGTGTACAGAGGAGAAGTGGGTTAGGTGATGGTAGTTGTGGGGAAGTGGTGGTAGGAGGTTGATGGTTTGGCTGGTGCGGCGCGGTGGAGGGGTTGCACAGAAAGGGGGCTTGTGGGTTGGGGAGTGGTAGCATCGTGGAGGAGATGTGGTGTTGGCGTATAAGTGGCGGGTTGGATGGTTGGCTGGAGGATGTTGGACGCTGGGTGGCAGTGGTAGGGATGCGTAGGAAGGAGGGTAAGGAGTTAGAAGGGGTAGGTATGCGGATGAAGGGGGGTAGAGTAAAGGCTAATTAGGAGGTGGAGGGAGGCTTTCCACAGGTCGGCTGTGTGCGCCCTCATTGTTGGGACACGCCATGAGGTCATTCACTGCTGTTTCGGAGCTGGTGCGCTGGGAGTGGGTTCTGGACATGCCATATTGGGCTGCTACTGCTGTTGGTGTTGTTGTTGCTGCTGCTGATCCTGCCTGGGTGGCCTTCTTGCCATCATTTCCATGATGTACTTCCTCATTTCCTCCCAGTCTATGCCTCCATTTGTTGAGCAACTACCTCTAAAAAATCTAATGACTTTCTTAGATTTTATAAAACTATGTTTTTGCTATGACAAATCTTTAAATATATGTTTTATATCACATAAATCCTTTTTCAGGAAAGAATATCCTAAAAATTTCTAAGGCCACAACTATCTCTCAACATACTGAATCCGACTGCCATATTCAACTCCTTCAGAATAGCAGTCAAATCAAAGTCCGTTGTTTACATAGTATTCGACTCATACAATCGAATACCTATGTTCTGCATTCGACTCATACAGTCGAATACCTTTGTTCTGCATTCGACTCATATAGTCGAATACCTTTGTTCTACATTCGACTCATACAGTCAAATACCTTTATTCTGCATTCGACTCATACAGTCGAATACCTTTATTCTGCATTCGATTCATACAGTCGACTACCTTTATTCTGCATTCGACTCATGAGTTCGACTCTTACAGTTGAACGTCTGCTCTGTATTCGACCAATACCTTCAAATGCCTAAAATACTTTAGAAACTGTATTCAACTATAGTCGAATCATATTGATCTCTCGAGTCGAATCACTCTTTCTTCAATCGACTCATCTGTTCACATTCGACTACACTGAAATCCTGTATACTTTTCACACACCACCAGTTCTATATGAACATCATCAAATCTAGTTTGTGTATTTTTAACAACAAGATTGTTGTATACTTCGAAAAGTTTATTATTATTTTTAACAGGATCTTGACATGAAAGCTCTCAAATTAATTATCCTATGCTAAACATGTTCTAAAAGTGTCTCATTAAATTTCTCAGTACTGATGTCCTACCTTGCCTTATTGTTAGCTTCTCAAGACACATAGCATTTATGTAAAATTCAAACGCATGGCATCTGACCATCTCACCTACCACTGTCAGACCCATACTTTAACTTTTTATCTGTCTGTCTGCTATCTATATACTGATGGGATACGAGGTTCCATACTTTGTACTGAACTTTTCTGACCCACCTACCATAAGGGTATGGAGATACATTTTTTTTCGTTTTGTCTTGTCCTTGCAACAGGCATTTATTGAGCATGTGTTCAGCATGCCTCTCCCTCAGCTATTTGCTACAAGAGCTTATCTTCTAGCTGTTAACAAAATAAAGACCTCGGGAAGAAGCTATTTTGAAGACCTGCTGGGCAATATCTTCAGGACACAAAGAAACTCAGAATTCCTCCTCAAACGGCTACATTGCAAACAGCCACAAGCTTCAACGGTCATCTTCTCAAACAGTCATAATTTGAAGACTATAAAAGGAGCACAAGAGGAAGAGAACATACACAACATACTGAGAGATACATATAGTGATACATAGAATCCACAAGTGTTTCAAGTCTCATTCTCCTACAAGAGCCATTCGTCTTGCTCAAGCTCTCTGAAGCCTTCATGCTTGATTTCCTTTGAGAGTTTCCTTGTGCTCAGATAGGAGAAGTTCTGTATGTGGGTGGCAATTGTACACAGTGTCAATTCTCTTTAGTCCACCCCCTTTCTCTTCAAATAGGATTTAGAATCAATTCTATATCTGTTGTATCTATCTGAAGTCTGTGTGTTTATGCTCAATTTTAAGGCAAACACACCCCTGTCAATTTTTTTTTGTACTTGTGCAGAAGTCTGTCTCTGCACTTTGCCCCTCTTGTGAAGGGAAGGCCTTGGTGAAAAGGCATTTCTGTACCCCTGTATAGGGAAGACTTGCTCGGGAGCAAGTGGGTATTGTAATTCCTCTCAAGGGTGAGAGAAGGCCAAATTCATTGGCAGATTAGTGAAATCTCAAGTGGTTGGCTTGAGGACTGGATGTAGGACTTCCATGTGGGAAGGGCCGAACCAGGATAAAATCTGTGTCTAATTTCTTGTGTGATTGTTTCCGCCAAGTCTACACTTGAATCACACACATCACTTTGAGTACTAACCTATTCATTTAGTGCTGTGATTTTCAGAAGAAATTTTAAAAGATCAAAAGTCCTATTCACCCCCCTCTAGGACTGCTTAGCTTGCCATTTCGATCCAACAAGTGGTATCAGAGCGAGGTCTTCTCAGAAGAATCCTAAAAAGATTTGAGAAGAAATGGCATCTGAAGCTCACAACTATGAAGGCCAATCGGTTACAAGACCACCATTCTTTGATGGTGAAGATTATCAATATTGGAAGATGAGGATGGAATGCTTCATCAGAGGTACTGACTTCGACCTCTGGCAGGTAATAGAACAAGGTGATTTTCAAGTCCTTGCAGAATCCTCTTCTGGTGCTCTTTCTATTGCTGACAAAAGAAATATGTCTTTAAATTATAAAGCAAAAAATTATCTATGCTGTGCTTTATCTAAAAGAGAGTTTAATAGATTATCAGCCTGTAAAACAGCAAAAGAAATGTGGGATAAGCTACAAGTTACATATGAAGGTACAGATAGGGTTAAACAAACTAGAATAGACATACTTGTATCTCAGTATGAACAATTCAAAATGCTTCCAAATGAGAATATTACTCAAATGTACAATAGATTCTCAAATATAATTGTAGGTTTAAGTGCTTTAGGGAAAAATCTGACAAACGAAGAAACTGTTAGAAAAATATTAAGATCTCTAACAAATGTTTGGACACCTAAAGTCACAGCCATAGAAGAAGCACATGATTTAACACAATTAACTATTGATAAGTTAATAGGATCCCTCATGGCACATGAAATAAACATGGAAAGGTTCTCTGAAAATTCTTCAAAGAAGAAAATTTCAAATGCTTTAAAGATTGCAGATTCCTCTTCATCTGAGGATTCCAAAGAGAAATCAGATGACAGTGATGATGAGGCTATGCTCTCAAGGAAGCTGCAAAGAATCTTGGCTAAGAAGAAGAAATTTGGGTCAAGGAAATTCTTTAAGAAAGACAAGAAGAAAGAACCTACATGCTATGAATGCAATCAGCCAGGACATTACAAATCTGAATGTCCCAGACTCAAGAAAAAGGACCAAGTGGACAAATCAGATAAGAAGAAAGGAAAAGAAAAGAAGTTCAGAAGATTCAAAAAGAAGGCTATGGCAGCAACATGGGATAATGAAGATGCTACCAGCTCAGAGTCTTCCAGCTCGGAATCTGAGGAAGAAGAAAAGGCAAATCTAGCCCTCATGGCAGGACTAGAACAGGTAAATTCTGAAACATCTTTTACTTCCTGTTCTGAATCTGATTCTGATAATATTGAAGATGCATTTAACGAGCTCTATGAAAAATACAAATCTGTGGTAAAACAAATAAAAATAGTTAAGCTAAATTTAATCAACCAAGAAAAGAGCAATACCTTTCTTAAAAAGGAAACTGAAAGATTGAATCAAAATCTAAATGAGACTAAAAGAGCAAATGAATTACTCTGTGAAGATTTGAAGAATAAAAATAGCAAAATTTAGAATTAGAATCAAATCTAAACTTGCTCAAAAATGAAGAAAAATTAGTAGAGGAAAATAACTATCTAAAAGCTACCATTGAAAAGATTTCTAATTGCAAAACCTCACTATTTGTTAGAATTAAAGGTTCTAGATCTGGTAGAAAGAAATATGGATTAGGATACACTCCTCCACATAATAAAGAAGAGATTATTTATCCAGAAGTGTATCCAACTCCTAAATTTGTGGCTGAAAAGAACATAAAAAATACTAAAAAGGTAAATCAGCATAACTATAAACAAAAACAGAAATTCAGCAACAATGTGCACAGGAAAAATGCTTTCAATTTGTGTTGTACTCATTGCAATCAATTAGGTCACACTGTTAGCACATGCACCACTAGACATTTAAGATGGATTCCTAAAACTAACCATCATGGACCCAAGAAAATTTGGGTACCAAAAGTTACAACTTAGCCTATTTTGCAGGGTCAGCTGAGGGCATCCAAATGGTATTTGGATAGTGGATGCTCAAGGCATATGACAGGAGATAGGAAGCTTTTCACCAGTTTTAGAGAAGAATCTGGTCAAGTAACTTATGGAGATAATGGAAAAGGAAAAGTACTAGGATGTGGAACCATTGGTACTAAAGAGAAGAATCTAATTGAAGATGTTATGTATGTAGAAGGTTTGAAGCACAACCTGATCAGTATTAGTCAACTATGTGATAAAGGGCATTTAGTAAGTTTTCAGAATGACAAGTGTATAATTCAGAAGGATAACAAGATTGTCTTTGAAGCACAAAGAGTGAAGAATCTGTACACATTGCAACTAGCAGAGTTAAAAGAAGTAAACTTGTGTCTAGCTACCACCAAAAGTGATGAATCTGATCTTTGGCATAGAAGACTTGGTCATGCTAGCACTTCAGTGATCAAGAAGTTGATAAGGCATGATCTGGTTGAAGGACTTCCCAAACTCAAGCTCAGAAAACATGGAATATGTTCAGCCTGTGCAAAGGGAAAGCAGACCAAGACCTCTTTTCAGTCTAAAACAATTGTTACAACTTCCAAGCCATTGGAACTAATTCACATGGATTTGTTTGGACCAATGAGGACAGTCAGTCTTGGTGGAAAATTGTATGGCTATGTGCTTGTTGATGATTATTCAAGGTATACTTGGGTATCATTTTTAGAAGCCAAATCTGAAGCTTTCCAAGCATTTCTGAAGTTCAGCAAAGTAGTTCAGAAAAATCAGAAATTTCAGATCACAAGTCTCAGGTCAGATCATGGTGGTGAATTCAAAATGAAGATTTTCTGGAGTTCTGTGAGGAAAATGGAATTGAACACAACTTCTCAGCTCCAAGAACACCCCAACAAAATGGAGTGGCAGAAAGAAAGAACAGAACACTGTTGGACATGGCCAGAACAATGCTAAATGAGTACAATCTACCAAAGTACTTCTGGGCAGAAGCAGTGAATACAGCTTGCTATATCATCAACAGATGCATGATCAGACCAATTCTGAAGAAAACACCATATGAGCTATACAAGGATAAGAAGCCAAATATCAGTCATCTCAGGCCCTTTGGTTGTAAGTGTTTCATTTTAAATAATGTTAAGGATAATCTAGGAAAATTAGATGCTAAAAGTGATGAAGGCTTTCTCTTAGGATATGTTTCAAAACCTAGAGGCTATAAGGTATTTAATAGAAAAACCTTAACAATAGAGCAATCAGTTCATGTATGATTTGATGAAACTAACCCTCTATCAGAAAAATAGAAGAAGAAGAATGTGTTGATGATCTGTGCAGGGATCTAGAAAAGACATCTCTTGAAGAAGAAGGGAAAGATAAAGAAGAAGAAGATCGTCCATTAGAAGATCTTCAACAACAAGAAGAATCACAAGAAGGACTACCTAAAGAATTGAGGTACCACCGGAACCATCCTAGAGAAAACATAATTGGTGATCCTTAATCCAGGGTAAGAACAAGAGGTATGCAAATTCCTTGTGACTTCTCTGCCTTAGTTTCACAAATTGAGCCTAAGACAATCAATGATGCACTGGGTGATGAATCTTGGATCCTTGCTATGCAAGAAGAGCTTAATCAGTTCAAACGTAGTGAAGTTTGGACCCTTGTACCTAGACCTACTGATCATCCAATTATTGGAACCAGATGGGTTTTCAGGAATAAAATGGATGAGTCAGGGGTAATTACTAGGAACAAAGCTAGACTTGTAGCGCAAGGATATTCCCAAGAGGAAGGCATAGATTTTGATGAAACCTATGCTCCAGTTGCTAGATTGGAGGCAATCAGAATTTTATTAGCTTATGCTTGCTCTCTCAATATCAATTTATTTTGATGGATGTTAAAAGTGCTTTTCTGAATGGTTTCATTAAAGAAGAAGTATATGTTGAGCAACCACCTGGTTTTGAAGATAATAAGTATCCTGATCATGTTTTTCGTTTAAAGAAAGCACTATATGGTCTGAAACAAGCACCAAGAGCTTGGTATGAAAGATTAAGTGCTTATCTTATATCACATGATTTTATAAGAGGAAAAGTAGATAGCACCCTATTTATAAAGAAATTTTCAGATGGAATCTTAATTGTACAAATCTATGTTGATGACATTATCTTTGGATCTACTAATGAATCACTCTGCAAATTCTTTGAAATTTGATGCAAAGTGAATTTGAAATGAGCATGATGGGTGAACTTAATTATTTTCTTGGATTACAAATTAAGCAAACCAAAGAAGGAACTCACATCTGTCAAACCAAATACATTTCAGATTTACTGACTAAGTATGGCTTTGACAAATGTAAGCCCTTAGGAAGACCCATGAGCTCAAGCATTAAGTTAGACAGTGATCCTCTTGGCAAAAAGGTAGACCAAAAGACCTATAGAGGAATGATAGGATCACTGCTCTATCTCACTGCAAGTAGACTAGATATAATGTTTAGTGTCTATCTCTGTGTAAGATTCCAAGCTGATCCTAAAGAATCTCATGTTCTTGCAGTAAAAAGAATTTTCAGATATCTCATTAATACAAATAACTTAGGTTTATGGTATCCTAGATGTTCTGATTTCAAGTTGATTGGTTATAGTGATGCTGACTATGCTGGATACAAATTGGATAGAAAAAGCACCAATGGTACATGTCAAATTCTTGTAGGTTGTTTGATATCTTGGTCTTCTAGAAAGCAGAATTCAGTAGCTTTATCCACTACAGAAGCTGAATATATTGCTGCTGGAAGTTGTTGTACTCAACTCCTGTGGATCAAGCATCAGTTAGAAGACTATGGTCATCAACTTCAAGATATTCCAATGCTTTGCGACAACACAAGTGATATAAATTTAACAAAGAATCCAATTCAACATTCAAGAACCAAGCATATTGAGGTTAGACATCATTTCATCAGGGACCATGTAAGTAATGGAAATATTTCTCTTGAATTTGTTTCTACAGAAAATCAATTAGCAGATATTTTTACAAAACCTCTCCCTGAAGATAGATTTACTTCAATAAGAAGAGAAATAGGTATGTGCAATCCTGATTAAACTAATAAAGCAGTGTTTGAACTGCCTTGATAAAACCTTCCTTGAACTATCTGTGAAAGTATCCTGAAAATCGCTAAGTCCTATATTCGACTCATGCATTCGATTCATGAGGAACCAATGCATTCGATTCATGTTATAATGATATATTCGACTAATGCAGTCGAATACCTAATTCGATTCATTAAGTTAATTTAAACCGACACCTTTCAGAATTCTTTAATTGAGGTAACTGACACCTCATTAAGGCGCGTCCATTCGTAATTAAACGGCCAAATCAATCATCGCGTCCATTCTTAATTAAACGTTCAAATCAATCATCGCGTCCGTGCATCCTGAAATCAAGCGCCAGTTACTTTTTTCTTATATAAGAAAATCTCTTCTCATTTCAAAACACCCGTTTGAAATCCCCTTTCGACTCACCTGTCTTCTTGCGTTCTTCGTGCCTTCACTGTGCTTCGACAAAGGACTCTCTGGAAACCATCTGAAACCTCATTCCTCCGGAAGAAAGGTAGGATCTTTCATCACTACTAGTCATTTCTTTCTCTCCTCTGAAGGTTTCCTAAGTCCTTTTCGTTTCTTTCATCTAGAGGGCTTCCGAGTCTGTCCAGTTGACCCCTGACCAACTCCAGCGTCTTGCTAAGATTCCCATTTGCTCTGGGAAGGCTGTTGAGTTCTCTCATTGTCTTAGGTAGAAGAGACTCTGAATGCTATGGGTTGGACCAGAATGTGTCAGATTTCTGAACCCTTTGTTGCCAATGCAGTCAGATCATTTTATGCTTCACTGCAAGTCTCTGATGGGAACTCAGTTGTAGGGTATGTTAAAGGCACCAAAATCATAATTTCTGAAGAGCTTTTGGTCGAGTTGCTAGATTGTCCCAACTTAGGGCACAGGTTTAGTGAGTTCATCCGTTTGGAAAAGCAAAAAGCTAGGGATTATTGGTAGTCTGGGGACCCTCAGCAAGCGAGGACTTCAAGTCAATGAGTTGTCTACTGAGAAAAGACTGATTCACTCTATTATTACCAATATCATCACCCCTAGAGCAGGAACTCATTCTTCCATCACCGCTAGGGATGGTAATTTGCTATTTTGGGCAATTCAGAGGCACAGGGTGAATCTGCCAGCAGTTATTCTGGAGAAGATGATTGCTTCAAAAGACCTCCAAGAATCTCTTCCATATGGATCTCTACTGACTCTTATCTTCAAGAAATTTTCATTAGATCTGTCTAGAGAAATGCTTGTTGGTAACAAGGAGAAGATTGGTATTTTCACTCTGAAAAGAAGCAAGTACTCCTTGGTTGGTAAGAAGCAGAATTTGTGGTACAAAAGTTCAGTCCCTGAGTGTGAGCATGAAGTATATCCTGATGAATCTTTGGTTTCTCTGCTCACACATGAAGCCCCTGCATCCGAAGTTCAGCATGAACACCTTCCATCCAGATCAGATCTGAAGAGTCCATTCCTGTACAAGAAGATGTTCCTCCAACCATTCCAGTTCCAGATGTTCCAGAGGACACCATCAATGATGTCCTAAGAGATCTCAGAGGCAAAAGAATCATTTCTGAAGATATTCCAGCCTCTTCCCCCCAGGATCACCTCTTTGAAGATAGAGAGCCTGACAACTCTCCCTCTCAGTTTGAGACCCGGCCAAGGTCTCAGGGGGAGAGCAGCAACAACCTCAGTAATATTTTGGAAATGGTTAGAAGTCAAAATGAGAATATGTCAGTTCTCCATATGCAAGTTGTTATGTTAGATACTAAGTTTGATAGCTTGTCTGAGGAAGTCAAGCAAATCAAGGATCTCCTATTGCAGTTGGTGTGCCAACCAGGCACCTCTAGGCCATCAGGGCCTTTCTCCTCCCAGCAGCAAGAAGAAACAGTGCCATCTCAAGAAGAAGAACACTAAGCAGAACCTCAAGTACCTATACCTGAGGAACTAGAACTTGAGCAACCTGTCAAGGAACCAGCAGTTCAGGCTGAAGAGCAGCCTATTGAATCTGAGCAGCAGCAAGTTGAGCAGACCACTGAGAAGCAGGCTCAGTTGGCAGTAGTTGTATTTAAACCAAGTGATCAGCAGCAGCAGCAGCAAGTGCAAGAATCAGAAAATCAGCTATAAGAAGTGGGAACAGCTGTAGAGGACCCTATGCAGAAGGCAGCAGCCAAGAGACCTCTCGAGCCCTCTCAAGATTGTCAGACTTTTAAGAGAAAGGTGAAGAGGAGATTAGTCAAGGATGGTGTTCTTGTCAAACCAATCCTCCCTTCTCCTTCTTCCAGAGCCACATCTTCCACTGCTACACTGGCAACTGAACCTGCTTCATCAGCACCACTATCTCCACACTCCTCCTTGGATCTACTTCCAGTAATCACTCCTGTAGATCACTTCAAACAAGATGTTAAGTTCTCCATCTACCCCTTGAAATATCAAGTTGAACCTATTGAAGAGTTCACCATGACTCTTTCAACTCAACCTCCTCATTTTTATTCCTCTCTTCCTACAGCCTCAAAATCTGACTCCAAGAAAACAATAATGCCTTTAGTTGAGATACTTCCTAGCATCCAACTGTCAGCCTCCAAAGGACCCAAATTGGGACACAAACCTTCCTCTCTACTTCCTCCGTTTTGGTATGCCTTCACTCATCACTCTGAACAACACATGAATTTGTTCAGAGAATATCTTGCCATTAGAGCCTTTTTGGAAGTTCATGAGTTCCAGATTTCACATTTGAACACTAGCTTCCTATTTTGATTCAAACTTCCCAACTTTCTATTTCTGATCTCCAACTCATATCTAGGAAGAGCCACTGCCTCACTCCCCAAGAATTTGTTGATCAATACCTGAAGAGGCCGCCAGGTTCTTAGAAAATCAATCCAGAACCCATCACTTGACAACTGCTCAGCATCTTTCTCTTAGATTTCATGCCCTTTTTGCAGAGCATCTCAGGGCCTCTCAGGCCAAGTACCTTGAAATGAGATCTTTCAACCATGAAAGGTTCAAACTGGGATTGCATGATGTTTCCAGGGGCAGTATGAGAATTTTCTCCGAGGACAAAGAGAGATTACTCCTTCCATGTCAGTGGCTTTGCCGTCAGAACTTCATCCTCCTTTGGTAGGAGCAGTCTCCTACAGAAGAGAATTTGCTGAAATATTCTTCAATAGATTCCTCCGATTTCTGCCAGATTCAAAATCAAGTACCAATCTAAGCTCAGTTTCCAGAGGTTTATATTTATTCAGTTGTCAAAGAAATCTAAGCATCTCCTTGATATCCAGCTCAGTTTTGCTGAATCCGAAAGATTCACCCCTGAGCAATGGGAAGCAGCCTATCCATCCTACCACCTCAGTGCCGAAAAATGAAACTCAACATCAATCAATTTCACTCAAAAGTTCTCATGGATTTCCATAAGAGTGTCACTCATCATTGGGCTGAGAGGTACCTCATATACTATCAGGCTAAGGATGTAGCCATCTCACATGGCCTCTATTGGAATCTAACCTTCAACAAATTCCTCCAACTGGCATCCACCAAAAAATTTGTGCCTCTCCGAGTCAGGATGGACATTGACAAGTTTCACTACAAGATTGGTTGGTACAAGAGGCGCCACGTTAAGTCTATCAAAAAATTACCCTCCACCAACCCAGCCTACAATGTTGATGATGCTCTCTTTGAAAATTCCTTCAACAAGAACGAAGAAAAACTCTGGGAGCTCATCCAACCATTCCTGAAATCAATTCCTACTTCTCTCTTGTTGCCTCGTTCAGCTAGAGTCTGAACTTTTTAGTTGTAATTTCTTGATTAAACATGTTTGCTACTATGTACTGTTTGCCATTTTATAGATGCAATTTCTTCCTACTTGTGAAATTCTCAAATGTTTTATCCTTTCTGTTAATGTCACAAAGGGGGAGAAAAAGGTATAAACATAGCATATGATACATATCTATTTAAAGATTTTTGTCATTAACAAAAAGGGGGAGAATTGTTGAGCAACTACCTCTAAGAAATCTAATGACTTTCTTAGATTTTATAAAACTATGTTTTTGCTATGACAAATCTTTAAATATATGTTTTATATCACAAAAATCTTTTTTCAGGAAAGAATATCCTAAAAACTTCTAAGGCCACAACTATCTCTCAACATACTGAATCCGACTGCCATATTCAACTCCTTCAGAATAGCAGTCAGAAATCAAAGTCCGTTGTTTACATAGTATTCGACTCATATAGTCGAATACCTTTATTCTGCATTCGACTCATACAGTCGAATACCTTTGTTCTGCATTCGACTCATATAGTCGAATACCTTTGTTCTGCATTCGACTCATACAGTCAAATACCTTTATTCTGCATTCGACTCATACAGTCGAATACATTTATTCTGCATTCGATTCATACAGTCGAATACCTTTATTCTGCATTCGACTCATGAGTTCGACTCTTACAGTCGAACGTCTGACCTTCAAATGCCTAAAATACTTTAGAAACTGTATTCAACTATAGTCGAATCATATTGATCTCTCGAGTCGAATCACTCTTTCTTCAATCGACTCATCTGTTCACATTCGACTACACTGAAATCCTGTATACTTTTCACACACCACCAGTTCTATATGAACATCATCAAATCTAGTTTGTGTATTTTTAACAACAAGATTTTTGTATGACTTGGAAAAGTTATTATTATATTTTTAACAAGATCTTGACATGAAAGCTCTCAAATTAATTATCCTATGCTAAACATGTTCTGAAAAGTGTCTCATTAAATTTCTCAGTACTGATGTCCTACCTTGCCTTATTGTTAGCTTCTCAAGACACATAGCATTTATGTAAAATTCAGACACATGGCATCTGACCATCTCACCTACCACTGTCAGACCCATACTTTAACTTTTTGTCTGTCTGTCTGCTATCTATAATACTGACGGGATACGAGGTTCCATACTTTGTACTGAACTTTTCTGACCCACCTACCATAAGGGTATGGAGATACGTTTTTTTCATTTTGTCTTGTCCTTGCAACAGGCATTTATTGAGCATGTGTTCAGCATGCCTCTCCCTCAGCTATTTGCTACAAAGAGCTTATCTTCTAGCTGTTAACAAAATAAAGACCTCGGGAAGAAGCTGATTTGAAGACCTGCTGATCAATATCTTCAAGATACAAAGAAACTCAGAATTCCTCCTCAAACGGCTACATTGCAAATGGCCACAAGCTTCAACGGTCATCTTCTCAAACGGTCATAATTTGAAGACTATAAAAGGAGCTCAAGAGGAAGAGAACATACACAACATACTGAGAGATACATACAGTGATACATAGAATCCACAAGTGTTTCAAGTCTCATTCTCCTACAAGAGCCATTCGTCTTCCTCAAGCTCTTTGAAGCCTTCATGCTTGATTTCCTTTGAGAGTTTCCTTGTGCTCAGATAGGAGAAGTTCTGTCTGGGTGGAAATTGTACTCAGTGTCAATTCTCTTTAGTCCACCCCCTTTCTCTTCAGATAGGATTTAGAATCAATTCTATATCTATTGTATCTATCTGAAGTCTGTGTGTTTGTGCTCAATTTTGAGGCAAACACACCCCTGTCAATTTTTCTCTGTACTTGTGCAGAAGTCTGTCTCTGCACTTTACCCCTCTTGTGAAGGGAAGGCCTTGGTTAAAAGGCATTTATGTACCCCTGTATAGGGAAGACTTGCTCGGGAGCAAGTGGGTATTGTAATTCCTCTCAAGGGTGAGAGAAGGCCAAATTCATTGGCAGATTAGTGAAATCTCAAGTGGTTGGCTTGAGGACTGGATGTAGGACTTCCATGTGGGAAGGGCCGAACCAGGATAAAATCTGTATCTAATTTCTTTGTGTGATTATTTCCGCCAAGTCTACACCTGAATCACACACATCACTTTGAGTACTAACCTATTCATTTAGTGCTGTGATTTTCAGAAGAAATTTTAAAAGATCAGAAGTCCTATTCACCCCCCTCTAGGACTGCTTAGCTTGCCATTTCGATCCAACACCATTGTCATTTAAATCATAGATGTAATCCTTGAAGTGGAAGCATGCCTTCAAAGTGTGGTCCGGTCCTCGGTGGAATGCATAGTAACAAGAAGTATCAACATTAGGAGGCCATTGTAGCCTTTCCCTTGGCAAGGTGAGCACATTGGCGTCCATAAGAGCATTGAAGATGTTGGGGAGAGTCGCCGGCAGGAAAGGATAGTGGGCTCTTATTGGGCCAGGGGGGTTGTTGAGGCTCATAGGTGCCTAGAGGAGGGACTTGGTTGTATTGTGGAGGAGGAGCAGGTTGCTGTTGCTGGTATTGAGGAGGGGCATGTTGGCGGTACTGAGGCTGTTGTGGCTCACAATACTGAGGAGGCGATGGTGGAGCTTGATAGTATTGGTTGGGAGGGGGTTGTTGGTATTGTGACTGTTGGGGTTGTTGAGGTTGTTGAGGCTGTTGGGGTTGCTGAGGTGGTGCCCTAAACATTGGAGGGTTGTTCGGCTTGAAGGCCAGCTGTTGTGGCTGTTGGGGCTTGGTATTGGTGTTAGGACGGTAGGTGGAGGGACTAGGGTTTCCCATAGCACTCACCTGCTCATTCTGCATAACCCCCTCGGTCGTGGGACCACCAGTAGAGGGAGCGCCATTATTCTTTTTAAATGTCCGACCCTTTGGCTCAAACATAGCCATGATCGGAGAGTCTTTCAACTGAGTCTGGATGTAACGGGCTCTCTCATACAATTCCTCCATTGTTGTTAACTTGTTCATTGTAAAAATATGTCTGAATTCTAGAGTGACGTTCGCCGTGATCATTTTGACCTGTTCTGGTTCGGACAATGGGTCCCTCAACCTTTCAGCCATTGCCCTCCATCTGTCAGCATAATGCATGAAATTCTCGTCTGCTTTCATTCTCTCATCCATCAGATCAGTTATAGACAACGCCGGACTAACCCTGTCCTTGTACCTCTGTAGAAATTTCTTCTGTACCGCTTAGAAATCCTTGGCTTCTGTGGGCTCCAGAGAATAGAACCATTCGAGGGCGGGCCCATCTAATGATCCGTGGATGAGGAAGACAAGGGCACGATTGTCATTCTGCCAGAAAGAGGATTCGTACATGAACTCCTTAATGTGCACAAAGGGATTGCCACTACCATTGTAGCGGCGGTAGATCGGGAGCTCAGAAGGGGGAAGGTGAAAAACCGGCATGGAAGGAAGCACCAATTCAAAGGAATCCTTGGGTTCAGACACCCTCTTTAGGTCTTGCTCCAAATGACTCACCTTCACCAGGAGGGCTTGGGTGAGCTGATCGGAGGATGATTTGTGAGGCGCCCCAGAAAGAATGAGGTTGGGGTGCACTCACCTGGACAGAGTTGTAGTGGGGAAGTGCGCCAGCAGGCGTAGAAGCATGGGCCGGAACTCGAGGAAGATAAGTCGGCCTTGCTGCGGTGGGGCTTGGCCGGATGAGAGAAGGCCTCGTAATAGGGCTGTGGGGGCGAGAGTGAATGACAAAGTTGGCCCGCGAGGGGGCAGGAGAGGCTCAGATCGTCAGGTCGCGAGCAGGTTCAGTGTAAACACCCGCGTTTGGTGGAAAGTTTGAATGGCTCGGGGATTGATTTCCCCTTGAGAGTAGATTGAACCTCCTGTAGCTGAGAAGCTTGGAGGCTTTGAAAATTGTCCACAAGTTGGGACAGATCAATAGAGGTAGAAGCATTGGCATTGGCATGCCTTGGGGAGTGGTGAGGAGATTGCGAAGCCATCGCATTAACGTGAGAGGTAGATGGACTAATATGGGGGGGCATTAGGGAGTTGCAGAAGGGATTCCATGGAATCATACACATCATCGTAGGTATCATCATGATAAGCCATATCCTCATATTCGGCCATTCCGAGAGATCGGCCTGAACGAAGCAGTATAAACTTTAAACAAACCAGTTGACTAACAAGCAATTAGAAAACAACTACTCAAACAGGTTTAAGAGAAGATGTTAACGGCTTTTAATCAAAGACTTGGGGATGCTTATGTCCAATTAAATGTTCAATAAAATTCAAGGTGGCTTTTAATTGAGATGTGTCACTCTAAGCGGGTATGGGCCTAAATGGGTGAGATGAGAACTTTGGGCCCACTAAACACTCTCCCTCTCACGCAATGGGTGCTCTAACACGGGTCTCCAGAGTGGTACAACCTGCTCGGTCCACCGTGAGGGAATCCACGGGGTACGGAGACTTACGTAGGTCTTGGCAAAGGTCCCCTAGTCCAATGAGACGGAATGCCCAATGGAGAGGTCGTCTTTACCAAGAAGAGTGTTTGGATCTTGGTGTAAGGAGGGAAGGAGGTCCCCCGGCCGAGGTATGCCCTGTAAGCAATGCAAGATGTAGGGAATGGCAAAAACCCTGCTTACTATGACAGACTGAATCGCGGCGAGTTCAGTCACCATGGTTCAAGATGAATCGCGTTTGTTCAGTCAGCCATGGATCTAATAGCTAGCAAAAGCTGTGAGTGCTGCGACGACTCCCTCTGGGTCTGTCACAGAAACGCGTCCATGACAACCGCCACACAAAACAACAAATCGCGTTGTCTGAACACGACGCGAATCAAAGAGGCAATCAAGGACAGTTATCAAAGCAGTAAATCAGCACAGCATGCTATTCACACAATTAATGGTAAAAATAACAATCAGATGGAGATGCTCTCTTCAGATGAAGGTAAGTAAACAGGGAGGGGAACAAGATGGTATTTTTTTTTAATCAAACTTTATGAAAAATGTAAAGAAAAAGACACAAATACAAATTGGTAATGGCGATGGGAGATCTCAAAGAGCACCGCGTGGGGTGTGAAAGGAGAGGGTGTACCGCGTGGGGTACGAAAGGAGGGACACACGTGGGTGTCGAAGGAGGGGCACACATGGGTGCCGAAGGAGAGGTAACCGAAACTAAAAGGAAAGAAGTCCCACCATGATCGCCAATTTGTAGACGTGTTTTTTTTTCAAAACACACCCCACAAAGAGATGACTAAAAAAAGTGGTTTTAAAGAGAAAAGAAAATAAAATAAGCGAGAGATGGTGGTAAAGAAAGAAAATAAAGAACGTGTGTGTGCACAATATGGAGTGTGATCGCCAAACACATGTAGGTGTCGTAGGAGACGAGCGAAAAGGAAGACGCGGAGGGTACTTACCTTCACCCAAGATCGCGGGAGAGTGGTGTGCGGGTTGCTTCTACTTCTTCCACCGGCCGGCCGGCGAAGAAGATTTAGGGTCCATTTGGTTGTATGTAAAATAGTTTAATAGGGAAATAGTTTTCCACGGAATAACTTTTACCTGAAAATGAAAACGTAATTGTCTATTTGGTTGTCACGTAAATATAAAGTTGTATGGAGGGATATGAGATCTTATGATCCACACAAATAAGGGAGAGTTATATACTCCTTATGTACTAACACTATTCATCAAAATTTTTATTTTATTTTATTTTTTATTTTTAATATTTAAAAAAATTATATAACTAATAAAAAACATGTAACTTTGACAAAGACAATTTAAAATAGGAGAAATAAAATAAAAACATAATTTGAATGAATAGTATTCTATAGATATTTTAATAAAAAATAAAAATTAAATTAACTAATAAAAATAATTAAAGTTGACAAAGACTACTTAAATAAGTGAAAAAAAAATAAAAATACAATTTAGATGAATAGTGCCTAACTTTGTTACTGTACAAACTACATACAAACTACAGCGGCGGCAGTTTGGAAAATGGCATCCGTGGTTTTCCCGCGGATGCCAAAATCTGGATTTTCTGTGATTTAGTTTTCTAAATTTTGGTTTTCAGTGGTACCAAATGATATAAAAATTAAGTTTTCCTAAAAACCATTTCCTAACCCAAATTTTCAGTGCAAACAAACAGACCCTTAGTTCCGACAGGTTACCTTGCAAGGAAAATAAACAAGAAAACAAGTGAAAGAGGGATTAGACTAGGTTTTAAAGCATCAAATCAAACAAAATGTAAAGAAAATATGAAAGCATGGGCGTTAACACACCTCGTGGGGTGGTGTTGAACCTCTAAAAAGTGTGGGTTTGGAAGGAAAATGATGGGTTGTGTGTAAGAAAATGGTGTGATGAAATGCAATAAAAAGGGGTAAAAGAAAATAAGTGAAAGAAAGGCAGGAAGTGGCGAGGTAAGCCCGCTGCTGCAATGGATGAAGTGGAAGAAGATGAAGAAGCTCCTCCCATCCCGCTCCAAGGCACGTGAGAGTTATGGAGCTCCGAACTCCAATGGATGATTTGAGTAGCTTGCAATGGAGGTTTAGCTTGGGTCGAAGTTGAGTCTTAAATCCAGCAGGGCTTCGCCGTAGTGTGTGGGTGATCCTCAAAACAATGGCCTCGGGGGTCTATTTACAGGGGAAAAATCCTTAAATCGCGTAGGACACAGTGGACTTGCTCCGATTAAGCGTTTTCAAACATCCATTATAGCCATTTTAAGAATCGCGTCGGCATTACCCGCCGTGTTTCTAACCCTTCAATTTTGAAATGATTCTTTCCAAACATTAATAAATGGAAATGATGAATTGCGTCAACTAGGACCACGCCGTATTTGAAGAGAATCGTTCTTTGACGGAAATTGATCTTTCTTCAGAGGAAGGTTAGAAACGCGTCGGACTATGTAGATGCAATTCTAATTAGCAACAAAATCTTTCCAAAAACAATTTTGGAATTTTCCATAATTCAAAATTGTAAACTCTTAATCGTGGCGGCATTGACGGACGTGATTCTAAACAGAGTAAGCGCTAGAAAAGGAAGTGTGATCTGCATCGGTTTTACCCGCCGCGGACCAAGCCTCCTAAAAGGCATCCACTGTGTTAGATGCGAATAATTGAAGCTCAACAGACCCCTTAGGGAAATCCCTAAAAATCTAAAAAAAAATCTGAAAAAATAGGAAAGTCACTCAAGAGGTTAATTAAAGAGAGCCACTTCGAGGCATCGCAGTATAACATGAAATTTGCTCGGTATGTTGCTAAAATGGTGTGTCTACAATGAGGTCCACATTATCGCCCGCATAAATCCTATCAAGTTCCTTCTTGAAAAATTGGTCATCATTAATAGGCTAGCACGTTGGCAATGCTTCCTTTCTTAGTTTGACATCACCTACATTCAGCAAAAATCTATTAAAGGCTATGCCATAGCAGAACATCTCGCTCATCACCCTATTCCACAATTTGATCATGCCCGTTTGGAGTTTCCAGATGAGGAATTTATGTCCCTTATCCGATCTAATCCTATGTGGACGTTATATTTTGATGGAGCTCTGAATTCTTATGGAAAGGGTATCGGGATTGCTCCACTATCACCTGAAGGGGTCACCATTCCACAGGCTTTTCAAATGGCATTCCCTGTCACCATCAATATAGTTGAATATGAAGCCCTGTTGGCCGAACTGGAGCTCGCACACTTCTATGGTGTTACCCATCTGCGAATTATAGGTGATAGTCAACTAGTTCTACGCCAAGTGCTCACCAAATACCACAGTCGAGATCCCAAGCTCAAGCCATATCAAGAACTCACTTACGCCTATGCCAAGCTATTCTCCAAACTGGTCTTTGTCCATATGCCTCGTCACCAAAATCTTCTAGCAGACGCTCTTGCTACTATCGCTTCAACTCTCAACATGTGTGACCCTGGGGATTTTGACAACATCTTTATTGCACGACGTCATACCCTAGTTGTTCAAGACCCAATATTTCTGTGGATCAAGGAAGAGATGTTGACGAAGATAGAGAGGAAGAGCAAAACAGAAATCATGTTATTGGAGCTAGAAGAGGAATTAGATGATGAGGAGAAGCCATGGTAATATGAGATAGCTAAGTATATGTAACGCCCCAAAAAATTCATTTATTAGAAAATGTGAATAATTTGATTATTAAACATAACTATTATCTTGAGATGTAAATAACTTTAATTTAGGATTAATTTATATTAATAAATATTATTCCAGTGTCGTACTCAGAGGTGTGTGCTCCGACAGGGCGACATCGGAATTCTGTAACGAAAATGAAATCTGAGAACACCATAATTTCCAAAAAAAATATGCTAATATCAGAAATGTAAATATCCAGAATTGTTGACATGCGGATTTCGAGATTAAGCCGATGCAACTATTTTCCGGGTAATTTATCCTTAGTGAAAAAAAAATCTAAAAATTAAAATAAAATCACCATAATATGTAAAACATTTCCATTAGCTTATGGTTGAAATTTCAACTTGATTGAACACTAGTAGGACACATAAACATGGGGTCAAATGGGCCAGCTGAATTATTGCTCGATTACGGTAACCATTTTTTTTTTGGAATTTTCTTGCTTACGTTTATGGGTTACGTAAGCTCATATCCCATGAGTTAACTGCCTAAACGTTTCACCATAGGTGTAACCATGGGAAACTTGCATGGTAAACGTGGCTGTGGTGGGTAAAAGAGGTTTTTACCTTAACACCTGTATAGCCGACGTGCCAGCATGCATGAAAATTTGGAGGGTTATATAAACCACCCCTTCACCCATCATGCAAGCCTTTCCTACCCCTGCTACATGCTATGCTACTACTGTGCTTGCCAGTCTACTTGTTGTTGGTGTGTTGCTGTTGGAGATGTTGTAGCTGCTTGCCGTGGCTGTTGCTGCTGCTACTTCTCCTGTTGGTGACCACTTCTTCAATTGCACTCGCCGTGGCTGCTTCCATCTTCTGTTACTGTAGACTTTTACGTTGAGGAAAGGAAGGACTCTTACTCTTTCCAGTCAGGTAGGATTCACTCCTTAATCTCTTCTTCTTGTTTCCTATCCTTGATTAGAAGCTTGAGGTTAACATGTTACCATGCTTATACTCTAGTTTGGATCCTAAAAATATCTTCATGATTGTTTCTTTTTCTAGCCACTTTAAGCTTGTTTTAGTTAGAGATCATGTTAGTTTTAGGTATGCTTTGAAAAATGATCTGTAGAGGTAGAGAAATGTTATTAGAAGAGTTTCTCTTCCAGTAATCCTCTTTTCCTAAGTTTCTAGCCTTTCATGAGTATAGTTTGAATTCCTTTCGTTCATTTCCTCTTCTTCCTGTGAAATGGTGTTTTGAGGAATGGATCATGTTCATTTGATGTTGTAGTCATGTTAGGAATCATAGGAATACTTAGTAGAGTATCCCATAGTAGTTTTGCATGTTTTCTGGAAGTCTACAATATACCTGTCGACAGCCAGAACCCACCTGTCGATAGGAACCATGCTTCCAGAACCCAGATTGTGTAGAACACCAGTAGTTGTCGACAGATAGCACCCATCTGTCGACAGATAGCCATCACCTGTCGACAGCCGACCCTGGCCTATCGACAGGCAGTGGCCAGACTCCAGAAACTTGGTTCTGGAAGACAGTGGTTGTCGACAGCCACCCTCTGGCTGTCGACATACACTATCCAGTCCTGCTTTCTAGTACCTTTTCTTGTCCAACCTTTTGATGACTCACCTTGGTATTGACCCAACTAGTTGTTACCCTTACTTCCTTGGATTCAAACCATTGTATCCTCGAGAAAGATCATTCAAATGTCATCCATATTTCACTATGGAATGTATTTGAACATCTCCAGTATATATGACTCTTGCTTGTCTCCAATTTTCTGTAAGTATTTACATTGTAACTTGAACCTCTGTTCTGTGAGAAACCCTGAGTATTTATGTACCCCTACTTGAAACCGTGCAAGAATGAGTTATGATGACAATTTTTGGGTCTTTGGACTCATTTGAGATATATGCATGTGCAAATAGGGCTGGTCCAGTCCTGGGAGGAGTACCAGAATTCGTTTAGTGGCCGTACGGAACGATAAAGGATCTGTGGATGCTTGGCATTGCATCAATACAAGCTTGATTAGTCATCATGTTATCTTCTCATGTATGAATATGTATTTGAATCAGAACCTGAATGTGTCATGAATTCTTGACCATGTATTCGTATTTCAGTACTTCTGTTCTACATTTATTGACTAGTTGACATGCTTGTTCAATCATCTTTAATATTCAATGTTGACAACAGTCAGATTTCTTATCTTGATCTTTAGATGTCTTAATCTTTTTTATTAGAAGAATTGAATCCTACTGGCCTAGTTAGCTCACATAATCCTACCATTTCAGGTGATCCATATGAGGGTAATGCTTAAAGGGGGGAGTGTGCTGAGCGGGACAACCAGTCCTCAGAAGTTCAACAATTTTGTTTTATTTAGTAATGTAGTAATGAGTTGTAAATAAGTTTTCTTTTTCCCTTTCTCCTCTTATAGACAGTGATGAGAGTAATATGTAATGACGCTTCCGCAATGTTAATATTAGATGAATAAAACATAAGTTCTATTTCTTGTGCTTGATTTCTGTCATTTTCGATAAATAGACTTTTATTAGGACGTGACAGATAATTTAGTATCAAAGCCTTAGGTTCTATAAACCTAGGTAATGACTACTTAGTTGGGGTAGAAACTCGGGATTAGTTATAAAGGTAATAGTGACTTTTTAATTACTTAGGTACTTAACTTGTTATTTGCTACAACATGGACATGAATGCTCAAGAACAGCTGGTGGCAGCAATGGAGATGCTCTGCCAAGATGTGGAATTGTATGCTCATGCCCAAAGGGAAGCACACGTGCAGATCAAGGAGGAAGTGTTGAACTTGACTGCGGGTGCATTTCTGGCGGCAAATCCCCATGCCTCCTTAGAGACCATGACTCAGATCATGAGTAATTTAGACAGTTTGAAGCTGGGTTAGGACATGCTGCTTCACCAAGTTGAAGGATATTGGGAAGTTCTTTCGAAAGTAGCAAGGAAGCTGTACCATGGGCCTGGGGGAGATCAACAGCCATCTGTGGAGTCCGTTGTTTAGACTTGAAGTTAGTTAGAGAATGAGGAACTCATTTTTGTAACCTCTCTTTTTGTTAAATAGTGATTGTACATATAAGTCACATGTATATGTGAAGAGAGAGGTTAAAATATGTTGATGTGTTGTAATTATTTCGGCTTATTAGGAATGTTGTAAATAGTATGTGGCTTATGAGAATAGGAATGTTAATGTAATGTAAATATTTTGACTAGTTAATGAAAAGTGGTGTGTTATGTGCAATCGAAATTTTGTATGAGATAAGTGTGAGCATGGTTTGATTATGGTGTTAATGTATGCATTGTTGGATGTCTTAGATATTTGTTAAAATTAATCATGGAAGGAAGTGATGCAAATTAGAAGAAAATGGAAAGCTCGATGCATGATTTGACACAGGTAATGAGGACTGTGGCTAAGAACAACAGCCATAACGGAACAAATTTATTTAAAGACTTCCGAAGTCTAAATCCTCTGTGATTTTCTGGTAGCACGGATCCAAATGAGGCTGAGAATTGGTTAAAAGATATTGGGAGAATCTTTAAAGTGATCTGATGTACAGAGGATGAAAAGATACGCTTAGCAACATTTTAGTTAGATCGTGATGCCCGAGCTTGGTGGGAAATAGTGGAGTCTACTTTAGAGGACCCAAATCTGGTTGGTTGGGAGGAGTTTGTGGAATTCTTTAACGATCAGTATTTTTTTGAGGTAGTACAGGAAAAGAAAGCTAACGAGTTTGCTGGCTTAAAGCAACTCAAAATGTCAGTGTCAGACTATGAGGCACAGTTCGCCCGATTATCTAAGTATGCTCCTCATCTAATAGCCATAGAGAAACTGAAAGCAAAGAGATTTATGAATGGTATGCATCCAATTTCATTACGCAGCTAACACCTCACTTAATTACCAGATATTCTTAAATGGTTAAAAGAGCATTGGTGTTAGAAGCTGCCAATGATACCATGGAGAAGATTAGAGGAAGGACTGGTGAAAGTTCTTCTCATCGAAAAAGGAAGTTTGAGTTGGGGAATGCCCCTAAGGTTCAGCAGTCCACTAAGAAAGCGGGAAAAGCTCTAGTTGGAAACAAGGATGTGTGTCGGCATTGCCACCTCAGTGGACATAAGACTGAGAACTGTTGGCGTAGGTTGGGTGCTTGTCTCCGATGTGGACGTACTCAACATCAGATTCTGGATTGTCCTATGATAAAGAATGCACCAACAAACTAGAATCCCTGAGCCAAGCAAGGACGTATGCAAGCCATTCAGGAATTTGAACCTGAATCTCCGCAAGAAGGCGGACTTATTGAAGGTACATTACTAGTAAACTCAAAACCCGCATATGTATTATTTGATTCAGGAGCTACACATTCTTTCATTAGCCATTTTTTTTATAGATCTTTGAGAATACAATCAGTTCCACTACCTACACAGTTAGAGGTTGCAACTCCTTTAAGTGAAGGTAAGAAACTTAAGGAATATTACCCTGCTAGTCAAATTCTAGTTAAAGAACATAATTTTCCAGGTGATTTGATATGTCTTGAGATGTGGGATTATGATGTAATCCTTGGGGTAGATTGGCTATCTAAACATCATGAAAATTTGGATAGCCAATTAAGACAAGTAACTTTTATGGGTAAGGAAGTTTACTCCATGACTTTTGATAAACTCCGTACAAGAAGAATACCCATAATCTCGGCAGTTAAAGCATGTAAGTTAGTACAAAAGGGATGTCAAGGGTACTTTGCTTCTGTAACACTAATAAATCAGAACACCACTGGGTTGAAGGATATTCCGGTAGTAAAAGAATTTCTTGATGTTTTCTGAAAAAATTTCCTAGTTTACCACCTAGTAGAGAGGTAAACTTCTCAATTGAATTGGTTCCAGGAGCCACACCAATTTCAAGAACACCATATAGAATGTCAATGGAAGAGTTGAAGGAATTAAAAAGGCAATTGATGGAGTTGATAGAGAAATGATTTATTAGACCCAGTACATCTCCCTGAGGTGCTCCAGTACTATTCGTTAAAAAGAAGGATGAGACTATGCGGCTATGCAAAGATTATAGACGATTGAACTAGTTAACTATTAAAAACAAGTACCCACTCCCTAGAATTGATGATTTATTTGATCAATTGTCTGGAGCTCAGTATTTTTCAAAGATTGATCTTAGATCTGGGTATCATCAATTGAGAATTCAAGAAGAGGATATCCACAAGACAGCTTTTCGAACTAGATATGGGCAATACGAATTTTTAGTGATACCGTTTGGATTAACTAATGCACCTACTACATTTATGCGTTTAATGAATGACGTCTTCAGATCATATTTGGATCAGTTTGTGGTTGTGTTTATTGATGACATATTGATCTACTCTAAGAGTGTAGAAGAATATGAAGCACATTTACGGATTACTTTGCAACTGTTAAGAGATCATAAGTTGTATGCAAAGTTCAGTAAATGTGAATTCTGGTTGAAACAAGTGATGTTCTTAGGACATGTTATTTCTAGAGAGGGATTATCAGTAGATATCTCAAAAATTGAAGCTATTCAGAAATGGGAACAACCTAAGAACGTTACTAAAATACGAAGTTTCCTGGGTATGGCTAGTTATTATCGGCGGTTTGTTAAAGATTTTTCCAGGATTGCTTCACCTCTCACACAACTAACTCGAAAAGGAACTGCATTTGAATGGAATGAGAGTTGTGAACAAGCATTTCAAAGATTGAAGGAATGTTTATCATCCGCACCAGTTTTAGCCTTGCGGGTAGAAGGAAAAACATTTGAAGTTTATACTGATGCATCAAACATCGGATTAGGATGTGTTTTGATGCAAGAAGGAAGAGTTATTGCCTATGCATCTAGACAATTAAAGACTCGTGAGAAAATTACTCAGTACATGATTTGGAATTAGCAGCGGTAGTTTTTGCTTTAAATCTATAGAGATACTATTTGTATGATAATCAATTCATAGTGTACTCCGATCACAAAAGTTTAAAGTATTATTTTCACAGAAGGAATTGAACATGAGACAGAGAAGATGGATGGAATATATCAATGTTTATGATTTTAAGATTGAGTATCATCCTGGGAAAGGTAATACTGTGGCTGATGCTCTCAGTAGAAATCCTATAGCTAAGTTATTTCAATTACAAGTCAAGGAATGGAAACTTTTGGAAGAATTTTCTACACTAAGTCTAAATGTTGAATCATAAGAAGTGAGGGTTATGATTGATAACTTGATAGCACAATCGGACCTATTAAAGCAAATTGGAGAACAACGGGACAATGACCCCACATTAATGGAAATCAGAGAGAAACTGAATTCCAGACCAGACTTCAATGAAGATGCATATGGAAATCTTCGGTTCCAGAACAAGTTATGTGTACCGAATAGCTCAGAAATCAAAAAGCAAATATTAGAAGAAGCAAACCGAGCACATTATACTATCCATCCAGGAGCTGTCAAAATGTACTATGATTTAAAGAAAAAATTCTGTGGTGTAACATGAAGAAAGAAATTGTCGACTTTATAGCTAGATGTTTAACATCTCAGAAAGTCAAGGCCGAAAACCAGAAACTGCAAGAAAATTAAAACCTCTTGAAGTACCAGAATGGAAATGGGATAGTGTCGGTATGGATTTTATTGTGGGATTACCCAAAACACGTAGTGGATACGATGCAATATGGGTGGTAATAGATCAACTTACAAAGTCGGCTCACTTCTTGGCTATTAAGACAAGATGGTCAGTCAATATATTAGCAGCTCTGTATTTGAAGGAAATTGTTCGGTTACATGGAATTCCAAAACATATTATTTCTGATAGAGATGCAAGGTTCACTTCACATTTTTGGAGAGAATTACAAGATGCATTGGGAACTAAACTGAAGTTTAGTATTGCATTTCATCCTCAAACCGATGGACAAACAGAACGAATAAATCAAATTATTGAGGATATGTGTCGTGCATGTGTTCTAGAATTTGGAAATGACTGGAGTAATCAATTAGCAATTATGGAGTTTGCTTTCAACAACAGCTATCAGTCTACTATTCAAATGGCACCATTTGAAGCGTTATATGGTCGGCAGTGTAGATCACCATTATGTTGGGTGGAGTTAAAAGAAACACATATTCTTGGACCTGAAATGATCCAAGAAACGACAGAAATTATAAAGTTAGTGCAAGATCGAATGAAAGCTGCCCAAGACTAATAGAAAAGTTATGCTGATCGACGAAGAAGAGAGCTGGAATTTCAACAAGGTGATCATGCATTCCTTAAAGTGTCACCTCGAAGAGAAATCAAAAGATTTGGAATCAAGGGGAAGTTGAGTCCAAGATACATTGGACCGTTTAAAATATTAAAAAGAGTTGGGGAGATGACATACCAGTTGGCACTTCCACCTCAATTATCCAATGTACATGACATCTTTCATGTGTCAATGTTGCGGAAATATGTTTATGATCCAGAACATATTATTGAATATCAGAATCTAGATGTACAAGAAAACCTGGAATATGAAGAAAGACCTGTGCAAATCCTCGACCGAAAGATCAAGCAACTCCGGAACAAGGAGGTTCCATTACTAAAGATTCAATGGAGCAGACGAGGACAAGAAGAAACAACGTGGGAACTGGAAGATACCATCAAAACCAAGTATTCGGAGTTATTTACAGGTCAGTATTAGATGTAGTTACACTCGTATGTATTAAATTTGGAGGACCAAAATTTCTTTAGTGGGGGAGAGTTGTAACCCCCCGAAAATTTCATTTATTAGAAAATGTGAATAATTTGATTATTAAACATAAATATTATCATGAGATGTAAATAACTTTAATTTAGGATTAATTTGTATTAATAAATGTTATTCCAGTGTTGTACTCAGAGGTGCTTGCTCCGATAGGGCGACATTGGAATTCTATAATGAAAATGAAATCCGAGAACACCATAATTTCCAAAAAAAATATGTTGATATCAGAAATTTAAATATCCAGAATTGTTGACGTGCGGATTTCGAGATTAAGCCAACGCAACTATTTTCCGGGTAATTTTTGCTCAGAGAAAAATAAATTCTAAAAATTAAAATAAAATTACCATAATTTGTAAGACCTTTCCATTAGCTTATGGTTGAAATTTCAACTTGATTGAACACCATTAGGACATAGAAAATGAGGTCAAATGGGCCATCTGAATTATTGCCCGATTATGGTAACCATTTTTTTTTGGATTTTTCTTACTTATGTTTATGGGCTACGTAAGCTCATATCCCATGAGTTAACTGCCTACATGTTTCACCATAGGTGTAACCATGGGAAACTTGCATGGTAAACATGGCTGTGGTGGGTAAAAGTGGTTTTTACCTTAACACCTGTATAGCCGACGTGCCAGCATGCATGAAAATTTGGAGGGTTATATAAACCACCCCTTCACCCATCGTGCAAGCCTTTCCTGCCCCTGCTGCATGCTGTGCTGCTGCTATGCTTGCCAGTCTCCTTGCTGTTGGTGTGTTGTTGTTGGAGCTGTTGCAGCTGCTTGTCGTGGCTGTTGCTGCTGCATGCTTGAGCTGCTGCTGCTTCTCATGTTGGTGAGCACTTCTTCACTTGCACTCGCCGTGGTTGGTTCCATCTTCTATTACTGTAGACTTTTACGTTGAGGAAAAGGACCCTTACTCTTTCTTGTCAGGTAGGATTCACTCCTTAATCTCTTCTTCTTGTTTCCTATCCTTAACTAGAAGCTTGAGGTTAACATGTTACCATGCTTATATTCTAGTTTGGATCCTGAAAATATCTTCATGATTGTTTCTTTTTCTAGCCACTGTAATCTTGTTTTAGTTAGAGATCATGCTAGTTATAGGTATGCTTTGAAAAATGATCTGTAGAGGTAGGGAAATGTTATTAGAAGAGTTGCTCTTCCAGTAATCCTCTTTTCCTAAGTTTCTAGCCTTTCATGAGTATAGTTTGAATTACTTTCGTTCATTTCCTTTTCTTCTTGTGACATGGTGTTTTGAGCAATGGATCAGATTCATTTGATGTTGTAGTCATGTTAGGAATCATAGGAATACTTAGTAGAGTATCACGTAGTAGTTTTACATGTTTTCTGGAAGTCTATATTGTACCTGTCGACAGCCAGAACCCACCTTTCGACATGAACCATGCTTCCAGAACCCAGACTATGCAGAACACCAGTAGCTGTCGACAGATAGTGCTTATCTGTTGACAGATAGCCATCACCTGTCGATAGCCGACCCTGGCCTGTCGACAGGCAGTGGCCAGACTCTAGAAACTTGGTTCTGGAAGATAGTGGATGTCGACAGCCACCCTCTGGCTATCGACATACACTATCCAGTCCTGCTTTCCAGCACCTTTTCTTGTCCAACCTTTTGATGACTCACCTTGGTATTAACCCAACTAGTTGTTACCCTTACTTCCTTGGATTCCAACCATTGTATCCCTGAGAAATATCATTCAAATGTCATCCATATTTCACTATGGAATGTATTTGAACATCTCCAGTATATATGACTCTTGCTTGTTGTGGACGATCCGTTTCGCCTCCCGGCCGCGTCCCCGTTGCCGACGGTGGATGTCCTTCGGGTGCTCGCGAACGTCACTGGTCTCTCGTTGGCGATGATGGATTGTTGGTTGACTTGGTTGACTCCCCGGTTGACTAGGTTGACTGAGGAGGAAACAAAGAAAACCAGAGATGAAAGGGGAGGTTTGTGATCGCCAGGGCCTTACCTGTGCCCAAGGAAGTACTTTGACCACGTTGTTGTAGTAGCCTCACGCAGTGGGCGGAGATGGGGCTCCAACTTCTCCTTCTTCGGCCGGCCAAAGGAGGAGAGCTCCACGGTCACATTCACAATATTCCTGTCACAAATAAACCTCTATTAGACTAAATGCAGTGTAGCAAATGTTCAAAAGGAAGAAAGGAAAGCCCAAAAGGCGAGTCCCGTACCGGTTGCGGACTTGAGAAAAGGGGTGGCCAAATGCTATGACCACCCTTCTTCCCTCCGTTTTTGGTTGAGAAACCCCTTTCTAGGTGTGTAGGAAGGTGACCTACGTGCCTAGGGTGAGTGGGAAGGTGTGTGCAACATGCAAACTAGCTAAAGTAAGAGGAAAGGAAAGAGAGGAAGAGGAAGGAGATGATCCTCGTTGCTGATGTTGTAGCTCCTTGCAAGGGCTCCTCCAGCTCCAAAGCAAGCCTCCTGGACGTCCCAAGTGTGAAGAGAGTGAAGAGGATGAGTGGTGGAAGGTAAGGTGCAAGTTTCTCTCTCTTCTCTCAAAGTGGCAGCATAAGGACGTCCAGCCTTTTTTTTTTGGTTCAGAGGGCTCAAAGGACTATTATATAGACAGTGGAGCTCGGGGTTGAGAGCCTTGGATTCTCAAGTGTGAAGAAACACACTTGCACACTTGGCAATCCATGCATTAAAGGTCCAACCAATGGGTAGAGGCCATGTAGGATTTTTACTGGGTCAAGGGGGTGCCTAGGTGGCCCATATGCCCGTTGGGAACGGCTACATGCGTTGCATGGCCGAGAGAATGGTGCAAGTGGGCTGGAATCTCGGGGTAGTTGCGCAGACCAGGTAAACCCTATTGACGTCCAGGGATCAGGCCGCCAACCTCATGCAGGCGTCTAGGGAGGTGGACGCCAACTTGAGTCAACGTCCAGGATGATTGCCGCCAACCAATAGTCGGTGGCCATCGATGCTGCCGTCTACATGGTATTCGATGCTGGTCAACAAATGGTCAAACGAGGCTTAATGGGCCAAAAGAGCCTTGCGGGAGATGGGCCAAATCGCGCGTCTACAAATGCCCCTCCGAGACATCCGACCTTGCAAGGGAGCAGAGCGGACTGAAAGGTTGGTGTCTCGGTAAACAAAGGACGCGAAGATTTAATGGAAGGGCCATCTCCGAGGATAGGAATTCTAGCGAACCAAACGAAAGAGTCAGGCTAGAAATAAATGACGAATCGTCTGAGAGACAAATAGGGGTGAGAAAAGGGTGATCTACCTGTGTAACTACAACTGCGACCCAATGGCAGGGTCCATGGCATGGCCGTGTTGGACTTTGACTAGTTTCCGGTGTGTCTGAGTCAAAGGAGTTGTAATATGACGGTTGAATCAGGAGGGTCTCATAACCGGAGCTGGCGGGCTTGCTGGCCTAATCAGGACGTTGGTCCCGAATTTAGGAGGTCACAAAGACAAGGAGTTGGTTGATCTCTCAAAGGATTATCAAAAGAGTTTAGCTGGAATCACATGCTTGGAAAGCCTGAAGTCTGGAATTAAGCTCGCGGCTGGCAAAGGCTCAAATGAACTCAATAAGGCTGGAATGATCATTTGTGAAAGACACGGTGGGACAAGTGGAGAAGGGGGTCAACAAAGACCCGATATCAACCTGGATAGTCATGAAGGGTAGACCCAGTAGGCTACCTGAGCTAGGGGAGCCATGGAGCAATCATATGATCGAGGAAAATCACCATTTTTTTATATTTTTTTTTTGTTTTTTTTTTAGTGTTAGTAAGAGAATGTTAGCAGTGAAGATGCATGCTGGTGTGGGTTGCCTATCTAAAATGCAAGTTAGCACCAGAGGAAAATTCTAAAGGCCATACGAATAACTGAGAGATCGCAAACCCATCATGGTTTTTGATGAAGGGGAACTCAGGGTTCACGGTCGCCAAGTTATTCGCCTCTGGTGGGGTCCTATGTTAGACATACCTGTAACGCTCAAGGTCGCATGAGCGTTCCGACATTGAAGCGCAGCTTGTGTTTAAGATATCTGCAAAACAACTTGAAGCACAAGATAAAGGATAATGGGTAATGGCCATATAAAGAATAAAACATTTAAAAGTATCTGGGGAGTAAACGTCCCATCGATGGCCGCCAGTATACATGTTAACGTCCACACATGTGGTTGCCAACCTGGAACTGACGTCCACCGATCTGGACGCCGACCTGACAGCAGATCAGACTGAAAATATAGGTGATGGGAGTCCATAGGGACTCTACCATCTCCCACCTCCGTCCCTCCCTGCTCCTGCTGCGAACCAGAGAGCTGAGAGACAGAAAAGCACAGAAAAATGTCCTCCTCATCGACCGGACGATCCACAGGCGCGAACCTCGGAGTTTTGAGCGAAGTTCCGGGTCACTTGAGCACGCGTCTGGCCAACGGGGAGGTAAGCAACGATTGATTCTATTTTCTCCTGGGCTAAAAACACCCCAAGCAGCGTTCTTACAGAACCCTTCACTCCCATGCAGGAAATCCCAGCATTCCCGAGCCAAGGCCAGGTACGGGCCTTTTCTTGGCTTGTGAACCTGGTAAATGCTATCACACTGGACATGCGGAGCTTCGTCGGGATGTGGAATTTGAACTTCATGGTGGTCCTGGCCAAGAACATGAAAGACATGTGGTGGGGGTTCGATGCCTTGGGGGCGCTGATGGAGAGGTGGCACCCGCACACGCACACATTCGTGTTCCAGGGCTTCGAGGCGAGCGTGTTGCTGGAGGAGGTGGAACTGTTCCTGGGGTGGCAGCAGTGCCTGGAGTACGATGCAGCGACTCCTCTCCTCCCGTGGGAAGAGATCCTCGCGGGCATCGTAAGAGACAAGAAGGAGGTGTTGCGGATGACGAACAAGAATGGGATCTTCATAGACCGGCTGGCCTGGTGGTTGATCCAGCATGCGAGGGAGATTGGCGGAGAGAGGGCGACCCGGGGATTGACACTCTGCCTGGATGGAGTCTTCCTGTTCCCTACGAGTGGCGATTTCATCCTTTATGAGCATGTTGGAGTACTGTCTCTGCTGTGGCGCGGGCAGTCACTTGCCCCTGCAGTGCTGGCCCACCTGTACAGTTCGCTCACCACAATGAGCCTAGGCGGACGCACCTGCGGGAGCTTGTTTCTGCTCCAGGTATGGATGGAAGTTCATTTAAAGTTTGATTCTGCTGAGGCACAACCTACCCCCTCCAGGATCTTCCTTCGGAGTTCAGTGTACTGCAGCAGGGCATGGTATGAGCCGGAAGGTGAGATCAAGTGTGTGACAGCACACTTGAAGAGCATAGATGCTTGGAGAGATCATCTGGCATTTCTGGTGATGGATGACTTCATCGTGAGGCCACTGTTCATGAGGACTATTGAGTTTAGAGCAAAGACCAGGGAGGACAGAGATTTGTGGCTGATTGGAGCGGGTCAGATGGTGGTGTACCAACCACATCGGTGCCACTGTCAGCTTGGGATTCCACGGGGAATTCTAACTCCATCCAGTTGCACTGATATGATAATCACTGGGAAGAATGAAAAGATGATAAAGAAAGCCATGGAGACTTGGAAGAAATACACAGTGAGCAAGAAGGTGGGACTGGCAGTGCAGGAAACGCCGGAAGATGTATGGCAGTATGAGGATTACACAGACACTATTTGCCCTATTTCTTGTGACTTTTTCATGGCCCGCAGGGCAAAATGATGTATCTTCCTGATTTGAATAAGTGTAACACAAATTTGATGAATAAAAGTAAGTTGTATTTGTGTTGAATTGGCTTGAGTTGCTTGATTTGTGGAATGTGTGGAGTGAAATGGCCTCAAAAGGGTCCAAAAGAGTGTGCTGTGAGGACTGAGTGCGGGGTGGTTGGCGTCTACATCGACCGCCGCCAAGAAGAGGTAAACGTCCAGGGCCTGTCGCCAACCAAGGTAGACGTCCACAGAGGTGTCGTCTATTTCAAACTAGACGTCCGGACCTAGCCGTTTACCAAACTTCGAGGTCTGTCCTTGAAGAGACTTTGACGTCCCCACCAAGGCCGTCAAGCGTACGTCGGCGGCCAGGTCTTGACGTAAGGAAAGGTTCAACGGCCAGATGTTGATGTTAAACTAGGAAATTGCCTTTTTTTGAACCGACGCCTTCTCCCGGGCGCCACTTCACCTTCCAAACGCCGGGAGAGGAGAAAAACCCACAGAACCTTACCTTGCTTCTAGAGTAGACCACGATGAGGACGAGCGAGAAAAGAAGCATCATCCGGGGCCACCGTCAACTGGAGGAGGAAGAGGAAGAGGTGGCCATGGCTACGACAGAAGAAGAAGAAGAAGGGGTGGTGGAGGACACACCGGAGGGGGAAGAGACCGAGGGAGGAGATGAGATGGAGGCGGAGGCTCCTCGACGGCCCAAGGTAGGCCTCTAAAACCCTTGTGTATGCGTTTTTGATTTGGTGAAAAGAAGGGAAAATAGGGGAAATGTCGTCGGGTCATACAGGAACTTGACGGCAACATCGGTTGCCGTCGAGTTCCTCCTGGCGTCCAACCCCTTGTCGTCAAGGTGAACTTGACGGCAATGTGTTGGACGTCGATACAGGAACTAAACGGCCACCCCTGGACGCTGACTCTGAGTGAACGGCCAACCCCTTACCGTTAATTGTTAATAAACGGCAGTCGATGCTGACGTCTAGTTGTCTGTGTTTTTGCAGGGCAAGGGCCGAATGAGGAGTAGGGTGACTTGGGACCTGTGCTGGGCATGGTACCAGGCGCTTCCAGAGGCCCAGCAGGCCCAGATAGCGAGGATGGGGTTCGGACATCTCCTATCGGTATGCCCTTTTCACTTAGATGTCCCTTACTTAGAGGCGTTGAGGGAGAGATGGGAGGAGGATTGCAAGGCATTCATCATGCCTTGGGGGCACATGATACCCACATTGGAGGATGTGGCGTATCTGACAGGACTGTCGGTTCAGGGAGAGCCGGTAGTCGGGCTGGAGAGGAGAGACTATCATGACGACATTGCGGAGTTGCTGGGGCTAGAGTTTGTGGCCGGGAGGAGGAGACCGATCCGGAGCATCCTGCTCAGATCGTTGTCGGAGGCAGTTGGATTGAGGGGTAGGAGGAGAGGACCCCTAGAGACATTGGATGAGTTCTACGCTGGAGTGCAGGGGGCACTCGACCTAGGAGACCGGAGCGAGGAGCGCTCGGTGCGGATTTTCGTCTCTTACTTGCTCGGGTGGCTCTTGTTCGCGATGCAGTCATCACAGATGAACTGCAAGTTCGTGCTGCTGCTACGGGACCTGGCGCAGGCGGGGAGGTATGCTTGGGGCGCCCCGATGCTGGGACACCTCTTCTCTCTCCTTCCCAGTAGTTCACAGCATTCTCAGAGCACAGGGGGCTTCACCCCCTTCTTACAGGTACACAATTTTCTTTTAATGCTCGTCATTGATTTTTCATTGATTAATTGCCTTACTGACCATTCATTTTGTTGCCTTGCAGATCTGGGGGTACACCCGCTTCCCCATGGGACGCGAGACACTGGTAGAGGGGCGCCAGACGATGATGCCTCTCATGACGAGGTGGGAGGTGGCCCCGGACCCCAGGGTCACAGATAGGAGTGCCGGAGACGTGCGGGTCGCGCTCGACCACTACCCGCACGAGCAGGTACAAAAACTCAACTAGCTCTTGCATTCTTTCAATTATTGCTGCATTTGATGTTACTGACCACTCTTCTCAGGTGGTGTGGACCCCATATGCGGGGGAGGCGGACGCCTCGCACCCGGCGGTGGCGGCGGGTCGCCCCCTATTCGATCGCCACCTCCTCTTACTGTGCCTCGGGACATGTGAGCTACTGTATTTGGAGTTGGTGGTACGGACTCTGGGCTGGCACGAGCCGGCCATCGAGGTGCCTTCCCTCGGGAGAGAGGGATACTCGCGCCGGCGGTTCTTTGCCGAGGACCGCGACTGGGGAGCGGACCACGGCAGCACAGTCGCGTACTGGCGCGAGGGTGGCGAGCATGTGGTACGGCAGACGGCCCTCCTCGACAATTCCGCGTACATGGAGGACTACCAGGCACGGTATGCCGGTCGACTCCGGCTTGACCGACGAGCAGTGAGTGAGACTTCTTAACTTTAAGCCTTGGTCGGTAGATTGCCTTATTTGATTCTAACCTTGAAGTGCATTTAGCAGATGCCGGAGTCACAGGCCATCTGCCTTTTGGAGGGGCGACTGGCCGAGCAGGAGGTGGAGCTGACGAGGCTTCGGGCCGAGATCAGGACACTGGCAAGTAGCATTAACCCTATCTTGAAATTGATTTGACATTGACTTGATTCGATTGCTGACCAAGATATGTGAATGCAGAGGGCGAAGCAGCAGAGGGTGCAGGCGAGCCGCGACCTCGGGGCGAGCTCGTCGGCGCAGCCGGCGAGAGGGGACCTTGCCGACCGCCTGCAGGATGCCCTGGACCGGGCGCAGGCTCGGGTCCAGGAGCTCGAGGAGCAGGCTCAAGAGGTTGGGACTGAGGTATGACATTAGACTTGCACTTTCCTTTAATATGTGTTGAACGTTCTAACGTGCTTGTCCCTTGACATGCAGCGGTAGGGAGGAGGAGTGGCTACTCTCCAGGCACAGATGGAGAGTCTGCGACTGCAGCTTGAGGCGAAGATCTCTGGTCTGGAGGCTGAAGTGCGTAACTTTCTTCTTTCTTCTTCTCTGACACATGTTCATGACTGATCCTCTTTTTGCTTTTGATACGCAGCGACGGACCATGGTGACTGCCATGGAGGAGCTGAGGGATGACCGGACCCTCATGAGGGGTCGCCTGCTCGAGGCCCGAGAGAGGGAGAGGGAGGCCGAGACAGCTCAGGCGCGGATTGCTACAGATTATGAGATTTTGAAGGACCGGGTGCTGAAGAAGCGCCGTGAGCAGCAGCGGCAGGCCCAGCAGGCGACGCCCGCGAGGACCGGCTCGGCGTTTGCCTCACTTGACGACATCGTGTCCCTGGGGGACCCCTCCGTGGTGCGAGGAGGGGTGCAGCGACCCGAGGCATCGACGGCGTCGAGACCTCCTCTTCCAGACCGGCGTCGGGAGAGAGAGGAGGAGGAGGTGAGCAGCTCCTGCAGACAGAGGCCTGCGGAGGGGGAGCGGAGAGAGGAGTGAGGAGAGGTACTCCAGTTGTACTTCCAGGGGTATGCCCCTGTTATGACATGTACTTTGAACTTGATCATTGTAGTGGACTTTTGTCTTTTACACTTGAATGGTTTGTTTCTGTTCTCTGATTCCTGCATCCTGTATCCACAACACTTAAAGAAAACATGTTAGTGTAGATCTATTTTTAGCCCCTTGCCTACGATGTACCTTTCTTGAGATCTGGTCAAGGGCTAATTTCTAATCAAAGATAGAAACATAATAAAATAACTGAAAGGGAAATATGCACATGCATTTTTTGTGTTTTGTTGTTTTCTTGATTTTTTTGTTGTTTTTGTTTTTGATAAGAAAATAAGGAGAATGTTAGTATATATACATGGTACCACTAATTTTTTTGGATTTTTGATTTTTCTATTTTTTTTTGCTTTTGAAAATAAGGGAGAAAATTTGGGAGAAAATATGTACAACGTGAAATATGTACATCAAAAGACTCTCTTTTTGTTGTTTTTTTTTTTGCATTTTTGTATTTTTTTGGATTTTTGGACTCTAAGACACATATTCATCACATGTTGTAGTGTAGGGTTTACACGATCTACTTAACCACGGAGGCCAAGAGTGAGGAGGGACGTGCATGAATTCTTTGATTTTGGAAATTACCCCTAGCCTTCTTAATATTTTCCACTACGGAGGATCTTATACAATCAAATTGCCCCTAGTGGGAGAAATGGGAAGAAATGTATAGAAAATCATGTAGGACTTTGGTTCAAACTACTTTTTGTTTCCAAACTGACATCTCATATCAAGCAGACTTGGTCAACCATTGTTTTCAGGGGGATTTTTCATTTTGTTTCTGATTTCTGGGGTGGAGGCACGTACTTTTTGCTACCTCCTTGAGTTGGTCAACATTTTTCTGGGTACGTACTTTTTGCTACCCTTTTTTGACCTTTTGACTTTTCTTTTCTCCTTTGAGGCTTAATTTAGCATTTTGCCTCTTATTTTTTCTGTTTAACTGCCCCTGTTTTATGGTGACCTTGTCCTTTTAACAGAGAGTGAGTGGTCCCCTACTCGTAGTTTGTTCCACTTCCAGACACGACCGAGTGGGAAAAGAATAAGGGAAACACATTGACCGGATGAGACCGCCCGAGTGTACTAATAATTTTCTAGCCAAAGGGCAATATCTTAACATCGTGTGGTGTGTGAATAAGCCCTACCTGACTAGTGGCCACGTGGAAGAGTAAAGAAAGTAGACCCACACCTTAACAAGTGATGAATGACCGACTTGACGGACTGACTGACTGACTAAGGGTAGAATTTCTTGAGGTAGACTGCATTCCAAGGGTGCGTTAGCTCAACTCCCTCGGCATCCACTAGCCTATAAGCGTTCTCTGAGTACACTTCTTTGACAACGAACGGACCCTCCCAATTTTCTTGCAATTTGCTCCTGGGACCTGGGGCTTTTAAGATTTTACGCTTAAGGACCATTTCACCCACTTCGAACTTTCTCTAAAGAACTCTTTTGGCATAAAAATGTGCAATTCTCTGACGATAGACTTGTGCATGGTCAGCCGCTATCATTCGCCTTTCATCTAAGAGTTCAAGTTGTGCCAACAAGGCTTCCCGACGTTGATCAGGATCAAGTTCGGAATCCAATTGAACTCTAAGAGAAGGGACAAAGATCTCATATGGGAGTATCGCATCCAATCCGTATGTCAAAGCGTAGGGGGTTTGCCCCGTAGGAGTGCGGACGGAGGTGCGATAAGCCCAAAGAGCTTCAACCAAGCGATCTGGCCAGTCAGCATTGTTGTGAGATTTGCATGTTTTCTTTATGATTTTAATGAGAGTTTTGTTAGTAGCTTCAGCTTGTCCATTACCTTGTGGATAATATGGTGATGAATGATGCAAGTTAATGCCATATTTACCACACATGCCGCAAAGCTCCTGTGAAGTGAATTGCGGTCCGTTGTCGGTGACGATGTCCCGAGGCACGCCAAATCTTGCAAGGATGTTGCGCTTGATGAACTTGACAACTGTTGAGGCTTTGACTTCTATGAATGCTTCTGCTTCAGCCCACTTTTTGAAATACTCTGTGGCGATCAGAATGAAGGACTTCTTCCGGATTTCTCCGGTTCTGTCCACAAGAGGACCGACCACATCGAATGCCCACATGGTGAAAGGCCATGGGGCGATGAGAGGGTGAAGAGAAGAGGAAGGAGCATGAATTTTGTCACCGTATAATTGGCATTTAGCACAGTGACGGACAAAATGGCGACAGTCCTCTTCCATGGTGGGCCAATAATAGTGTCTTAGCAATTTCTGGGCAATTGCTCTACCATTAACATGGCCACCACATTCACTAGAGTGAGCGGCTTCAACAACATCTTGAGATTCGATTTCATCAAGGCAACGGAGATAGACCCCGCTGAGAGACTTTTTATACAGAATGCCACCTATGATCTTGTAACGCTCCGAGACGCGGCGAATTGCCCGTCTATCGGCAGAGGTGGCATAATCAGGGAAGGATCCATCTTTGAGAAAGTTTTCGATGTCAAAATACCAGGGATGGCCATCTTCAAGGTCAATTTCTGGCTCTTTAGAAAGCGCATGGACCCGAAGGGATGGAGAAGGACGCACGAGCTGAGAGAACCACGGATCGACATGGGAAGGGACTCTTAACATCTGAACAGAGACGGTTTCAGACAACTTTCCCAAAGGAATGGGAATGGAGGACGCGAGGGAAGCGAGTGAATCTGCTAGGATATTTTGGGCCCTAGGAGTGTGAACTAGGGTGAGCTTCCTAAACTGCTGGACTACTTTTCCTACCAACTCTTGGTATGGTTTCAGCTTGGGGTCCCAGGTCTGGTACTTGCTAAGAGATTGCCGGAGTATCAACTGCGAATCTCCAATAATCCTTAACTCCTTGACTCCGAGCAATAAAGCCATTTTCAGCCCGACTAGGAGAGCCTCGTACTCAGCCACATTGTTCGTGGCTCGGAAGGTTAACTGATAGGTGTACAGAGTGACTACCCCTTCCGTAGAGAGGAGGACTGCCCCTATCCCACACCCTTTAGAATTGAGCGCCCCATCGAAGTAAAGCACCCACGAAGGTTCACCATCAATAATGGCTCCTAACTCTTCATCGGGAAAGCTTTCATCAACGGGGGAGTATAAAGGTAAGGGGTGGTGGGCCAAATGCTCAGCTATGGCATGCCCCTTGATTGACTTTTGGTTGACATAGGTGATATCAAATTGGTTAAGGAAGCTTTGCCACCTCATCAACCGCTCAGTCAGGACGGGCTTCTCGAGCAAGTACCGAATAGGGTCCATACGCGCCAGAAGTTTCACTTCATGAGCCAAAAAATAGTGCTTTAACTTCTGGGCAACCCAGACGATGGCCGCGCACGTTCTTTCCATGGCGGTGTACTTCTTTTCAGCCTCATTGAATAACTTGGATAAATAGTACACCGCTCTCTCCTTCTTCTCGTCGTCGTATTGGGCCAAAACCGCTCTAGTTGAATCTTCTGTGGTTGACACATAGAGTGTTAGGATCGGATATTCGGTATTGGCAAAGCTAGAAGGGGGGGTTGAATAGATTTGCAGCGGAAACTTAAGCAATATGAAAATTACTTCGGATTAAAAGATCTACTCAATTAAAACCCCTTTGATCTGATGCAATGTGTGTGAGCAAACTAACAGTTAGTGTGTAGACGAAATCCCTATGCATGCATCTAGCGCAATACAGTGTAAACCACAAGTCAAACCACAGTGCACAAGGGATTTTTTAGGTGGTTCGGAGATCACACCATGTGACTCCTACGTCCACCCCCCACACAGTGAGGACACACTACTCAAGAACTGAGTACAACACACACACGAGCACACCGGCTCAACCACACACACACACGCTAGATCAAGTCCACAATAGATCAGATCCTCTAGCCTTGATCTGACCAACACACCACACACGTTGTCTGATGCAAACACACAATCAGAACAACAATCCACACTTCCACAACATCCACGTACTGATCTCAAATCAGTGCACACACACAGATATATGAAAGTAGTGAAAAGAGAAGAGTATTGAGATGAAGAATCAAATCCCGATGTAGATCTCTTCTCGTTGGTCGTCCAGAAGACTCCAAGCTTTGTCTTGACAAGTATCAATTGATGGAGAAGCTTGAACCACGGACGAACCGGCTTCAACTCCGCTTGGAAGGTTGTTCTTCTTTGTTCTGGGCAGAGAGATGAAGCAGGGCAGCAGGAAGAAGCTCTTCTCTTGACCTTTGCTTAGGGTTTTGGTATGGTGGCTCCTTGCTGCGAAAATAGCCTCATATGATCCATATATAGTGGTGTCCAAGCATAGAGAGTCGTGCTAAAAGGAAACACCAAAATATAGATCATATCCTGGCCATTAGATCTTCCCAAAACTCCGTCTGTCGACAGCCGACTTGCTGCTGTCGACAGATGCTGACAGGTTTGCAAGAACCGGAAGACTGGGCTTTCTGGAAATAGATTTCTGAGTGTATCTGTCGACAGATGCATCAGATGCACTATTCATCTGTTGACAGATGCAATGTCATCTGTTGACAGGTGCACTATTTCAGCAACTTGTCTTGTTCTTTTGCACTTGGATTTTGGGCTTTGTCTTGCATGGAATCTCACCTACATTAAAAGACATAATTAGTGAGATATAATGAACATATAAAACATGTGTTTCATTTGCATCCAATTGTCATTCTCATCATGTTTCACACATTCATAACACATCAATTTTGTCTTGTTCATGAAATGTTCATCATCAAAAACAAACATACCATTTGTGAACATTTCACATAACATCAATTAGTATTGCTCATCATCAAAAACATTTAAGCACTTGTTCTAACCCAACATTCTCCAATATGAGAACCCAACATTCTCCCCCTTTTTGATGATGACAAAATTTTCAATTTATGCACAATTGATGTTTCTCCCCCTTTTGACAACATTCAAAAAGATAATGGGTGCACACAAGTAAAAGAATGAAGCAAAGAATTGTGTGACCACATAATTGAATTGTGAAAGATATGAGTGGGGAATGAGTGTTCAAATGAGATTGCAAGGTTGAGAATAGGTTGATACCCACTACAAAATGTCATAAACACTAGTATTAAGACATAAAAATTCTACAATGGTTACGAGATAATACTCCGGGAATCTCAAGTTATAGCATTTAGAATACATCGTTCAAAAACATATGAAAATAAGATAACCTTTTGAATAAAACCATTGAAGAAAATCATATACCTTAGTGGGTGATGTTCAGTTGGTAAATGAAGGCAATGTCTACATGAACAATTGACAATAGACAACCTATTGCCCTTGATTTAAATGTTGGAGGCTCCACTCTATTTCTAACATTTGAACAATTTAAGTGGTAATTAGGATCACTTTTACCTTTTGACGTGAAGGTAGACATTTGGGATGCCCGTACCCCCAGTTACTCAGTGTGAGTGACCATCATACCATTATGCAGAGATAATGAAAGGACTTTTTGACGCGAAGATAGACATTTGTGATGCCCGTGTCCCCGGTTACTCAGTGATACTCATCATTGCTCTGCCTTTGTCCCAATTCACATATATTTTTTTAATTTTTGACTTTAGAAATAGGTAGCTTTTCTCTTTTTTTTTTTAAGTTGGAAATTCAAGTTCAAAAGGTTTATTAAGGTCAAAGGCCAATGTAAAGACATTAAGTTCAAAAACCTTCTTACTTGTCAATCCATATAGGAACATGATCATCCACAAGAGAGTTATTCAAGTGAGTTAGGTTAAAATCATTAGATTTGTTCAATGTTTTCTAGATGATACAACCTAGACTCAATCACAAAATATTATTTCAAAATCATTGTGATTAACCATATGTCTTTGATACTATGTGAGGATGAAAGGTTATAATGAATATTTATACCCAATTCTCCCCTTGCATCAATGATATGAACATACTCATGAAGAAATTATGAAGAAGGATGAAGAATTTACAGAAAATGTGTATCTGTCGACAGCAAGAATGTGCCTGTCGACAGATGCACACAGGCCTGAAAGGCTTGGTTCTGGGAGAGCATGTCTGTCGACAGATGTGATAGTGCCTGTCGACAGATACTTGAGAAAATCAGTTTTGAGGCATAGAATTGAGTGACATGAAGAACAAGATTTTGAGAAGTAATTACACAATGAATATGAAGGGTTTCTCTCAAGTATTTCACTCAACCTACCTTGAACTTACTCCCCCATAAGATGTGCATGTAATGAGACAACATTCAAGCATGATATATATACATTCATGACAAGCACTTGCACATAGATTTCATGAGCATTCATGAGCATATGAGCACTTTCAAATTTACTCCCCCATAACACATGCATAGTAAATGTATCAAGCAATTCACAAATTATTAAGCACTCAACTAGCCTTATACATTACATGACTTTTGGTACTTGGCGGAGTATTTTACTCACGCATAATGATCGTTTCCAAACAAGCATAACTTGTTTTTCCACATGTCATCATTTGATATACCAAGAGGTCATGTGCACAGTTATGCAAGCAAGATGGCATGATTCCAATTGCTAAGTGGCATTGTCATGTGGGGTAGCATTAAGGCACATTTTGCATTGCTCAGATAAAGGTAAGAATCCATTTCAATTTCAGCAGTTCAAATATGAAGTGATAAGGAGATTTTACCTGAACAGTCTTCAATCATAGTCAAAAAAGTTACCTTTGTTCTCCATCATTTCTTGCCTTGCACAGCCAATGTCATGAATCCATTTCTAATTTTTGGCTGCAAGACATCTCAGCTTGCTGATCAAGCTTGTTTTGGGACCCACACTTGCTTGGGTCCTGCAACGACATTAATGTTAGGATATAACAAAGATTTCAAAATCCAAAGTGATTTGATTTTTGGATTTCTATTGTTTTGTGCAGTTTTCCTGTTCATAGATACATGAAATTTCTGATCTTTATGAACATGTTTATCCTTGTGTGTATGAACACATGGATTATTATGGAGCCTTGAAGCATGCACAACATCATGATTTTTATGAGAGTGTTGATTTTTCTTCCAGCAGAATTTAGCAAGATGACCAAGTTTATTGCATTTAAAACAAATGGGTTGAGCATTTACCTGGAGCTTACCATAGTGTGATTGCATTTGCTGGAATCTCTGAGATCCTTTAGAGTACCTTTGATCACCCTTGGGTTGAGAAGAAGGAGGTGGTACCCTTTGGTATCTCTTGGCATGATGTGGAGTTGGAGATTGCCTTGAAGCTTTTTGAGCTGTTGGAGGAGTTGAAACATTGTACAATCCTGCTTTCTTTTTCACTTCCTTTTTCGGATTTTCAGTTGTAACTACATTCCTTTTAATTGCTGCCTTTTTGTTCAAAATTTTCTTTTCAGCTTTCAATGCAACAATTTCTTTTTCAGAAGTTAGAAGTTGGCTTTGCATGACATCCAGACCATTTTGTATTTTGTTCTTTTCAATTTCACTTTGAACAATTTGATTTTCCAAGTCAGCAATTTTCTGCTTAGCATTGTTCCATTCATCATTTAATGGTCTGTTATGATACAAGCCTTCAATCTTCTTTTTCAGATGATTATTCTCCTCAAACAGTTGATTGCATTTTTCTTTTATTTGGTGATCATGAGCCATGTTGGAGATTTGTTTGTTCAATTGATCATTATCAAATTTGAGATTCTCATTATGATCAATCAATTTTTCATTTTCATTTTTCAAATCAACATTTTCAGATTCAACCTGATCATGATCTTCTTTCAACTTAGAAAACTTGATTTCATAGCTTTTGACTTCATTTTCCAATTTTTCATTCTCCATTTTCAATTTTTCATTTTCTTCATAGAATGCTTGAGCATTATCAATTCTCATTTCATTCTTCTCTAATTTTTCTTTTAGCTTCTTGTTTTGAGTTTTTACCTTCTTAAGTTGATTGGACAAGTGCTCATAGCATTCTATTAATTCATCATAGGAAATATCATCTTCTGAATCAGAATTAGATATTGATGCGTCAAATGGGTCTGAATTGGATTTACCTGACCTTTGAGAGTTTCTTGACTTCTCTGACAGATATGATCTTTCAGATTTGTCTGAACTAGGAGAACCTCTGGAGCTGCCAAGGGCCATGAAGCATTTGTCTTTGGCTTTATTTGCAATCTTGCTTGTCTTCTTAAAGGAGTCCTGCATTTTATCAACATGATTATCAAACTCAATAATCATTGGTCTATTTATGATACTCGAGAACTCAGACATATTTCTGAGTATGTTGTAGATGAATAAACCAACAACCAAAGTAATCAGATCAGTTCAGAATCAATTATAAACCGAATCAGAGCAATTAATCACACATAAACAGATATGCCAACTCACAATCGTTGAATAGAAAACCCGCTCTGATACCAATTGTTAGGAATCAGAGCAATTAAGTGCACAAAAATAGATCTGCCAAATCAGTACCGATAAACAAAGAACCTGCTCTGATACCAATTGTTAGGATCGGATATTCGGTATGGCAAAGCTAGAAGGGGGGGTTGAATAGATTTGCAGCGGAAACTTAAGCAATATGAAAATTACTTCGGATTAAAAGATCTACTCAATTAAAACCCCTTTGATCTGATGCAATGTGTGTGAGCAAACTAACAGTTAGTGTGTAGACGAAATCCCTATGCATGCATCTAGCGCAATACAGTGCAAACCACAAGTCAAACCACAGTGCACAAGGGATTTTTTAGGTGGTTCGGAGATCACACCATGTGACTCCTACGTCCACCCCCCACACAGTGAGGACACACTACTCAAGAACTGAGTACAACACACACACGAGCACACCGGCTCAACCACACACACACACGCTAGATCAAGTCCACAAAAGATCAGATCCTCTAGCCTTGATCTGACCAACACACCACACACGTTGTCTGATGCAAACACGCAATCAGAACAACAATCCACACTTCCACAACATCCACGTACTGATCTCAAATCAGTGCACACACACAGATATATGAAAGTAGTGAAAGAGAAGAGTTTGAGATGAAGAATCAAATCCCGATGTAGATCTCTTCTCGTTGGTCGTCCAGAAGACTCCAAGCTTGTCTTGACAAGTATCAGTTGATGGAGAAGCTTGAACCACGGACGAACCGGCTTCAACTCCGCTTGGAAGGTTGTTCTTCTTTGTTCTGGGCAGAGAGATGAAGCAGGGCAGCAGGAAGAAAGCCTTCTCTTGACCTTTGCTTAGGGTTTTGGTATGGTGGCTCCTTGCTGCGAAAATAGCCTCATATGATCCATATATAGTGGTGTCCAAGCATAGAGAGTCGTGCTAAAAGGAAACACCAAAATATAGATCATATCCTGGCCATTAGATCTTCCCAAAACTCCGTCTGTCGACAGCCGACTTGCTGCTGTCGACAGATGCTGACAGGTTTGCAAGAACCGGAAGACTGGGCTTTCTGGAAATAGATTTCTGAGTGTATCTGTCGACAGGCGAAAATCATCTGTCGACAGATGCATCAGATGCACTATTCATCTGTTGACAGATGCACTGTCATCTGTTGACAGGTGCACTATTTCAGCAACTTGTCTTGTTCTTTTGCACTTGGATTTTGGGCTTTGTCTTGCATGGAATCTCACCTACATTAAAAGACATAATTAGTGAGATATAATGAACATATAAAACATGTGTTTCATTTGCATCCAATTGTCATTCTCATCATGTTTCACACATTCATAACACATCAATTTTGTCTTGTTCATGAAATGTTCATCATCAAAAACAAACATACCATTTGTGAACATTTCACATAACATCAATTAGTATTGCTCATCATCAAAAACATTTAAGCACTTGTTGTAACCCAACATTCTCCAATATGAGAACCCAACATTCTCCCCCTTTTTGATGATGACAAAATTTTCAATTTATGCAAATTGATGTTTCTCCCCCTTTTGACAACATTCAAAAAGATAATGGTGCACACAAGTAAAAGAATGAAGCAAAGAATTGTGTGACCACATAATTGAATTGTGAAAGATATGAGTGGGGAATGAGTGTTCAAATGAGATTGCAAGGTTGAGAATAGGTTGATACCCACTACAAAATGTCATAAACACTAGTATTAAGACATAAAAATTCTACAATGGTTAAGAGATAATACTCCGGAATCTCAAGTTATAGCATTTAGAATACATCGTTCAAAAACATGAAAATGAGATAACCCTTTTGAATAAAACCATTGAAGAAAATCATATACCTTAGTGGGTGATGTTCAGTTGGTAAATGAAGGCAATGTCTACATGAACAATTGACAATAGACAACCTATTGCCCTTGATTTAAATCTTGGAGGCTCCACTCTATTTCTAACATTTGAACAATTTAAGTGGTAATTAGGATCACTTTTACCTTTTGACGTGAAGGTAGACATTTGGGATGCCCGTACCCCCAGTTACTCAGTGTGAGTGACCATCATACCATTATGCAGAGATAATGAAAGGACTTTTTGACGCGAAGACAGACATTTGTGATGCCCGTGTCCCCGGTTACTCAGTGATACTCATCATTGCTCTGCCTTTGTCCCAATTCACATATTTTTTTTAATTTTTGACTTTAGAAATAGGTAGCTTTTCTCTTTTTTTTTTAAGTTGGAAAATCAAGTTCAAAAGGTTTATTAAGGTCAAAGGCCAATGCAAAGACATTAAGTTCAAAAACCTTCTTACTTGTCAATCCATATAGGAACATGATCATCCACAAGGGAGTTATTCAAGTGAGTTAGGTTAAAATCATTAGATTTGTTCAATGTTTTCTAGATGATACAACCTAGACTCAATCACAAAATATTATTTCAAAATCATTGTGATTAACCATATGTCTTTGATACTATGTGAGGATGAAAGGTTATAATGAATATTTATACCCAATTCTCCCCTTGCATCAATGATATGAACATACTCATGAAGAAATTATGAAGAAGGATGAAGAATTTACAGAAAATGTGTATCTGTCGACAGCAAGAATGTGCCTGTCGACAGATGCACACAGGCCTGAAAGGCTTGGTTCTGGGAGAGCATGTCTGTCGACAGATGTGATAGTGCCTGTCGACAGATACTTGAGAAAATCAGTTTTGAGGCATAGAATTGAGTGACATGAAGAACAAGATTTTGAGAAGTAATTACACAATGAATATGAAGGGTTTCTCTCAAGTATTTCACTCAACCTACCTTGAACTTACTCCCCCATAAGATGTGCATGTAATGAGACAACATTCAAGCATGATATATATACATTCATGACAAGCACTTGCACATAGATTTCATGAGCATTCATGAGCATATGAGCACTTTCAAATTTACTCCCCCATAACACATGCATAGTAAATGTATCAAGCAATTCACAAATTATTAAGCACTCAACTAGCCTTATACATTACATGACTTTTGGTACTTGGCGGAGTATTTTACTCACGCATAATGATAGTTTCCAAACAAGCATAACTTGTTTTTCCACATGTCATCATTTGATATACCAAGAGGTCATGTGCACAGTTATGCAAGCAAGATGGCATGATTCCAATTGCTAAGTGGCATTGTCATGTGGGGTAGCATTAAGGCACATTTTGCATTGCTCAGATAAAGGTAAGAATCCATTTCAATTTCAGCAGTTCAAATATGAAGTGATAAGGAGATTTTACCTGAACAGTCTTCAATCATAGTCAAAAAAGTTACCTTTGTTCTCCATCATTTCTTGCCTTGCACAGCCAATGTCATGAATCCATTTCTAATTTTTGGCTGCAAGACATCTCAGCTTGCTGATCAAGCTTGTTTTGGGACCCACACTTGCTTGGGTCCTGCAACGACATTAATGTTAGGATATAACAAAGATTTCAAAATCCAAAGTGATTTGATTTTTGGATTTCTGTTGTTTTGTGCAGTTTTCCTGTTCATAGATACATGAAATTTCTGATCTTTATGAACATGTTTATCCTTGTGTGTATGAACACATGGATTATTATGGAGCCTTGAAGCATGCACAACATCATGATTTTTATGAGAGTGTTGATTTTTCTTCCAGCAGAATTTAGCAAGATGACCAAGTTTATTGCATTTAAAACAAATGGGTTGAGCATTTACCTGGAGCTTACCATAGTGTGATTGCATTTGCTGGAATCTCTGAGATCCTTTAGAGTACCTTTGATCACCCTTGGGTTGAGAAGAAGGAGGTGGTACCCTTTGGTATCTCTTGGCATGATGTGGAGTTGGAGATTGCCTTGAAGCTTTTTGAGCTGTTGGAGGAGTTGAAACATTGTACAATCCTGCTTTCTTTTTCACTTCCTTTTTCGGATTTTCAGTTGTAACTACATTCCTTTTAATTGCTGCCTTTTTGTTCAAAATTTTCTTTTCAGCTTTCAATGCAACAATTTCTTTTTCAGAAGTTAGAAGTTGGCTTTGCATGACATCCAGACCATTTTGTATTTTGTTCTTTTCAATTTCACTTTGAACAATTTGATTTTCCAAGTCAGCAATTTTCTGCTTAGCATTGTTCCATTCATCATTTAATGGTCTGTTATGATACAAGCCTTCAATCTTCTTTTTCAGATGATTATTCTCCTCAAACAGTTGATTGCATTTTTCTTTTATTTGGTGATCATGAGCCATGTTGGAGATTTGTTTGTTCAATTGATCATTATCAAATTTGAGATTCTCATTATGATCAATCAATTTTTCATTTTCATTTTTCAAATCAACATTTTCAGATTCAACCTGATCATGATCTTCTTTCAACTTAGAAAACTTGATTTCATAGCTTTTGACTTCATTTTCCAATTTTTCATTCTCCATTTTCAATTTTCATTTTCTTCATAGAATGCTTGAGCATTATCAATTCTCATTTCATTCTTCTCTAATTTTTCTTTTAGCTTCTTGTTTTGAGTTTTTACCTTCTTAAGTTGATTGGACAAGTGCTCATAGCATTCTATTAATTCATCATAGGAAATATCATCTTCTGAATCAGAATTAGATATTGATGCGTCAAATGGGTCTGAATTGGATTTACCTGACCTTTGAGAGTTTCTTGACTTCTCTGACAGATATGATCTTTCAGATTTGTCTGAACTAGGAGAACCTCTGGAGCTGCCAAGGGCCATGAAGCATTTGTCTTTGGCTTTATTTGCAATCTTGCTTGTCTTCTTAAAGGAGTCCTGCATTTTATCAACATGATTATCAAACTCAATAATCATTGGTCTATTTATGATACTCGAGAACTCAGACATATTTCTGAGTATGTTGTAGATGAATAAACCAACAACCAAAGTAATCAGATCAGTTCAGAATCAATTATAAACCGAATCAGAGCAATTAATCACACATAAACAGATATGCCAATCACAATCGTTGAATAGAAAACCCGCTCTGATACCAATTGTTAGGAATCAGAGCAATTAAGTGCACAAAAATAGATCTGCCAAATCAGTACCGATAAACAAAGAACCTGCTCTGATACCAATTGTTAGGATCGGATATTCGGTATTGGCAAAGCTAGAAGGGGGGGTTGAATAGATTTGCAGCGGAAACTTAAGCAATATGAAAATTACTTCGGATTAAAAGATCTACTCAATTAAAACCCCTTTGATCTGATGCAATGTGTGTGAGCAAACTAACAGTTAGTGTGTAGACGAAATCCCTATGCATGCATCTAGCGCAATACAGTGTAAACCACAAGTCAAACCACAGTGCACAAGGGATTTTTTAGGTGGTTCGGAGATCACACCATGTGACTCCTACGTCCACCCCCACACAGTGAGGACACACTACTCAAGAACTGAGTACAACACACACACGAGCACACCGGCTCAACCACACACACACACGCTAGATCAAGTCCACAAAGATCAGATCCTCTAGCCTTGATCTGACCAACACACCACACACGTTGTCTGATGCAAACACACAATCAGAACAACAATCCACACTTCCACAACATCCACGTACTGATCTCAAATCAGTGCACACACACAGATATATGAAAGTAGTGAAAGAGAAGAGTTTGAGATGAAGAATCAAATCCCGATGTAGATCTCTTCTCGTTGGTCGTCCAGAAGACTCCAAGCTTTGTCTTGACAAGTATCATTGATGGAGAAGCTTGAACCACGGACGAACCGGCTTCAACTCCGCTTGGAAGGTTGTTCTTCTTTGTTCTGGGCAGAGAGATGAAGCAGGGCAGCAGGAAGAAGCCTTCTCTTGACCTTTGCTTAGGGTTTTGGTATGGTGGCTCCTTGCTGCGAAAATAGCCTCATATGATCCATATATAGTGGTGTCCAAGCATAGAGAGTCGTGCTAAAAGGAAACACCAAAATATAGATCATATCCTGGCCATTAGATCTTCCCAAAACTCGTCTGTCGACAGCCGACTTGCTGCTGTCGACAGATGCTGACAGGTTTGCAAGAACCGGAAGACTGGGCTTTCTGGAAATAGATTTCTGAGTGTATCTGTCGACAGGCGAAAATCATCTGTCGACAGATGCATCAGATGCACTATTCATCTGTTGACAGATGCAATGTCATCTGTTGACAGGTGCACTATTTCAGCAACTTGTCTTGTTCTTTTGCACTTGGATTTTGGGCTTTGTCTTGCATGGAATCTCACCTACATTAAAAGACATAATTAGTGAGATATAATGAACATATAAAACATATGTTTCATTTGCATCCAATTGTCATTCTCATCATGTTTCACACATTCATAACACATCAATTTTGTCTTGTTCATGAAATGTTCATCATCAAAAACAAACATACCATTTGTGAACATTTCACATAACATCAATTAGTATTGCTCATCATCAAAAACATTTAAGTACTTGTTCTAACCCAACATTCTCCAATATGAGAACCCAACATAGAGCAGTAAAGGCTGACCCGGGACCGGAGGAGCGAGAACAGGGGATTAAAAAGATAACTCTTCAATTCATCAAAGGCCTTCTGACATTTATCATCCCAATTAAACTTCGCCTTTCCTCTAAGCATCTTGTAGAAGGGCTTACAGCGGATTGAATGCTGGGAGATAAATCTCCGAATGAACTGGAGTCTGCCAATTAGCCCTCTAACTTCTCTGATATTCCTAGGAGGAGGCATGTCAATTATTGCTTTGGCCTTGTTAGGATCAATTTCAATTCCTCGCTTGCTGACTATGAACCCAAGCAATTTCCCTGAAGAGACACCAAAGGCACACTTCTTGGGGTTCATCTTAAGATTGTGCTCTCTAGACCTTTGGAGAACTGCCCGGAGGACCTCAGCATGGCCATGTCGAGTCTTTGATTTTACCAAGACATCGTCCACATAGACCTCCATGTGCACATGCATCATGTCATGAAAAATTGCCATCATTGCCCTTTGATAGGTTGCTCCCGCATTCTTAATCCGAAGGCATGACGACATAACAATAAGTCCCCCAGGGCGTTGTAAATGAAGTTTTCTCCTGGTCTTCCTCCGCCAAGCGAATCTGGTTGTATCCAGAGAAACCATCCATAAATGACAAAAGCTCGAAGCCGACAGTATTGTCCACTAGGACATCTATGTGTGGGAGAGGGAAATCGTCCTTTGGGCAAGCATGATTAAGGTCACGGAAATCTATACATATCCTAACCTTACCGTCCTTCTTCATTACAGGGACGATATTAGCTACCCACTGTGGATATAGCACAACCCTAATAAATTTGGCTTTGTGCAACTTGTCAACCTCCTCTTTGATCTTGAGTGCCAGCTTAGGATGTAGCCTTCTCAACTTTTGTTTGACGGCCTTTGCGTCGGCTTTTAGGACCAAACGATGCTCAACCAAAGAGGTATCGAGTCCCGGCATGTCCTCATAAGACCAAGCAAAACCGTGGAAAATTCTTTAAGAATAGCTACCAAGGCTTCTTCTTCTTCAACACTCAAGTTGGCACTAATCAAAACTGTCTTCGGGGATTCTTCAGTGCCAAGGTTGACCTCTTTAGTAGGCTCGTCAGCAGCCATGGTTGGCTCGTCGAACCTCTTTGTGCCATCCACATAGGAGCTCACTGGGTCCTCTTCTCCTAACCCAGGATCTCCCAACTCGCCCTCTTCATTAAAATCTAGCAGATAGACACCTAGACCGTCATCTTCGGAGTCACCTTCTTCAAAATCTGATTCTACGAGAGCAGGATCCTCAAGAAATTCTGGCACCTGACTTAACTTAGCACATCTCTCAGCCAAGGCCATAACAAAATGGGCAGGAACTTGCCTACCCTTCTCCTTACGCACACATGGCTGAGAGGAACTAGACTCTCCTAAACTTAAACTAGACCCTAGACTAGCCTCTAGACCTGACTCAAACTAGAATCTAGACCACTATTTACAGGCTGCTATGTACAAAACTATGTACAGGGAAGTGCCCCTAGAGGGGCAAGAGGAAGAGGAGCTTAGGCCGGAAAGCGTCGGCCCCTGGCCGAGCGGAAGAGGTTCCAAAGAGGAGGGGTGCTCAATGGAGACCTCGGATTTCCAATTTTCAAAATTGGCATTTTTTTTGGAGTCAAGGCCAAGAACCATGAGTTGCTGACTCAAGGTAGCCTCGACTGGCGAGATGAGGGATGGAGAGAGGACATGAGGGGAAAGAAGGGGATTAGACGCGAAAATAGAAGGAGATAGAGATGGGGAAGGTGGAGGAGAAGATGGGAGAGAAGGGAGATCAGAGCCAAAGAGGGAGAGGAGGCCAAAATCATCGGAAATGTCTTCTATTTGGGCATCCTCTTCTTCTTCTTCATCCTCACTCTCAGAGCAAGGAATTTCTTCTATTACGGGCTCCCTGGTCCCCAGCTGGGTTGGTCCCTAAATAAAATGCTCCTTCAAAGTCCAGGTAAGGGGTTGATACGGTATAAATGGGTTCGGATGGACAGGGTCTGGGTGGAATCCTAGACCGGCCTTAGGTAACAACCTCCTAATCGCCTGGACACTCTGGGTCTCTCCCTTTTCATCCGTGCCCAAACTGCGGCCATGAACATAGCCGATGTTGGCCATCACCTCCCAACCCTTTCCCGGAGGACATGGAACATGGGGTTCTACAACAGGCCGGGGAGGTTGGCTAAGCTCACAGGGTGTGGGGAAGTCAAAGAGAGACATGACTGGCTTCTTCCCCTTATCCGGAATGAAAAGGTGCGGCATTTGTTCAGTGGTGACCGCATTGAGGGTCTCCAGAATGGGAATGCTCTTAATCTTGATCACCCGCCCATTGAAAGGGAATTTGAAGCATTGGTGGGCGGTGGAAGGGACCCCTAGAGTTTGTTCTAGCCAAGGACGACCGAGAATGGCCTTGTAGGCCGGGTCGACATCAAGGACTAGAAATTCGGTAGACATGGTGACAGGTCCGACTTCTAATTTGAGAGCAATTTTGCCTTTGGCAACCCTTTTGGAGTTGTCATAGGCAGCGATGGTGGAACAGCTTTTCTTCAGGTTCTCTTCCCCTAAACCCAATTGCTTAAGGGTCTTCATCGAACAAACATTGATAGATGCCCCGGTGTCGATAGAGTGGAGTCCACCAAAACCCCATTGAGGTTGATGGTGAGACAAAGAGGAAGGGAACGACACTCGGGGGTGGCAAGATCCTTGTCCGAGAAGAAATTGAGGGTCCTTGGGTGAGGGAGAGAATGGCTCCGTGACCCCACTAGGAGGGAGGTCATCATTAACCATGATTTTCTGGAGGAATTGGAGAAGAGTGGATTGGTGTGATGGCGACCGCCGAATCAATTCTAAAATAGATACCCTCGCGGGAGTCTTATCCAGATGTTGGAGAATATCATATTCGGTACCGGCCGGGGGTGGAGGCCCATTATCCTCCTCATCTTGGGATGGCCGCTGAGGTGGAGGAACAATTCGGTTTCGGAGCGTGACATGCACGGCCTCCTGAGACTGAGGACGGATAAGCTGGAGGGGTCTGGAAGATGACTCATCGGCAGGAGAAGTGGGGATAGTGGGATGAGCATCTTGGGGAGGACGGATGAGCACTAATGGTCTCTCGTCGAGGATGGCATCTACCGAGATAAAAGGCTCCTGAGACTCGGCAGTGGGACACGGGTACCATTCCTCGAAACCTTCTACCCCCCACTGTTGTTCTCTCCTCACAACCCGAGGTCCTAGGTGTACGATAGTATGCACGCTCTCACGGGTTTTAAAGGAGGAGGGATTGTTGCTTTGGTGGTTGGGGAGAGGGTTACTGAAAATGCCAAGGTCCTTTTTGGTGTACCTAGACTTGGCTATGGCCACCTTGACGTCATCCCAGTTGATCCTACCTTGGTCATTCATATCATAGACCCAGTCACGGAAGGTAAAGCAATTGTAGATGAAGTGACCATGGGCCCTATGATATGGGCAGTACTTGGAGGTATCGACCCTCGGATTGATGTTCTCCCTTTGTGGGGGGAGTTGAATCGCATCGCAGGACATGAGAGCGAAGAACACGTCCTCGAGAGTCTCTGGGAGAGGAGGGTAGTGTGACCTTTTGGGGCCAGGTCAAGTGTATCCGGAAGGAGGGGGAACGGCAGAGTAAGGCTTAGAGGGGTGAGATGGGAATTGGTGAGGGTTGGAAGAAGGGTTGGAAGGGTTGGAAGGAGGATGGGAGGATTTTTTGGGAGGCCTCAAAGGCTGGCTGCAGGCACTGGCAGACTCATTGATGGTCACCCCCTCGGTGGTGGGTGTCGCGGGAGCCTTACGTGCCTTTGGCTTCCCTTCGAAGAAATGTGGGAGAGAGGAGTCCTTGATCTAATTTTCAATCACCCTGGCTTTGTTATAAAGATGTGAGAAGGAAGGGAACTCACTTAGCATTAGAATGGAACGGAGCACAGGGGTGGTATTGGTGACCAACAAGGTTATAGCTTGGGACTCCGGGATGGGAATGTCAGCTCTTGAAGCCATGGACCTCCATCGGTTGGCATAAGTGACAAAGTCTTCGTTTGCTTTCATCTTTTCCGCCACCAAGTCGGGGAGTGTAGGGATTTGAGTGGCCATGTAGGAGAAATGGGAGATGAAGCGTTCGGAGACTATGTCAAAGTTGACAAGATCCGATGCGGGCAAAGAGGTAAACCACCTCAAAGCCTCCCCTTCTAACGATTGTTGGAAGAGGTGGACTAAGAGGACCCGATCGTACTGCCACCGATGGGAGTCCATGGTGAAGCCAGCAAGATGGTATTGGGGATCGGAGGTCCCTTCGTACTTGCGATACTTCGGGGCCTTGAAGCCCGGAGGGAAGTAAGTGTTGGGGAGCTTGCAGTAGTTTTGGAGTGAATGAGGCTTCGAAAGAGACAAGGATTCAGCTAAGAGCTTCCTAATGAGACCCTCCGTCTCAGACCAGGACATGGATTCGGATTGAGCGGGAGGAGTGGTTTGTATATGAGATGGGTGAATGGGTGGAGGAATTGGGGTAGAAGTAGGTAAAGGAGTGGGAGGAACAGGAGTGGAGATAGGGATGGGGGATATAGGAGTCCGGGAAGGGGTGAGAGGCCTAGGAGCGGGCCTAGATGAGGAAGCATGGAAGGGAGAATGGGATGGAGGGGAAGGAGAAGCTGCTGCCCGAATGGTATGCCTGGAAAGCATAGAAATGATATCGTCGAGCGAATAGCGGGACATGAGTTTGGAAAACTCGGGGTCTTCTTAGGCGTTATGGGTGTGAATGGGGTTGACCCTCAAGCTAACTTCCTCATTGTCGGCTTGAGAAGATGACTGAACTGACTCTTCAGGTTGAACATCGGTGTTAATCATACCGACAATCTCATCATTGATGTTATCATCATATTCAAATGCTGGTTTATTAGACATGTCAACAGAGTCCAACCAAGTGTCCATTAGTACACAACCTATGGATTTTAAAATGTTCTAAGTTGAAGTGATTACAATGTTTTCAGCAGAAGTATGAATTTCTACCAATCAATATTATCAAACAACGTCCCAAAAGTTTTAAAGATTAAGGTTGTGTATTACGTTGACTTGACTTGACTTGGACGGTTCTCTCAAATCTTACTCAAACCCGGATGAGTAGGTGAACTAAATAGGAAGGTGTAAGGTCCTCCTGCCCCGTACCATGAGGGAATCCACGGAATTTAGGGACTTATAGAGTTTTCCTTGGAACCAACCCGATTTACCCGAGAGGGAATCCTCGAGTAAAAGGTTGTAGACCAAAGAATGGCTGTCCTAAAATGTGAGGGGAGGCTAGAACAGATGAGAGGAAGGAACCCCCGTGACTGAGGACTGTTAGAAGCAAACAGGAAGCAAACAGAAAGCAAAATCAGATCAAAACAGTCAAAAATAACAGTTTCTGTGAAGTAAACGGCATGCAGATGGATGCTCAGTTCATCAGAAACATGTTGACGGCATGATCGACAGACGCTAAGTAAGAGTAGACGACTACCTATGTGGACGCTGTAACACACTTAACGGCAGGCGATGTGGACGCTTACCTGGATAGGCGGCAAGATCGCTTGCCGTCTATCTGGATGTAGACTGAAACCGTGGCAGCACTGTTGTCCCACTGTGATCGCCAGAAAAGAGGCTGTGGACGATCCGTTTCGCCTCCCGGCCGCGTCCCCGTTGCCGACGGTGGATGTCCTCAGGGTGCTCGCGAACGTCACTGGTCTCTCATTGGCGATGATGGATTGTTGGTTGACTTGGTTGACTCCCCGGTTGACTAGGTTGACTGAGGAGGAAACAAAGAAAACCAGAGATGAAAGGGGAGGTTTGTGATCGCCAGGGCCTTACCTGTGCCCAAGGAAGTACTTTGACCACGTTGTTGTAGTAGCCTCACGCAGCGGGCGGAGATGGGGCTCCAACTTCTCCTTCTTCGGCCGGCCAAAGGAGGAGAGCTCCACGGTCACGTTCACAATATTCCTGCCACAAATAACCTCTATTAGACTAAATTCAGTGTAGCAAATGTTCAGAAGGAAGAAAGGAAAGCCCAAAAGGCGAGTCCCGTACCGGTTGCGGACTTGAGAAGAGGGGTGGCCAAATGCTATGACCACCCTTCTTCCCTCCGTTTTTGGTTGGGAAACCCCTTTCTAGGTGTGTAGGAAGGTGACCTACGTGCCTAGGGTGAGTGGGAAGGTGTGTGCAACATGCAAACTAGCTAAAGTAAGAGGAAAGGAAAGAGAGGAAGAGGAAGGAGATGATCCTCGTTGCTGATGTTGTAGCTCCTTGCAAGGGCTCCTCCAGCTCCAAAGCAAGCCTCCTAGACGTCCCAAGTGTGAAGAGAGTGAAGAGGATGAATGGTGGAAGGTAAGGTGCAAGTTTCTCTCTCTTCTCTCAAAGTGGAAGCATAAGGACGTCCAGCCTTTTTTTTTTGGTTCAGAGAGCTTAAAGGGCTATTATATAGACAGTGGAGCTCGGGGTTGAGAGCCTTGGATGCTCAAGTGTGAAGAAACACACTTGCACACTTGGCAATCCATGCATTAAAGGTCCAACCAATGGGTAGAGGCCATGTAGGATTTTTACTGGGTCAAGGGGGTGCCTAGGTGGCCCATATGCCTGTTGGGAACGGCTACATGTGTTGCATGGCCGAGAGAATGGTGCAAGTGGGCTGGAATCTCGGGGTAGTTGCGCAGACCAGGTAAACCCTATTGACGTCCAGGGATCAGGCCGCCAACCTCATGCAGGCGTCCAGGGAGGTGGACGCCAACTTGGGTCAACGTCCAGGATGATTGCCGCCAACCAGTAGTCAGCGGCCATCGATGCTGCCGTCTACATGGTATCCGATGCTGGTCAACAAATGGTCAAACGAGGCTTAATGGGCCAAAAGAGCCTTGCGGGAGATGGGCCAAATCGCGCGTCTACACTTGTCTCCAATTTTCTATAAGTATTTACATTGTAACTTGAATCTCTGTTCTGTGAGAAACCTTGAGTATTTATGTACCCCTACTTGAAACCGTGCAAGAATGTGTTATGATGACAATTTGTGGGTCTTTGGACTCATTTGAGATATATGCTTGTGTAAATAGGGATGGTCCATTCCTGGGAGGAGCACCCGAATTCGTTTAGTGGCCGTACGGAACAATAAAGGATCTGTGGATGCTTGGCATTGCATCAATACAAGCTTGATTAGTCATCATGTTATCTTTTCATGTGTGAATATGTATTTGAATCGGAACCTGAATGTTTCATGAATTCTTGACCATGTATTCGTAATTTAGTACTTCTGTTCTACATTTATTGACTAGTTGACATGCTTGTTCAATCATCTTTGATATTCAATGTTGACAACAGTCATATTTCTTATCTTGATCTTTAGACGTCTTAATCTTTTTGATTAGAAGAATTGAATCCTACTGAGCTAGTTAGCTCGCATAATCCTACCATTTCAGGTTATCCAGATGAGGGTAATGCTTAAAGGGGGGAGTGTGCTGAGCGGGACAACCAGTCCTCCGAAGTTCAACAACTTTGTTTTTCTTTAGTAATGTAGTAATGAGTTGTAAATAAGTTTTCTTTTTCCCTTTCTCCTCTTATAGACAGTGATGAGGAGTAATATGTAATGATGTTTCCGCAATGTTAATATTAGATGAATAAAACATAAGTTCTATTTCTTGTGTCTAATTTATGTCATTTCTGATAAATAGACTTTTATTAGGACGTGACAGTATATTAGAGATCAAGTGTACCCTGAGGAAGCCACAGCCGATGAGAAAAGAGCCATAAGGAGAATGTCCCAGAAATACACTTTGGTTGGCAACACTCTCTATAGAAGGGGTCTCACTGGAGTTTTACTTAGATGTCTGGATGATGATGAAGTGTTGAAAGTTGTTAAGGAGGCTCATTCAAGTGTGTGTGGTGGCCATGTGAATAGCCAAATGCTTGCCAAGAAAATCCTTAGGCGAGGCTTTTACTGGCCCACTTTAGAGGAGGACTATTCTATCTATATCCGTTGGTGTGTCAAGTGCGAACTGCACGCCGACAGAAACCATTCTCCATTCACTACACTCCACCCAATATCCTCCCCATGGCCTTTCACTATGTGGGATTTTGACATCATTGGTCCCCTTGGTGATCCAAACTCCCAAAACAAGTCCAAGTCATGCATCCTCACTGCAACGGAGTACTTCACCAAGTGCGCAGAAGCTAAAGCATATGCGGAGATCAAGGCAACAACTTTATGTAAATTCATCATGAAGAATATCATCACCAGATTCGGCATACCAAATACCATTATCACCGACAACGAACCATAGTTTATCTCTCAGGAGCTTTGTGACCTCTGCAACAGGTACAAAATTGCATTGCACCATTCATCTCCTTATTATCCGCAAGGCAATGGCCAAGCAGAGGCCACAAACAGAACCTTAATCAAAATTATAAAGAAAACGTGTGAGGCTAAAAAGTTCTCAGATTGGCCAAATAAGCTAGTAGAAGCTCTATGGGCCTACCGCACTTCAATCCCTACCCCCACAGGGTAAACACCGTTCGCCCTCACTTATGGAATGTAGGTTGTAGTACCATATGAGATTCTCATTCTCTCACTAAGAGTCCAGCTTGACAAGGACTTTTCAATCGATGAGCGACGTGAATCGCTCCTCGCACAACTGGAACTTTTAGATGAGAAGCGTCTGGTCACCGCAGAACACACAAAGGCATATCAGAATAGGCTCACACGTTTCTACCAAAAGAAGGTGATTGAGAAAAAATTCAAAGTCGGTGAAATGGTAATCAAAAGAATCTTTGTAAAACCTGGTGGTCCCTGATCTAAACTCCAACCAAACTAGGAAGGGTCGTACGTAATCAAAGCAGCATATCCAGGCAACGCATACAGGCTAGTGAACATGGAGGGTGAGGAACTCTCCCACCCTTTGAATGAGCTTTACCTTAAGAGGTACTACCCCTAGATAGGTGTTTGAAGTTATGTGGTACATAGACCCTAAAATGAAAAAATCCTCATTTTTAATTTATTGTTTATTCTTGATGAGTTAACCAGAGGTGTCGACAATCACACACACTTACACGCCCACCCTTGGAAGCTAGAAGCACGAAATTTAAGGAAGATCAATGTCTAACCAAGAGTTTAGGACATTATCTTTTCTTTCCATTCGGTCCGCCAACAGAAATGGGAGCCTGAGGGATCGACCTTTGAAACTATTCAAAACTTAAATGGGTAGAGGTCAAGTCCCAATAAGGGAACAAAAGAAAGCGAAGGCAAACCAAGTAAAAGAGCCAAAACAAGGCAAATCCTAAAAAGCACGTCAAGAGCGGCATAGTCCCCGCAGAGATCCAAATGAACATGGTCGTAAGTGTGCTAAAACCCCATAGCCAAAAGACTGAATCCCATTAAGTGTAGGGCAGAGGAATGAGCATCTCTCTGGTTACCCAAACCGTTGGCAGACTTCCTAAATATCATCTTCCATCCTCCCCTACGGGTATGTCCTAGGCTCAAGGCAAGGCAACGATCAAGTGAAGAGGACGTTGTCTAAAGCCACCTTGGGTGAAGGCATCACTTAAGCACGTCTAACCTCTATTTAGCACACTTAAGAATCATTAATGAGTTTTAAATGATAACTGAGAAATTGAAGGATCCAAGTACCACGTTTTTCCAATTAGAGCAGATTTTCTTTGTTCTGTACGTCTTTTTTAAAAGGGACTATGCCAGGTTGCGGCCTTTATTTCAAAATCTAAAAAATTGAATATTTCAAAACCTAAAAAAAATTGAATATTTCAAAATCCAATTTTTTAATATTTCAAAATCCACAAAAAAATTCAATGTTTCAAAATCCAAAAAAATTGAATATTTCAAAATCCATTTTTTTAATATTTTAAAGTCCAATTTTTTTATATATTTCAAAACCCAAAAAAATTGAATACTTCAAAACCCAAAAAAATTTGAATACTTCAAAACCCAATATTTTTTTCGAATATTTCAAAATCTTAAAAAAAATTAATATTTTCAAAATTCTAAAAATATGGCATACTTTTTTTAAAAAAAATCAAATATGTTGAAAAAAGAATTTTGATGAGTGAAACCTCCTTTCATTCACATGAATGCATTGAATGCATGCTCATCCTTTAATTTTCCTTTCGCATTTGGCTGCTTGTTTGTTGCATTTTTAATTATGTTATTTCTTTATCTACGCCTTACTTAAATAAAGACTCAGCCCCTTGACAAGATCATAAAGTCTAGTTCGCCTAATGTGTAAGGGGCTGAGTTAGAGTAGTTATTTAACTTGTTTGCTTAAGTGCTTTTCAGGTGAGACAAGAAGAAAGGCAAAGACACACTTGCTATATGTATCATGGCCAAAAGGGGGGCCGGCCCCAAAGTACAGCAAATAAAGGTACCCCTACCGGGTACATGTACCCCATCGGGTACATATCATTATAGAAAAAGAAAAAAGTACAAGCCATGAAGGCGGCCTAACTCTCGCCACCACTCTCGGCTGACCGGGGGTGTCGGCTGCTCTCCGCCTCACCGGGGTCCGTTGTCGAGCGAGGAGGCGGTGGCCTCATGGACGTACGGGAGTCAGTGAACCTCTGGGCACCTCTTCTCTCCTAGACATTCCTCTGGTACTCAGAGGAAGTCACTAGAAAGCTCGTGGAGTACGCACTGGCCCGCCCCTCCCTCACGGCGTGCTCACAGCCTCGCCAGTACCAGTTCTCCGCCTCGCGCAGTAGGCGCTTTGAGATGCCCAGGCTCATGCGTGCATCGAGGACCTGCTGGGAGAGACACTCCCGCTCCTTGGCCTACTGGCTACACTCCTACTTCCACCAGCCGTGCTCACGCTCGCGCTCCCTCCGCTCCACGGCAAGCGTCACTCGTAGCTCCACAGCCTCACGAGAGAGGTCTGCGTCATGCTGGGAGGCCTGAGTGTGCAACTCGGACAACTACTGCGTCAACTCCGTCACCTCAGCACTCGGGAGCGTCGCCTAGGTGATGGCGCTTTGGAGCTCGTCAAACTGCACACAAGAGGATGCATGTAAGTATGTGATAATTCATTTTGTATACATATAATTGATCCACTTACCCATGCAGCAAGATCACGCTCTGCTGCCTCCACCCGAGCTACCACTGATGCCAGCTGCTCCTAGAGAGAGGCTACCTCTGGGTCTGGAGCACTCCTGCTCGTAGAGGCACCCACGGCATCGGTGCACTCCACGGTGGCCTGTGCCGCATGCTTCACATTGAAAATCAGGTCAGCATATGGTAAGGTAAGAAAGCAAAGGTAAATTATTTGAACTTACCAGAGTCGCCAGGGCCTCACGAGCCTTCGCCAGTTGAGCCTCGGTGCTCGCCAACTGAGCACGGAGAGTGTCAATCAGGCCATCCCGAGCGTCCTACATATGCACACATCCATTAGTAAATCATACACATCATAATGAACAAGCAAAGGTTTAAAAGTGCATACCCTGGCGGGCCTTATGTAGTCCCGCTCCTCGTACACCTCCTGGTAACAATAGAGGTAGGTGAAGCTGTCTGCGACGTCGGACTCCACCAAGAACCCTCCTCGTGTTCAGTCTGTGTCCTAGTCGGGGAAGCAAAGGTGCCAGTCCACCTTCTTTGCCTTTCCCCATGTCCTCCTGCCAATCCCCCTCGGCTCCACCTCATCGGACCACACATGGTGCAGCCCTAGTGCCCTCATGGTGAGCCGTAGGTGGAGCAGCTCGATCTTGTTCAGGTAGTGGACCCAAAGGTCCCGCCCAAAATGAGGTCGGCTGCTCTCTACCCAGGGCTGGTCATCGTCTGCCATGCCCACATAGGGCTACCACACCACCTGCACACATGCATATGTCATATCATATGTCATATATTCAATAGAGCCACTCGGTCGACCATCCTCCAGTTGCCGAGCTCGTCCTCTCCCACCGGCTCTAACCCCAGAAGGTCCCAGGTGTGCTCCGTGTAATTAGCATAGTGACCCCCGTCACCGCCTCCCCATCCACCCAGAGTCTCGTGATCCATGCCACATCCTCCAACGATGGCACCATGTGCCCCTAGGGCAGGAGGAACACCCTGCTAACTCTGTCCCACCTCTCTCTCAAGGCCTGTACCAGGGGACTGTCCACATAGAATGGCTTGATCTCTAGGATCGGCCTAAACCCCATCCTCTGGACTATCTCTCTCTGGAAGTCTGGGAGCCCCTGGTACACCGCTATCACCAGCGGCCAGTGGATGTGCGGCCTCATAACTCCCTGCACCTTAAAAAGGCAATTGCACAAGTCAGAATAGGGCAAACACACTTAAAACAACCAACAGCTCAAAACAAGCCCTAATTTCATGCTCCCGGGTGGCTTTGTGAATCGCGACCAACTCAGTGGTCGCACTTCAATGTGAATCACGACCACTGAGTCGGTCGCGGTTCATGTTGAAATGTCGTCATGATTCAACTCTTTGAATCTTGACGACTAGTGTCGTCGCGATTCACTCACTCCTACCTCCGGCACCGATGGCCTTCCTCTTCCCCTCACCCTCGTACAAACTAGGGATTAAGGGCAGGGGTACTTACCATATCCCCCGTGGTGGCGCTTCGTGGCCCCTTCTTCCTCGCCGGAGCCGTCCTCTCGATGCCTCCTCCTCCTCCGATGTCGTCTCTTCCTCCGCCGCCAGAGTCTCCTCCTCCATCACCGTTGGTATCTCTTCCCCCACGGCCAGCAATTCCTCAATCATCGCCCAAGCCACCGTCCCCGGTGTCTCCACCGTTTCCTCCTCTATCGCCGTCATCGCCGGTGAACCACCTTCACCCTCTGACGGCGAGCTCCCTTCACCCCGTTGGCGCTTGGTCGCTGACTTCTTCATTGCTGGAGTTGAGAGAGATTGAGAACAAGAGATGAATGAGAGATTGGAGATGAGGGAGAAGAGAGTGAGAGAGAGAGTCAAGAGCCAAAAGGAGAGAAAGGAGGGGCTCTCTGGTGATTTGTAGCTTTCGAAACTTGTTTAAAACGCGACGGACATAGTCGTCGCGATTTTGAGGCACTGATTTAATACACGACAGAGGTCATCGTCGCGATTCAGAGAGCCATCATTGCCCCGACGCTGAGTTTAAGGCATGCAATTTTTTGAATTTTGAAGTACAATTGAAATGCGACGGGGCATATGGTCACGATTTGGGGTTAAGCCCGACAACTTAGGTGGTCGTGGATGATGATGTTAAACATGACGTCTGTGTCCATCGCGATTCAAGAAGCTCACTTGAGGGCCAATTTTGAGGAAAAATCTCAATGCTTTGGATGATACAATCATGTAAGATAGTGCAATTTGGCCGTATAAAGAATGCTATTTATTTCTCATTGAGGATTTAATTTTGCCATTTACAAACGGCCACCTTGGGCCATAATTTCATGAGTTCTTTTACATATTCATCCACTCTTCCTCCACCTCCTCCACGTGTGGGACCGACCGCCTGAAAGAGCAGACTTTCCACAGTGCCATGATGGTGTCCACCTCTTCTCCGTCATTATTGGTACCGATTTCCCTTCTCTTGATCGGCGGTAGATGAGACGGTCCCTCGAAGTCACGCCATGGGAGCCCAAGTTGGGTGTAATGCCCCGACGTGGAATATCATAGCGATAAACAGTTAATTAAATGGTATAGAGCGAGAAATAACATCAAACCATTGCATAAATTGGAATAATGCCAAACGATCCAATCTTCATTGATAATTCCACTAATCATCTATTACAATTACTAATTCAGAGCCATAACTATGGGCCCAAAGTACTTTATTCAAATCCAAACTATTACAAACTAACTAGCAACTAACTAACTACTAGAAAGCTTTGGTTGTTGTAAAGACGGGTCACTCTTGCACATCCTCATCCCCATCCTCATGCGTGTGTAGTCTCCATCGGACTCACCTGAAACACATGAAATAAATAGCGCAGGATGAGAGATAATTTCCCAGTAGGACTTAATATCTCGTATAAATAGGTATACTTTAAGTGATTAATATCTTGTCAAGCAGGATAACTATAGAGAATGATCAAGTATAGTCAAGAGAGCAATGTAATGATGGTACGAGAATGATAGCATTTTTACATGAAAATAGCACAACTAGCAAGACAACGGATTTGGCCATATAACGAGATAACATGTAAAGTTCGCACAATAGTGCAGTAGTCACGATAGCACATAGGTTGATCTTCTTGTCAACCGAGAGAACATATCACTTGTATTGATTGCCATAGATTAATCTTGATGGTATAGTACTTGGAGGTTATGCCATACATCCTGATCATTTAACTCCCATGGGCACTAGCACTTTCGGACACACCTCCCAGGACTAGATCGGGCCCTTTATAATATTACCTGGCATTGATCATGTTTTTATCTTAGACAATCAAATGGATGGCCAGGTAGAGTACCAAGAACAGATGAGAGAATAGAGCCAGTACATGAGAACAGAGTCATGTTTGTAAATCAACGATAAACAGGCGATAATAACAGTTGCACAACACACACGATCGTATGCTGGCAGTCCGGTAGAAGTCACAATCGCCCAATAGCCATGCTAGGGACACAGGCCAGAGGCCCGGCGTGATCTCAAGGTAAGAAAGAACAATCTAAGGCCGTTGGATCATATAGATCCCTAAGGCAAAATAGGTATTGATGGTACAACCCGCTCGTTGGCAATGGACGTCCGCCAAAGCCAAGGAGTCTTACGGAGGCCTCGATAAGGAGTTCCTGGTCTAGTCAGGAGTATTCCCAATGGAGAGATTGTCCAAGCCAAGATAGAAGTGTGTAAAGAAACGATTGTCCATCATGCCTTGAGTGCTCGAAGGCAGAGGGACGTGATAACGGTGTTCAAATCAAGTGAATGAAACGAAGACAAGTTCATTTAAATAATAAGGAAATTACATGATTAATTGTACTTAATTTACCATATATATTATTGAATAATTTTCAGTAAGGTCTCATGGAAAAATCCATGCTTAGTGTGTGCATGTGTAAGAGAATCAAGTTAACAAGAGATAATTGTACACACATCTTTTAATTAATAGAAATCATGTGAATATTACCCATTATTCATAAAAATGTCGTTACTGTTCACAACAGTACATGACCGGGGTTAAACAGTGATTAGATGGCATGAATAACATAAATTGCATGAAGAATTAGGGTTCTGTTTGACACAGTGAGAACGCGATGGGGGTACCTGTCGCGTTCAAATCGCGACGGGTAGGTCGGTCGCATTCATAAGAACGGGTTGAGGCCAATCGATTGATGTTAAAATTGCGACGGGTTGAACGGTAATGATTTGGGCAATCGGTACAGAACGCGATGTGTCGGGCCATCGCGTTCATGTCGCGACGTACCCCTCTATCACGACCTTTTGAGAATTGCGACGGGTCGGGCCGTCGCATTCTCAGAGGGTCAGCCCGAACCCCAAAAGTGAACTGGCTCACTTTGATTTCGGTCCAGTCCTCCATGGACTTGACACAGGGCTATTCAAAAAAGCATATAAGTTTGTATACATGATGAAAAATCACGAAATCAATTTTAAATTAAACTAGACATGTAGAGATGTCTACAGTAGGAAGTAATTTGATTTTTGTCATGGTATGATCATGCTATTCACATGGTACTTCGCAATGTAACAAAATCAGACACAGTGATGGAAAATGATTTAATTCGACAAGGATGCTTGATGGAAATTGGGGAAAAAGGTGTCAATGGATTCTCGACACCAAGTAGAAAATACTGTAAAAGTTTCATGGTAGGAAATCAAGTAGAAACATGGATTTAAGGTGAACATGCTGGTTCAGGCACATGTTCTTAACAGGAGTTGAAGCATGAAATACCCTTCATAGACACGATAAAAATTGGGGGAAACATAGGACTTTCGAAGAGGGGATCATGGTCTACCTAGGGTCGATGTTAATTTGTTTTTGTTTGAGAGATTGGCTACCTTTTCACGCTTTGAGATCCTAGGGTTTGAATGAGAAGACCGTGAAGAAGCTCCTTATTCCAAGCTTCCTCCTTCTGGATTCCCTCGTCCAAAGCCTTCTCTTCCTCATCCTCCAAGCTCCATAAAAGTCTAGGGTTGGTTAGGCACGAAATGAGATAGTATTTGTATGTTATAGGTCTCCTACTTTCTTAAAACTCTTCATTCTCCTCCAACTCCGAATTTCTCATAATTATCCCACTTTTTCCTAGCATTTATCCTTTCAATAGGCAAGGGAGAACTCCAATTTCGTGGCCAAGGGATTATGATAGGCCTATGACTTCTTTTTAGGATAATTATGAGTTAAACAGTGATTATCTTAACCTTTTTTCATTTATTAATATTTTAGGTACGAATTTAACATTAATTATCTCTAATCCAACTTGGGCTCTTCACTCTTGGGCCCATTAATTCATGTATGGACCATTAGTGTATACCCATTTCCTAATTTGACTTAATGGGTTTTAATTTAATCCCATTTTATTCTAATTTAAATTTATTTCTAATTGTTTAAATTTTAGAATTGCTACATTGGGAGAGGCAGCGGTGTGCATTGTAGAGCACAAACTCGGTCGCCCCGATCAGTCGCAACTCCACACCGGGTGCTAGCCACGTTCGTAGGTTCTTGGCTACGAATGGCGCTGGAGTACAAGTAAAAGCATTCATGGGAATGCTTCGGAGGTGATCACGCCAATCTACCCGCGTTTTCAGTTGTGGCACACGGTTTGCCACGCGCCCTTCTAAGCCAACTAAGCCATCCATATGCCGGAGCGGGCTCTTGAAAAAGATCCGAGACAAACTGGTAGCTTCGTTATTCACATCAAACATAAAGTGCAAGTCAGTCCAACAAGTGAATAATAACATGGATCCATAGGAAGGCCTACCCAAACTCGCCGCCGTGAGCCTGCTGTAGAGGAAGGCTAGCACCGCCGGTCCCAGTCTCTCTCCTTCCCATATGTCGTAGACTGCACTTAGCTGCTCCTCTTCAAGTATATTGTCCACGGACGGAAAGAGGAGTGCACCCGCCAAGCATATGGCGAATCCCTTCATCACTTTTTCCAGCCTCATATCGTATTCGCTTTCGGTATCTCTCTCATGGTCCAAGCTGCCAGTTTTTGCAAGTTGATTCCTTTTCCGGCTTGGATATCTTGGGTTGCTCTTTCTCTTCCCATGAAACTCTCGAGCACCTCTTTGCTTGAAACGCTCCTTGGCATGATCGACATCTCGCCCTCGTCACCTCTCCGCATCCACTTCAAGCCTAGCAACAATTCAACTCCTTCCAATAGGATAGTGACTTCGAAGGTTCTGAAGAGGAAGGTGTGGGTTTGAGGATGCCAGAGTTCTACAAGTGCACTCATGGCCACCCAATCAAGGTGGATTTCATGGTATCTTTTGGCATGGATGACGAGGTTTTGGATTCCCCACCTAGAGAGGATGGCTTTCATGTCCAGGCTAATGAAAGAGGTCAGTTTTTGGAGCCATGGTAAACGCATGTATCTTCTTGTGCCTAGGAAGAGGGGATAATCCTATAGGTTCAATTTGGCCATAAGGAGAGGTGGCACATGGGGGATGATCATGATGAAAGAGGGTGGCACATGGGAGTTTGTGTCATAGGGAGGAAATTAGGATTTAGGATGTGTAGGATCGGCCGTGGTAGTTTGAAGGAGAAGAGAAAAAGAGAAAATAGAGAAAATAGAGAGGAAAAGAATAGCAAGAACAAGAATAAGAAAAGCAAGAACAAACAAGAACAGTGAAGAACACATCAAGAACAAGATGAATCTAATGCAAAAATCACTTAAACTTACCAATTTTTATTGAATCAACTTGCATATGTGTCCATCCACCTTGCTTAACCTTTGGAATCCATCAGATCTTTGCCTCTTGGATGGGAGAGCTCCAGCATGCTCCATTGCTTCTCTCCTCCTCTTCTTCTTCTTCTTGCTTGATGGGGTGAATTCTACACTTTGGGGAGGTTAGAAAGCATGAAGAGAGCAGGGGGAGGGTGTTTTTAAACCCCCATGGCCGCACAAGCCCGGAGGCAAGTCCAAAACACAGCAATAGATGCAAAACAGGCAAGGAAATCAAGCCTCGAGTGGAAGTTTCAAAATCGCGACTAACACATACGTCGCAATTCAAGCGCCTCACTCCGACTTCCATTGCGACTGATGAAGGTAAATCGCGACCACTCAAGTCGTCGCGATTCAGGTAAGTAAAATGTGTCCACATACCCTGTCGCGATTTACAAGCATCATAATTTTCAATTTTGTGCTATATATTTGTTGCTTGTTAGTACTAATTATTCTTTGAGCGCAGGATTGGACACACGTCTCTCGCTGAAAGCTTCACGTTTATCCTCGGCGAACCCCCAATCTTAGGTATTACTACATCATACTATATGTTATACCCTATTATAGTACATCAAGGACCTTGAGGCTCTGATGAATATGATGTTTGAGTTCCCCTCCACCGCCAAAAATTGTGATAATTTCAGAGGATTCTTACGACTTGAGGATAGGTCGTTACGTTTTGCAAGAAGGATGATGGATTCCATTTAGTGTCCTGACTTAACGCTTATCGTAACAATATGATCCTTCATTATTTTATATTTTCTTTTGTTTTAATTTTTTTCTTTTAAGCCCAGCATACATCATGTAGGATTTTGAACTCATTTTTAGAAAATTACTCTCATGCTTAACTGAAGAGAACCACTTATTCTCAAGTCTAATTGACATGAAATATTCCATGTCGAGTCAAGTACTTAGTTCACCTTGTTGATGCTCAGAGACTGTCTTTTGAGAAACTCCTTGTTTTGGATTCCTATATCAATTCATCTGCTTTTCCCATAGATCCACCTTGGCTGCAGCACGTCCACAAGCTAGTAAACGCTCCCCAATGGTGAAACCTACTGGATTGTGTCCGTAGATACTTCCCTGATGTTGGAAGTTGATATCTCTCCCTTTCGTGCCCACGTGCACACCCTTTCCCTTCGTCCAAACATTGAGTTATCTCTTGAGATTTTCTACAAGCCGCTTCATGGTGATCTGAAGAACAACTCCCGTCATATATTGTTGGAGGCGTGTCTCATCACACCGTGGCGTCTACTTTTCAGTCACTCCACTTCATTCCACTCAATTCACTTCATTCCATTGCTTCCATTCCATGTCTTTACGCTCAATTTCCTTGCAAAGCAGACGCCAAGGTGAGGTAGCTGTAGACACGCCATTTTTTACAACATATCAAGTACATTTCATGTTATACTGCAATGCCTCAAAGAGGCTCTCTTCAATTAACCTTTGAGTGATTTTTTTATTTTTTCTAGGATTTTTAGGAATTATTCTAGGGTTTCCAGAGGTCCTCTGTGCACAACTGATTCACGGCAGACACAGTGGTCGCAGTTTCAGAAGTTTGATCCGCGACAGGTAAAATCGTCGCATATTATACTTCCTTTTTGGCGTTTGCTATGTTTTGAAATCGCCTCCATCTAAGTCATTGCGATTAAGAGTTTCCAATTTCGAATTATGGCAAATTCCAAATTTGTTTTTGGAAAGATTTTCTTGCTAATTAGAATTGCGTCCACATGGTCCATCGCGTTTCTAACCTTCCATCATATGAAGATTGATTCCTATCAGAAGATCGATTTTTCAAATACGCGACCACTCATGTCATCACGATTCAACATTTTCAATTATTAAATTTGGAAAGAATCAATCGATATTGGAAGTGTTTAAAACATGTCGGTATATGTTGTCGTGATTCTAAAACTTGCTATAATCGATGTTTGGAAAGGCTTAATCAAAGTAAGTGGATCTTGTTAAACACGATGCTTTGGTTGGTCGCGATTCATCTCAATAGGCGACCACTGTGTCTGTTGCGATTTACCAAATTTGCCCCTATAAGAAGACCCCCGAGGCCATTGTTTTATAGACAACCCAAGTACTACGGCGAAGCCTTGCCGCACTGAAGAGTTAAACTCCGAGCTTTGAAGAGAAGAACCATTCTCCTCAAGTCATTCCAAGTCTTCATCAAGGGGAGCTTGGTGTTCTTCATCTCAAGTGCATTAGAGAAGGGGGCTTCTTCCAATTTGGGCATTGCAGCACCAAACTACTTCGCCAATTCTCCTTTCTCCCTTCATTGCACCTTTAGTTCTTTATTTCATCTCATTTGCTTAGTGCATTCATCCATCATATCCACACACTCACGTCATTCATTCCACACCTACATTTTTAGGGGTTTAACACCACCACCACAAAGGTGTGTTCAAGCCCATGTCATTGCATTTTTTTTCTCATATTTTCTTGAATTTCATACTACACAACTTAGTCTAATTATTTCTTCACTTGTTTGTGTGTTTCTCTCTCTTTGCAAGGCAACCGCGAACTAAAGTCTTCTCTGCCAGCCAGCCAGTTGGAGGAGTAGGAGTCAACCTACCACATTCCTCTCCCGCGATCTTTGGGTGAAGGTAAGAAACGTTCCGCCTCTCACTCACTCCTTCGGTACCCTCGTGTACCTGGCGATCACACCTTCATTCTTGTGCACACACGCATTTTCTCCCTCTTATTCTACTCTCGCCATTTATTCTTTATCCCTTTTAAATATTTTCCTTTTTTAATTACTCTTTGTGGAGTGTTTTGAACAAAAAGCACATTCACATTGGTAAGTGGAAGTACAGAATCTAAGGGAGATCAATGCTTAGCCAAGAGTCTGGGACATCATCGTTTCTCTTCCTTTCGGTCCGCTAATAGGGATGGGAACCTGTGGGATCGATCGTTGAATCTGTCCAATGCTTAATGGGTAGATGTCATAGCCCAATAAGGGGAGAAAAGAGAAAACAAGGCAAATCACAATGAAAAGAGCCAAAACAAGGCAAATCCTAAATAAATAAAAAAAGAGCACGACAAGAGTGGCAAAGTCCCCACAAAGATCCAAATGGACCTAGTCGTAAGCGTGCTAATAAAAACCCCATAAGCCAAAGACTGAATCCCAATGAGCATAGGGTAGAGGAATGAGTGTCTCTCCGGTCACCCAAACCATTGGCAAACCTCCTAAATACCGTCTTCCCTTCTCCCTATCGGTATGTCCCAGGTTCAAGGCAAGGCAACGATTGACTAAAGAGGACATCACCTAAAGCTACCTTGGGTGAAGGCACCATTTAAGCACATCCAACCTATGTTTAACACACCTAAGAACCATTGATGTTTTTTAAATGATGATCGAGTAATTGAAAGGTCCAAGTAACATGTTTTCCACTTAGAGCGGATCCCCTTTGTTCCTCGCGTCTTCTTAAGAATCGACTACGCCGGTTTGCGGCTTATTTTAAAAATACAAAAAAATGAATATTTTCAAAAGTCAAAAAAATAAATACTTTAAAATACAAAAAAAAAACTGAATATTTTCAAGAAACCAAATCAAATATTAAAATCCAAAAAAATTTGAATATGCCAAAAACTAAAAAAAAAATGATGAGCTGACTCTCCTCCAATTTGCATGAATGCATTGAATACATGCTCATCTTTTAATTCCTTGTTAGCGTTTGCCTGCTTGCTTATTGCATTTAATTATATCATTTCCTTATGTAATGCCTTATTTGAATAAAGGCTCAGCCCCTTGACGAGATCATGAAGTCTAGCTCGCTTAATGTGGAAGGGGCTGAGCGGAACAGTTAACAAACTTGTTTGTTCAAGTGGTTCTCAAGAACAAACAGAAAGTGTAGTACGCCGAAAAATTCATTAATTAGAAAATATAGATAAATTAAAATTTTATCAATTAATAAATCAAACTAGTTAAAATGTACGCGTCATTATTTCATGCATAAAAACTCATATAAAAATTTTGTAAAAATAATAGTTATACTTTAATAATATTCTCTAATGACCTATCAAGAAATTTAGACATAGAAAAATCATTTGAACTAAGTTTAAGAATTTATGCGACTTATTGTCGTAATTAAGGAATAAGTTGGAAAATCCATTATCCTTGTACCAAAGTGGATTATAAATCAAATAAACACAATGGGTAGAATTTAAATAATGTGTATTGATAGCCCATTATGGGAATTGGACCAATGGACAATTTTGGCCCATGAATAAACTCTCTAATAAAAAGATAATTAAAACCCATTAAGTAAATTAAGCATATAGGTTGTACAATTGAACCATACTTACGTAATGGGCCAAAAGAAAAAGCCCAAATAATGGATAAAGGTTAGAAATATTGTGATAAGAAATTAAATGAATAAATATGATAAATAGATTTAAATTAGAATAAAGGGTGAATAAATAGAATTAAACTAAAACCCATTAAGGTAAATTAGGAATGGGTCATGCTAATGGGCCAAACATGACTTAGTTGGCCCCATTATGAAAAGCCCATCTTGGGATGGGAGGTAATTAAGTAAAATTCACAATAAAAATAGTAATAAATAGTAAAAAATAGTAATAAATAGTAAAGGGTTAAGATAAATATTAAATAACACATATCTATCTCAAAAAGGAGTCTTCATCCCATCCTAACCCATTATCCACGGATTTAGACCTCTTCCCCATCCTATTAGGTGGATAAAGGCAAAAAAGTAGGGTGATAATTATGTAATTTCGGAGTTTGAAGAGGAGAGAAGAGTTTTATGTAAGTTAGACTCTTAAACCACCCTATACACCTCTAATTCGTCCCTACCAAGCCTCATTTCATTGCTGGGGCTCTGGGGGACGAGGAGAGAAGGCTAAGGACGAGGAGCAAGGAGAGGAAGGAGATTGGAGCAAGGAAGAACTTGGAAAATCCGTCACCCCAAACCCTAGGATCTTTACAGCGTAAAAATGTAGGCAATCTCTCAAGCACAAATCACATAACTTCGGCCATAGGTAGCCCCGTGATTTCCTTATTTTTCGTTGCTCCACGAAGGAGTATTAAATACTTCAATCCATGTCATCTCCATGTACCTGAACCTTTATGATTGCTTTCAATCCATGCATGTACTTGGTCCCATGCCCTGAAATAATTCTCATAAATACTACATGTTGTTAGCTTTCAAACCCCCTATTTTCTCTAATTTCCATCATGTAATCGTTGCTAATTAAATCATTTCCCATGACTGTGCATGTTTAGGTCACAAAAATGTAACCTTGTTAAAGCAAGCACAAACCTTGTCTGTTTCCTAATTACTCATGCTTGTTGATAGATCTATGAGTCTACTTTCATTTAAAATTAGTTTCATAATTTTTGGATCATCGTGCAATTTTATATCGATTTTAGAAGAGCTCTATATCATGCATGGGAGGGAAGGACTAAAACCCAAAAAGGGCAAAACCCTCTTTTTGGGTCGGGCCGCCTCTCTTAAATCGCGACGGCCCGATCCGTCGTGATATCAGAGAGGACGCGACCGGCCGGTCCATCACATTCTAAATGTGACGGCCTGCGCCGTCGTGATTTCCTCCCGAACCGCGCCAGGCCGGCCGATTCGCCAGTCGCGCCCGGGCTGCCCCATCGCGACTTGAATGGTGACGGGTACCCCGTCGCATTTTCAAGAATTGTGCCAGAACTCAAAATTTCACTTATACCTCTGCTATTTACACCATTTGACCCTTGTTTACACTTAATTAAGCACTGTTAAGATTAGTATTAACCTGAATATTATTATTTGTCAATATTTAAATAAATCTCATTAATTAAAAGCCATGTGCACGATTTATCATACTCTCATGATTTCTTACACTTGCACAGACTAAACATTATTAATTGCAATGAGACCTTATTAAAATACTTGATAATATATCTGGTAATTATTAAGTGTAATTATTTCACTTAAATTTCCCTATTATTTAAATAACACTCATCTTCGTTTTATTCGCGTGCTTTGTACACCGATATCGTGTCCCTCTGCCTTCGAAGACTCGAGGCAAGACAGACAATGTTTCATTACCACTTTTCTTGGCTTGTACCACCTCTCCGTTGGGAATACTCCTGATCGGACCAGGGACTCCTTGTCAAGGCCTCCGTAAGTCTCCTTGGCTTTTGCGGACGTTCATTGCCGACGAGCTGGTTGTACCTATAAAAACGCTTTTCACCTTTAGGGATCAGTACGATCCAAACGGCCTTAGTGTGTTTTCTCTTACCTTGGTATCACGCAAGACCATCTGGTCAGTGTTCATAGCACGGCTAGTGGGTGGTTGTGACTTCTACCGGATTGCCAGCACTGCAACCTAGTGCTGCGCAACTGATTCTGTCGACTGTTTAACGTTGTTTTACGATTACATCCTTGTTCTCATCTACTATCTCTTTACTCTCATCTGTTCACTTTCTCTCTACCCTCTCGTCTATTCATCTACAATTCTCATCTATTCTTGGTACTCTATTTGGCCATACAATTGATTGTCTAAGATAACAAACATAACTATACCAGGCAATAGGGCCCAGTCTGGTCCTGGGGAGAGCGCCCAAAAAGTGCCATTGCCCATGGGTGTTAAAATGATCAGGGTGTGTACAGCATGCACTCAGTGCCATTATACCATCAAGATTTAATCTATGACAATCAATCACATTACTATATACTTTGGGTTGATAAAATGATCGACCAAATCATTACAATGCTATCGTGACTAGTGCACTATTGTGCAACCATTACGTGCTATATCGTCACATGGCCAATCCTTTATCATGTTAGTTTGCAATATTCTTATTGGAAGTTTTATCTTTCTCTTGCTATCATGTGCTATCACTCTCTTGACTATACTTGTTCATTCTATATAGTTATCCTGCTTTATAAGACATTAATCACTTAAAGCATGCTTGTTTATACGAAATACTAAGTCCTACTGAGCGTTATCGCTCATCCTGTGCTATTGTTGAATGTGTTTTAGGTAAGTCGGATGATGACCCTACACACACCAATGGGAATGAACTGGAGTGATGAGCGACCTGAAGTCATAGTGACAGAATGACCTTAGTATCCTAGATTTTAGTTAGATATTTGCTTAGTTATCCTTTTCAATGTAATGTAGTCTTTGAGCCCTATATTTTGGCTCTGAATTAGTGGTTGTAATAGTTTAGGTGAATTATCAATAAAATGAAGAGTTTATTTCTATTATTGTTCATTAGTTGCTCGGAAATTTACGAATGTATGCGCAATTTACGTTACCATACACTTTGCTCATGTTTCCCCCGATTTATTCCGTTGCTAAATTGGCAGGGCGTGAAAGAAAGGAAAGGTAGTTCGCTATATATATCATGGCCAAAAGGCAAAGCAGATATACACCATATACAAAAGGGTATCCATCGGGTACACATCATCATGAGGGATGCAAGAAAAGTACAACTCATAGGATAGGTGGCCTAACTCTCGCCACCACTCTCGGCTGGTCGGGGGTGTCGGCTACTCTCGGCCTCGCCCGGGTCTGCCGTCGAGCAAGGAGGTGATGGCCTCATGGAAGAACGGGAGTCGGTGGACCTATGGGCGCCTTTTCCTCCTGGACGTTCCTTTGGTACTCAGAGGACGTTGCAATGAAGCTCGCAGAGTAGGCGCTGGCTCGCCCCTCCCTCAAGGCACGCTCCCTACCGCGTCGGTACCGATCCTCGGCCTCGCGCAGCAGCTGCTCTGAGATGCCGAAGCTCGTGCGCGCATCTAGTACCTGCTGAGATAGGCGCTCTCGCTTCTCTACCCACCGACTGCGCTTACGCTCTAGCTCAGCATAGCTGCGCTCCCGCTTCCACTGCTCCACGGCAAGCAGCACCGATAGCTCTACACCCTCACGAGGAAGGTCAACGTCATGCTGGGAGACCTACGTCCGTAGCATGGACAACTGCTCTGTCAGCTCCACCACCTCGGCCCCTGCCATGTCACCTGAGTGATGGCACTCTAAAGCTCGACAGTCTGCACACAAGGCAACACGTGGAAGTAACAAGCAATTCATTTTCATATATAATTGATAGACTTACCCGTGCAGTGAGCTCATGCTCAGCATCCTCCGCACGCGCCACAGCCACCTCCAACTTCTCCCAGAGACTGGCCACCTTGGGGTTCGGCACCCCTGTAACGACCCGAGAACCCGACCCTCGGCCCACGCCGAGGACCCGATTTTCACGATCGCCGCCCAAGGATCCAGAGACTCGGAAGGGCTATAATATATATCTAACAGGATATGTAACGGAAGTAAACATCAACTGCTAAACTAGAAGCGTACAAGCAAAAATAGGAAAGAGAGGGAGACCACTGCGTACCGCTCTAAGTATAGCCCCAACGCACGCACGCTAGTACAAGTAAAAGGCAGGGGAAGAACAAATCCTTTAGGGGCATACCCCGAGGGTGATGTACACTGAGAAGGGGAACCACTGCTAGCAACGAGGACCTCGCCTACAGCCCCGTCTCCTCCGCCCGGTGCACGACCTACCGCTGTTGAGAAGTCTCACCTAGGAAAAGGAGGGATGAGCTTCACAACAGAAGCTCAGTAGGGACTACCAATCTCCTACTGGCTCTAAACAGGCAGAAGAATATAAATATAAAATGAACGACAGCAGTTTATATCTTCTACCTACAAACAGAAGTGCGGAAGCGAAACTACAACTAGCACGGCACGGAAAGTACACACGGTCGGAATCTCCATACGACTGCTCTTCGTGACCACCACACGGCTAGCAAACACAGATGGAGAGGACTCCGCCTGGACAAGGAAAATTAGCTATGGGAAGCACTACCACTAGTCAAGGTTAGGTGCGTCCACCGACGTCTTATCCTCGACCCGGGTCCTGACCCTCACGTCTCGTCAGAGCGAGGTAGGACACAAAGTAACACACTAAAACCACCGTAGTTTGGCCGGACTACGGTCCCACGCCTGGCCTCTCTAAGCGATTCTGGGGCCGCAAAGAGTGAGGCAGTGAGAAAATGGACTGGCTAGCCTGCACAGGGTAGAACTCCAGCCATCCTCGGTGTCCCAGGCCTAGCCAAGAGAGCTCTGCAAACGACTCAACTCCACCGTCCAAACCACCGTTTTCCCCTGAGCTCCAGAGTCCGCCTACTGGGCTGCCAACTCGAGCACACTCGTCGCCTCTATACCTCCCTCGAAGGCGCCTGAGGATGGGGGTCCCAGGCAATAGTAACAACCTCTCACATGGGACAGGCCCTCAAGTGCCGAGCATCGGGCAAAAAACTAGTGTAGACCGCACTAGGGAACTAGCACTGGTGCCACGGGTACAGTAAAAGAAACGAAAACAGCGAAGACCGGGAACCTGCCTCACGGCTGGGGTCGCGACGCCCTGACCCTGTCGTGATCCCGTCGCAGCAGTCCTAGCCGTCACGACCAGGTCGTGACACCCAAGAGCGTCGCAATCTCGTCGCAATCGGCCAGGCCATTGCGACCAGATCGCGACCTCCATGATCGTCGCGTTCTCAGTAGTGGAGTGTTCTGGAGCATTCCCTCCAGGAACCACCCCAAAACTGGAAACAAACCAACCCAAAGGGGGAGGGGATCATGCTCGACATGCAAGAAAGCTAGTAAAGCATCCAAACCACCCTTAAAACCCCATAACATAGATCTACACTCGGAGAGGATCATCACTCAACCTCGAGCATGGAGTTCTCACACTCCCAAGCCAAACCACTGAGAAACCAAGATCTAGAGGGGGAGGGAGCATGCATAGGGTGAGAGGATCAAAAGTCCCTACCTCCACGCGAAGAACGAACCCATTGGGGCCTTCTCGTAGGAAAGGATGCCTCCTCCTTGCTCCAAACGACACGAACATGTCCCCTGCACGAGCGGGACGACACCACCTCAGCACGAACGCCTCAAGCACCAAGAATCGCCATGAATCTGCAAGGGAAACTCAAGAGGGAAAGGAGAGGGGAGAAAGAGAGCTGAGAAGGTAAGAGGGCGAAAGGGGGTGCAGCCTTGGGTTTTAACCAGGCGGCCCCTAGAACACGACGGAACGACATGTCGCGATATGACTCTTGTCGCGACGCCCCTAGGCGTCACGACCATATTGCAACGGTCGCCTCTGTCGCGACCTCAAAAAGTGGGTCGAACCTCAAAAACTGGAAAAGCGATCGCGACGGATGACCACGTCGTGTTCACGCATGTGCATCTGACACCCGACAGAGTCGTTCTGACAGAAAGGACACCAGTCACATCTGTCAGAAAAGTTGTCTCGACGCCATCGAACGTCGCGACCAAAACGCGACGGCCACACCATCGCGACAAGAACGCAATAGCCTTGGTCGTCGCGACCTGAACCTGTCGCGATGGCCTCCCTGTCGCGACCATGTCGCAACCAAGGAGCATGTCGCGACCCTGAGGACAGGGCCAAAGGGCCCAAGGGGGGCCAGGTCTTACATCCCACCCACCTTAAGACATTTCATCCTTGAAATGAAAACAACTCGGTCTAAACCCAGAAAGCAGTATAGGGAGATAGCATGCCAATCAATCAAACAAATAGGGGAACTGCTCGCCCATCTCATCCTGGCGCTCCTAGGTGGCTTCGCCACCAACGCGGTTCTCCCAGACGACCTTCACCAGCGGAATCTGCTTCCAGCGCAACTGCTAAACTCTGCGGTCGACAACGCTGACTGGGTACTCTAGCACTGACAAGTCTGGCACCACCTCAAGCTGCGAGTAGTTCAACACGTGTGAAGGATCTGCAATGTACCTCCTGAGCTGCGAAACGTGAAACACACTGTGCACACCTTCTAACTCTGCTGGAAGACTCAACCTGTAAGCCACCTCGCCGACCCTCTCGGTGATAGGGAAAGGCCCGACGTACCTCGAACTAAGCTTCCCCTTTCTGCCAAACCTCATGATGCTCTTGGTCGGCGAGACTCGCAAGAAAATAAGACCACCAACACTAAACTGTAACAGTCTCCTACGGACGTCTGCGTAGCTCTTCTGTCTGCTCTGTGCTGCCCAAAGCCTCTGCCTGATCAGACTGGCCGTGTCTGCACACTACTGTACTAACTCTGGCCCCAAAAGCTGCCTCTCACCAACCTCGAACCAGTAAAGTGGAGTCCTGCACGGGCGACCATACAAAGCCTTGTATGGTGCCATTCCGATGCTCGAGTGATAACTATTGTTATAGGTTAACTCTACCATCGAAAGTGCGACTCCCAAGTGCCGCTCTAGTCTAAACAACATGCTCTCAGCATGTCCTCCAGTGTCTGAATGGTCTGCTCTAACTGTCCATCTGTCTGAGGGTGGTACGATGTGCTGAACCTCAACTCTGTGCCCAGTGCTCTCTGAAGACTGCGCTAAAACCCTGACGTGAACCTCGAATCTCTGTCGGAGACGATCGAAATGGGGATCCCGTGCAACGAAACAACTCTGTCCATGTATAGACTGGCTAACCTGTCCACTGACCACGACATCCTGATCGGAAGAAAATGCGCTGCCTTGGTCAAACGGTCCACAATCACCCAGATACCATCATGCCTCTGCGGGGTGCGGAGCAAACCAACCACAATGTCTATGGTGATGTCGTCCCACTTCCACTCGGGAATGGGTAATGGCTACAGCTCACCACCAGGATGCTGATGCTCGGCCTTCACCTGCTGACAGGTAAGGCACCAAGCAATAAACTCTGCCACTCCCCTCTTCATCCTTGGCCACCAGAAGAATCTCCTCAAGCAATGGTACATCTTGGTGGAGCCAGGATGAACAGCATACCTCGATCTCTGAGCCTCTAACAAAATTACCTGGCGCGCCTCCTCAAGAACGTACAAGTGGCCTCTGAATCTGACCTCGATGTCCTCATCGAGCTCAACATCTGGCATCTTCAAAACGTCTTCCAACTGAGGGTCTGCCTGTTGTGCCTGCAACACCTACCTGAACACTGACGGCCGAATTGACAAATTGCTCGCCATTGCACAATCTATGTGCCTCGACAGTACAAACACTCCCTGGGACAGCTCCTCGAACAACCTCCACTCTCTGACCATCAGCGAACTCAAGTGCACACGCCTGCTCAAAGCATCGGCTACGACGTTGGCCCTTCCTGGGTGATAGGAAAGGGTTAGGTCGTAGTCCTTCAAATACTCCATCCATCGGCGCTGCCTCAAGTTCAGATCCCTCTGGGTGAAGATATACTGCAGACTCTAGTGGTCGGTGAAGATCTGAAAAGCCTCACCATACAGGTAGTGCCTCCACAACTTGAGAGCGAACACCACTGCTGCCAGCTCCAAGTCGTGGGTGGGGTAGTTCTCCTCATGCTTCTTGAGCTTCCGAGAAGCATAGGCAATGACCCCACCGTGCTGCATCAGCACGACACCCAAACCTAACCTTGACGCATCGGTGTAGACCACGAACCCACCGCTGCCCGATGGCAAGACCAACACTGGCGCTGAAGTCCTCTGACCAAACAAACCTGACGTCTTGCCTAGTCAACCTGGTCAACAGCGCCGCAATCTTGGCAAAATCCTAAATAAACCTTCGGTAGTAACCAGCCAAATCCAGAAAACTACGGACCTCTGACACCGATGTGGGATGCTCCCACAACAACACGACCTCCACCTTGGCAGGGTCCACTGCCACACCAGAACCTGAGATCACGTGCCCAAGAAAGTGCACCTCCCTTAGCCAAAATTTGCACTTGTCGAACTTGGCATAAAGGCGGTGTGTAAGACCCTCGAAATTTTTGTCATTTTTATTTTGCCGCGTGTTGAGTCACTCTTGTGTGTAACTTCATGTATGCATATGTAGCTATCTACGTACATATTAGCTAGGTGTACTTATGTATGCATGTGTATGTTAGTTGTAAATATTGTTCGGTTGCATGGTGTAGTAGTGTGTATGTTATACTACATATATTGCATGCATATACATAGTGTACATATGGTTTTCTGCATGGGTTTTAAGTTTTGTCCGAAGAGCAAATTGGCGGCAACATTAGTGGACGTTTATGATGAGTAAACGTCCATGTCGATGGACGCCAACACTAAAGTAGACGGCCATGTATGTGGACGTTTACTTCTCTGAATTTCTGTGCGCAGCAGATCCAGAAATTCCGGGTTGGTCATGCTCACCGATTGGGGAGACGTCTCCAACGGCTCTCCCATCAGCAGTGCGTGAAACCCCAAGACCCTATCTTATAAAACACCTCTCCTTGTGACTGAAAGAGCTCTCTTGGCTCTTTGCAAAAGGGAAACCCTAACTGTGAGAGAACAAGAGAAAACCTTATCCTTGTGGGCTTTGATCCGGCGATTTGAGGCTTCTTCCAGTGTTCTACCACGACTAGGAGGGAGTCTGGACCTAGAGGAAGGCTTCTCTAACGACTGGTTGCAGCTTACATCAACCTAGAACCCGGAGCAAGAGGATTGTGGAGACTTCTTCGCACTGCCCAAGGAGAGCTTCCTCAGCCATTTAGATCCCCTTGGAGATTTTTACTGAGGCAAGTAACCCTTACCTGTTGTCCATGTGTATGTCTAGTAGGTCTTAGGTATTTTACGAGATTTATTTCGTGTCCTGGAACCCCTACATTCACCCATCTTTGGAGTTCGATCTGTGTTTATGCACAGACAGAAACTTAACGACAAGATCTCTTGTCGTTAAGCTCTTCATTTGGTGGCAGACGATGCTGCCGTTAACCTCTGTGAACGGCCAGCCTTTGTCGTTTAGTTCTTCAGGACAGAACAGTGAGCTGTTCTCCCTTCTATATGATTATTTTCCGGATTTCCTTCACATGAGGATATATTGTAAACTTTATACATTATGTAAAATAGATAATGGAATGTGTTGTGAGATTTTTATGCATTTCTGTAATTAGTATAAATTGTTAGATTTATGTGAAAGGCACGTTGGATGAGGTCTTGAATGTGATAGATTTCTGTTCATATGATCTATGAGAAATTTCAGTGCCCTAAAATTTTTGGGTGATGTGTATGTATGTCAGCCTTGGTTCTGAAAATCTGGGAATTTTCCCATGACCATGCTATTTGTTATAATTTCTGTATAAAAAAAAAATAGCGAGCATATGTAGGTTGTTCTAAAATTCCAGTAAATGGTATGTTGCATAATAATTTGGGAAAAATTTCTGTGATGGTGTGAATATTGGACACAGGTTTGTGAACTGTTAGTTTCGACCATGACATTGTGATTTTATGATAAATTGATTTATGAATAGCATGTAAATGAGTATTTTATTTTCTGTAAATTCAATACAGCTCAGAAAAATGTGAGAATTTGCATGTGTGATCTGAAACCTGCAAACAGCATGTGGTTAAATTTTCGTATGAATTGGCAACAGTAGATGATATTGTGACATCTTCATGTAAAAGTGAGTTATTAAAGCATGCTTGTTGTGATTATGATCGTTAATGAATTTCCAACATGATTAGTGCAGATTCCTAAGTGTTAAATTCTGTTAACAGTAGTATCATGTTAGGGAAAAAAATTGAACCATGTGCATGAGTGCGAAAATGGAAATGGTGTGTTAATTGTGTAAAATTGTGCGTGTGTTAAATTGGAAAATGTGTAAATTGTGTTGTGTGTGGCACTACTTCCATAGAGGGCTGTGGAACTGTACCGTGGAAAAGTCCCCACGGGAAGATTCAATGTGTTAAAATCCTAAGGGCATTAGGATGAAATCCTGGAGGTGGACAATTACCACTGGTTAGGGTGGAGATTACTTCTCCCGGTCTGTGCAGTACCAAGAGCCGTCACTGTGTTGCCTAGGTGACGTCTATGTGTTATGTGCTATGTGTTATGTGAATGTGTCCTTCTAGTGGTGGTTTGGACTATGTGTCACGGCATCTAAATGTGAACAATGTGAATGTGTATATGTGAAATTATGTAGTGTGAACATGTGAATGTGTAATGTGTAAGTGAACATGTGAACGTGTAAATGTGTAAACATGTGAAACCAATGTGTTAGAATGTGAAATTGAGATTTATGATATGATAATGTTAGATTCATGTCAAAACAGAAAAGTTAATGTGTTTATAATGGTGATTTACATGTGAAAAGTATGTAGAATCCATGTTAGGAGCATTTCCTTCTTATGTGTGAAAATCCCATGCTTAATTTGCTATCATATTGTAGCTTAATTGTAAATGTATCTCTCATGTGGATAGATAAGTAGAAAGCATGTGGTAGGTATTTTATTTTGGAATGACATAAACCATGTATCTTGTGTTACGAAATTGGTAGAAATATCATGATAGATTGTTTTCTTAACATTGTTCAACCATGCTACCTGTTTGAGTTAATGCAATTGAATGTAAGGCTTGTATGTGATGTGTGCATGTATGATGTGTATGGAGTTTACTTGCTGAGTCTTTTAGACTCACTCTTGCTTCGGCGTACAAGTTTAGCAGGTGACCCTACTTCCTTGGAGGAGACCGTTGAGAGTGACTCCGAGCGAGGAGAGTAGAATGCTGTGGAGTCACCATCATTGTACTTTCACTTTCATAGTATGCAATTGAGACTTATGTAATTGAAGCTTATGAAATTTGTGGACGAACAATGTAATTTGAATTTTGTATTTCATTATGTGAACTTAGTTCCTTAAATCGCTATATGGATCATGTATGTTTAATGTGGATGATGAAATGAAAAGACAGTAGTTCTTTTACTTCCGCTACTCTATATTCATATTTGTGTACATCTCAATCATGTGTGTTAGTGCTTGGGTAAATGTCCCACTGTGACGAGACTCAATATACTGACGTGGATTGGTATAATCGTACCGATATAAGGAGGGTCGCCGCACGGTGACTCCGCAGGGTCTCCAGCACGATCCTCAGGTGCTCCTCATGCTCCTCCTCAGAAGCCGAGTAAACAAAAATATCATCAATAAAAACAACCACAAAACGATCTAGGTACTCACTGAACACTCTATGCATCAGATCCATGAACACTGCGGGTGCGTTCGTCAGCCCAAACGGCATCACAACGAACTCGAAGTGACCATACCTGGAACGGAAAATTGTCAAACCAACATCTGACTCTCTGATCCACATCTGATAGTAACCGGATCTCAAGTCAATCTTTGAAAAAACTCTGGCCGACTGCAACTGATCAAACAAATCATCGATCCTCGGCAACGGGTACCTGTTCTTCACAGTAACCTGGTTCAACTGTCGATAATTGATGCACAAACGAAGACTACCATCCTTCTTCCTCACAAACAAAATAGGCGCGCCCCACGGTGAATGACTCGAGCGAATGAAGCCCAACTCAAGAAGCTCCTACAGCTGGCGCTTCAGCTCACGCAGCTCCGCCGGGGCCATCCGGTAAGGTGCCTTGGACAAGGGCATCGTACCTGGCAAAAGCTCAATGGAGAACTCTACCTCCCGCTCAGGTGGCAAACCAGGTAGATCCTCCGGGAAGACGTCGCAGAACTTAGAAACAATCGGCATGTCAAAAACTGAAGATCCTCTAGGCTCCAAAGAACAAATCGAAGCAAGGTACACCACACAGCCATCGCAGATCAAACGGCGAGCTCTACACAAGGAAATAAATGGCCGACTGGTAGACCAGATACCTCGGAAGCAGAGGACGGGCTCTCCAGGTATCCTAAACCGAACGGTCTTCCACTAACAATCAACTACGACTGAGTGAGCCTCCAACCAATCCATGCCCAGAATGACGTCAAAATCGCAAAGCTGCAGTGCGTACAACCTGGCCGGCAACTGGTGCCCCTCAACCTCGACTGCCACACCCTCCAGGTAACCGAAAGAACACATGTAGTCACCAAACGGGAGATCAACCATCACGTCACACTACCTCTCAGACGCATGACAAGCTAGGGACTCATAGAATTCCTCGAAAGCAAAACACAAAGAAGCACCGGGGTCGACCAAAACACGAGCAGCTCTGCCAAGGATAGGTAGAGTACCTATAACAAGGTTTGATGCCTTTGCCTGCTCCCGGGTGAGTGCCATCACACGACCACAACCACGCCCACGCTGTTGCACCTGCTGGGGCTACTGCTGTTGTGGCGGCTGAGGCTGAGGGTACTACTACTACTGCTGGTACGACTGGTACTGCTGCGGCTGTGGAAACTACTGAGCCTACTGCTGGTACTGCCCCCGCTGTTGTTGATGCAGTGCTTGCTGTTGAGGAGGGTACTAGTACTGAGGCGGCTGCTGAGCGTACTGAACTGGCTGCTGCTGTTGCGGGGCTTGCCCCATGGGGCAATCCCTCCTGAAGTGGCCCGGTAAGCCACAGGTGTAGCAAACTGCCTCCTGACTACCCTGCTCAGCTCTCTGGACAGCTAACTGCTTTTCAAACCTGGACTGACGCTTCTACTGCTTCCCTCTGCCACCACCACGTGTGCTCATCTGCTTGAACTTCGAGCGCAATCCAGAACTACCTGAACTGCCTGAGCCCGAAGAAGAAGAAATCGTACTACCGCGACTGCCTGCTGGACGCTGGTACGGAGAGGACCTGGAAGAGGCTCCTCCCTGCTGTTGCTGCTGCTGTTGCTGGGGCTGCCAGGTCTCTCTGTCCAAGGCGGTGGCCTTCGCCACGGCCTCTCCCAAGGTGGTACATATGTGTACCGTCACACCCCACCTCAGGTCTGGTCTCAGTCCTGCTATGAACCTCTCTGCACACGCCTGATCACTGCCTGCGACATGAGGCACATGCCTCAACAACCGGACAAACCTCTGGTGGTACTGAGAAACTGTGAGGTCGCCATGAACCAACACGTGGAACTGGTCCCGTCTCTCACATCGAGCATAGTCGGGGAAGTACTCACCGTGAAAGACCTCCAAAAATCGCTACCAAGTGATGTGATCCAACCTCTGCCCTTGGAAGTGTGTCTGCCTCTGAACTCTCTACCACTCATGGGCTACTCCCTTAAGCTGGTACACCGCCAGTCGAACCTGGTCCTCATCAGCGCACTCCATGGTCTCGAAGATACACTCTAACTCATGGGTCCAGCTCTCTGCCTTATCTGGATCATACTCACCGTGGAACATCAGTGGCCGGAGACACAAGAATCTCTCTAGGAGAGCGGTCTTGTCCTCCGTAACCAACGTCCTCCTGTGGCCGGCTTGGGTACTCCCAGCACCCGACGGCTGCTGACGAACTGGCTGCTCCACCTCTGGCTCTGCCCGCTACTCTGGTACCGCTGGGGGAGATACCGGAAACTGTCCACCTGATGCTGCCTGCCTGGGCTGCCATGCTCCTTGGTACATGGCCCTGAAGAACTGCTCGGCCAAGGGGAACCAGTCTGCGTACTGCTGCGGCTGCGGCTGGTACTCCTGTTGCTGCTGCCCGCCTGCTGCCGCTACTGCCGCTGCTACCGCTGCTGCCTGTGCACCATGAGGCTACGCCACTAACTCTACTGCAGACACCTCCTCGTGGACCTGCCCCTACGCGGGCATCTCAGGTTCATCCTGCTGCTCAATCAGGTCTTTGGCCTGCCTGCGCCTCCGCGAAGCCATGTCCTGCACGGCAACACAACCAACAAAAGTTAACAAACCATTCAGGGGGCTAGCAGTGTGCTTGTACTACCGTTGGGACTTCCTGTTGTAGTTTAAATCCATTACAAGTCCTATTAGACTCTCGCTCTGATACCAACTGTAACGACCCGAGAACCCGACCCTCGGTCTGTTGGGTTGAGTGTGGTTTTGATGTATTTCTCCTCATAGTTTTGATGATGACATGTTGTGATTTTAATGTTTAATGGGTGGAACATGTTACATACATCATTTATATAATAACAATGCTCAAAAAGCATATTTCAAATACTTTACACCTCATACTTTAATGATAATACCTTGTACTAATGTCTTATGTGTTAAATTCTCAGGGATATACAAGTTTTATCATGGTAGTGTCGACACACCCATTGATGGTGTCGACACTGGGTCATAGTCCCTGAAGCATTTTCATGAAGACAGGGTCAAGTGTGTCGACACAGTCCATGGTCGTGTCGACACTAGACCGAGCTTCCAGGAGATCCATTTGTTTGACTGGGACAGTGTGTCGACACAGTCAGTGGTCGTGTCGACACTAGACCTAGCATCCAGAAGACCCTTTTGCACAATTGGGATAGTGTGTCGACACACTCAGTGGTAGTGTCGACACACTCCGGCTGAAATCTCAACTTATGATTTATCTGGACACGTGGCTGCCTAGAGTTCAATGGAATCCATCTTGGATCATGTGCCCACGCACTCCAAGGGTACCATTGGACATGTAGGGCTATAAATACCCCACTAATTGGCCCCCAAGCAAGAAGTGGAATCTTCCACTCCTGCTCTTGTTGTTGTTGTGGTGATCCATCTGCATCCTTTGACAGCACAAGAGATTGAACGAGAGCTTTGGAGAAGGAGCTGAAGCACCTCTCAAAGGAGCAGATCCAGCAGAAGCCAGCACTTGAGGAGAATCTGAAGGTGACTCAGAAGCAATTGAAGCAGAGCATCGCCCAGTGACTCAAAGCATCAACAAATCTCCTCAATTCAATCTTCTGCAAGGGATCTCCATTGAAGAACATACTCTGTATCTAATTCTCTTAACTCTGAAAGTGTTCTTCTAATTCATCCATGGGAATTGTGCATAAAGTGTTGCACAAGTTTCTGTGAATGAATCTGTCTTGAATTAGATCATTGCTAGAGGATCTGATTTATGTTGATCTTGATCTAGCTCGTGGTTTGTGACCTATTGTGCTCCGTTGTGTTGAGTTGAATACTCTGTGTGTTTTTGAGCAAGTGTGCTCAGTTTCTGGTGCAGTTGTGCTCTAGAGTTGGTGTGTGAGTTGTCTAACTCAAGTGTGTTGGAGTTGTCAAGCTCCAGTGTGAGTTGTACTCTTTTGAGTAGTGGAGCCTCACTGTGTGAGGGGTGGATGTAGGAATCACTGGTGTGATTTCCGAACCACCTAAAAATCCTTTGTGCATTGGTTTGATCTGCTTGTCTTCGCTAGATGCTTGCATAGGATTTCGAACTCACACTAATTGTTGATTTACTTCACACATCTTCCACACACACTCACCCTTCAGATAAACAAATTGTCTATGTGAATAGTTCTCTGATTAGAAGTAATTTTGAATTACTCAAGCTTCCGCATTAATTGGGTAAGATCTATTCAACCCCCCCTTCTAGATCTTATCCTTCCACATATTTGATCCTACAATTGGTATCAGAGCGGTTTCATATCTGTGTCTGATCTGATTTGAGTGTTTTTGTCTGATTTTTGTGTCTCACTTGCTTGAATTGTTTGGGTGTTTCATTCACTGTATTTTATCTTGCTTAATGGATTCTCGAGGATTTCTTGCTGAAGGCCATTCCATTAATAGACCACCATTTTTCAATGGGTCTGATTACTCTTACTGGAAAAATCGCATGCAAGTCTTTCTTAGGGCTCAGAATTATGAAATCTGGAGGATAGTTGAAGTGGGCCCTTATGAAAATCAAGGAGATGAGGAAACTTGGACTAGAGAACAAATTAGGAGAGCCACTCTTAACTATAGTGCTATGAACATGCTTCAGTGTGCAGTCCATCCTAAAGAATATTCAAGAATATCCATGTGTAAATCTGCTAAAGAGATGTGGGATAAACTTGAATTAATGTATGAGGGAACATCTCAAGTTAGGGAAACTAAAGCAAACATACTTGTTTCTGAATATGAATTGTTCATGATGAAATCTTATGAATCAATTTCTGAAATGTTTGCTAGGTTTATGACAATTGTCAATGGACTGAAGGCACTAGGTAAAGAATACACTGATGCTGATTTGGTAAGAAAGATTTTGTGCTCTCTCTCATCTATCTGGCATACTAAGGCCACTGTGATTGAAGATTCTAAGGATTTGTCCAAAATCTCTTTGGATGAACTCATAGGATCTCTAATGACATATGAAATAAATTTGAAAAGAAATGAAGAGCATATACTTAAGACCAAACCAGTAGCACTTAAAGCCTCATCAAGTAACAAAGAGAAAAGTCAAGAGAAATCAAGTTCTGAAAAGTCTGAGTCCAATGAGGATGAACTTGCCCTCATGACTAGGCAATTCAAAAAATTTCTAAAATCAAGAAAAGGAAGATTCACTGGAAAGAAGAAATTTTCTTCTGGTAAAAGGAACGTTTCTTTTTCAAATGCTAATTCTAATAGAAATCAAAAAATTGATGAGATTATTATTTGCTACAGGTGCAACAAAGCAGGACATATGAAAAGAGAATGTCCTGAGAACAAGAAGGACAAGTACAAAAAGAGCAACAAAATGAAGAAGCCTAAAGCTATGGTAGCAACTTGGTCAGATGAAGACCAAAGTGAAGATGAAGAAGAAAAGTCCTCAAGTTCAGGGAATGAGGAGCTATGCTTCATGGCTAACAGCAGTGATGGAAAGGTAAGCTCTTCCTTTGAACAATACTCTATTGAAGATTGGCAAGATGCATATGCCGAATTGGTTGAAACGTTTTCTGAAATAAGAAAGGAAAACAAGTATTTGAAAAGGAAATTTGAAAATGCCATGCATGATACTTCACTGAGTATAAGAATCACTGAACTTGAAAATGAGGTATATGAACTCAATGAAGAAAAGGAAGAACTTTTGAACCAAATTGATGAACTAAAAATTGCATCTCAAAAGGCCAATAATAACTTTGAAAAACTCTCTGAAAAAATAGAAGTGCATCAAAAGGAAAAGCAACAAGAAATTGATGAAATCCTGAAGCTTAAGAATTTGTTGGAAGAAAAGGAACAGGTAATTGAAAACTTCACAAAAGGAAAAGACAATCTCGATGCTTTGTTAGGAGCAAGAAAGAGATCTGAGAAACATGGACTTGGTTTCACCACACAAAAATCCTTAAAAAATAAATCTAGTGAAGAGGAAGAAAAATCTTCAAAAACTCCCTTGATAAAATTTATTAAAAGTGCCAGTCCAGAAAACAACAATGAACAAGTGTCAATTAATACATTTAAAACTCTCGAAAAATAGAACTAAAAGAATGTTTATAACCAAAAGAAGCAAAACAGGTCGATACCAAACAATCACAAGATGAAAGCTGTTGTTGAGTTGACACCAGTCCAAAACAGGTCGACCTGTCCAACTCTGAAAATCAACAATCAGCTAAACAAAAAATCAAACAAAAGCTTGAAAAATTATAAAAACACAAAAGGGAACTTTCATGATAATTCTTGGACATCCAAGACAACACATCAATCTGATTGGATCAACTCTTGGAATCATTGGTATCACAATCCTTATTGGTACCATTCACAATTCCTTTATCCAAAATTTCCAAGATACCAACAGAATCCTTGGTTTGAATTTCCATACATGAATGATCACGCCCAATTTCATAATCTCCATGATCATGAAAGAAAGAACACTGGTGTTTTCATTCCAAAAAGAAATGCTAGGTTGACAAAAAGAAAAATCACTTCTGAAACTAAGGAAATGCCAAAAACAACTCAAATATGGATTAGAAAAGATCTATTGCCTTTACTCAAACAAACTGATGGTCCCAACAATGTTTGGGTACCAAAATCTTTTCTTCTCTGATCTGATTTTTGCAGGAAGGTCATGCACCCAACTCCAACACTTGGTTTCTTGATAGTGGGTGTTCACGACACATGATTGAAGATAGAAAAGTTCTCATTTCTGATTGAAAAAGAGGGAGGATATGTCACATTTGGAGGTAAAAATAAAGGGAAAATCCTTGGATCTGGAAAGGTTGGTAAATCCTCCTCAAACTCAATTGAAAATGTGCTGTTAGTTGATGGCTTGAACTATAATTTGTTGAGTATTAGCCAACTGTGTGACAAAGGTCACAAGGTTGTGTTTGAATCAGATTTTTGCAAGATAATTGAATCCTCAACTAAAAAAAAAAAAATTTTCAGAAGAGAGAAAATAATGTCTACATGATCAATCTTGATAAAAATTTTGCTGAAAACATTTGTTTAGTTGCAAATAAAGATGAAATTGCATGGACATGGCATAAAAGACTTGGTCATGCAAGTTTCAATACAATAAATAAACTTTTAAGGCTAAATCTGGTTAAAGGACTTCTTGAATCTTTTCCAAACATTGAAAATCAACTTTGTGGGATATGTGCTCAAGGAAAACAAACCAGAAAATCTTTTAAAACCTTCAATGATGTACTCACATCTAAACCACTAGAATTACTTCATATGGACCTTTTTGGACCAACAAGAATTCTTAGTCTTAGTGGCAAAAGATATGGTTTTGTCATCATTGATGATTTTACTAGATACACATGGGTTATTTTCTTATCCCACAAGAGTGATGCTTGTCTAGAATTCAGGAACTTTTGCACCTCTGCCTTAACAGGTTTTTCACATAAAATAAAATCCATTTTGATTGATCATGGGGGAGAATTTGAAAACAAAACATTTTTCTAATTTGTGTGCTGAACTAAACATCTTCCACAGATTCTCTTCTCCAAGAACTCCAGAACAAAATGGAGTTGTGGAAAGGAAAAATAGAACACTTATGGAAATGGCTAGATCCATGCTCTTGAAAAGAAATTGCCCAAATCCTTCAGGGCTGAAGCTGTAAACACAACAAATCATATTCTAAATAGAGCATTGGTCAGACCAAAAATCAGAAAAACTCCCTATGAACTGTTGAAAAACAAAAGGCCAACATTGTCTTATTTTAAAGTCTTTGGTTGCAAATACTTTGTACATAACAACAATAAAGAAAATCTTGACAAATTTGATGCTAAAAGTTATGAAGCCATTTTTCTTGGCTATTCAGAAATTTCTAGAGCTTTTAGAGTGTACATTCTCAAACATAAAACTGTAGAAGAATCTCTACATGTAGTTTTTGATGAAAACTCCTTCTCAACTGATGATTCTACATCTTGCAAGATTCCTCAAAACAAAGAAGAAGATGATTTTATTGTTGACTCTTCACCAATTGTTGAGGAAAACAAAGATTCTCTTGAAACTCTGGACAACCATTCACCTACCACAAGTGGATCAGGTAATATTGTTCCAGACTTGAATGCACCTCAAGAGGTAATTCCTGAAAATAGATTCTTGAGAGAACATCCAATTAAGAATGTAGTTGGTAATGTGCATGATAGAGTTAGAACTAGATCATCCTTTTTAAATGCAATTCATGAAGACCCACTAGTACTAATTTCCCAAATTGAACCCAAGTCAATTGATGAAGCTCTAATGAGTGAAGATTGGATCAATGCCATGCATGATGAACTTCATCAATTTGACAGAAATCAAGTGTGGGAATTAGTACCTAGACCTAGTGACCAATCTGTTATTGGCACTAGATGGGTATTTAGAAATAAACTGAATGAAAATGGTCAAGTTGTTAGGAATAAAGATAGACTAGTTGCCAAGGGGTACAATCAAGAGTTTGGTATTGATTTTGAAGAGTCATGCCTCTGTAGCTAGGCTAGAAGCAGTGAGAATATTTCTTGCTTTTGCATCATCTCTGAGATTTAAAGTTTACCAAATGGATGTCAAAAGTGCCTTTTTAAATGGATACATCAAAGAAAATGTTTTTGTAGAACAACCTCCAGGCTTTGAAAATAAAAAATTTTCTGATCATGTTTTCAAACTTCATAAGGCTCTTTATGGTCTTAAGCAAGCTCCAAGAGCTTGGTATGACCGTTTGAGTTCATACTTATTGGAGAAAGGATACACACAAGGTAATGTTGATCAAACTCTGTTCATAAAAATAGTAAATAAATAAATAATTGTTGTCCAAATTTATGTTGATGACATAATTTTTGGATCCACAAATAAATGTTTGTGCACTGAATTTGCTAACCAAATGCAAACTGAAGTTGAAATGAGTTTAATGGATGACTTACAATTCTTTTTGGGACTGCAGGTTAACCAAACCAGTGAAGGGATCTTCATAAGTCAAACAAAGTATGTCAAAGAACTTCTTAAAAGGTTTAACTTTCAGAACCTCAAGCACTCAAGCACACCAATTGCGGTAAATGTAAAACTAGAAGAAGATTCACTTGGTAAGCCAGTAGACCTAAAGACATACAGAGGTATGATTAGATCTCTACTTTATCTTACTACTTCTAGACCTGATATTCAATTCAGTGTATGCTTGTGTGCAAGGTTTCAAGCTAATCCTAAGGAAAGTCACATGTTAGCTGTCAAAAGAATCTTTAAATATCTTGTTGGAACATGTGAACTTGGCATTTGGTATCCTTCTGGTTGTAAATTAGATTTAATTGCTTATTGTGATGCTGATTATGTTAGGTTGAGTGTGTTTTGGAATTTCCTAAAGTTGTATTTTAATGATGACCAATGAACATCACTCATATTGTGATTTTGATGATGACATATTATGATTTTGATGATGACATATTGTGATTTTGATGATGACATATTGTGATGTTGATGATGATATATTATGATTTTGATGATGACATGTTGTGTTTTTAATGCTTAATGGGTGGAACATGTTACATGCATCATTTATGTAATAACAATGCTCAAAAAACATGTTTCAAATACTTTACACTTCATACTCTGATGATAATACCTTGTACTGATGTCTTATGTGTTAAATTCTCAGGGATATACAGGTTTTATCATGGTAGTGTCGACACACCTATTGATGATGTCGACACTGGATCATAGTTCCTGAAGCATTTTCATGAAGACAGGGTCAAGTGTGTTGACACAGTCCATGGTCGTGTCAACACTAGACCCAACTTCCAGGAGATCCATTTGTCTGACTGGGACAGTGTGTCGACACAGTCAGTGGTCGTGTCGACACTAGACCCAGCATCTAGAAGACACTTTTTGTGCAATTGGGACAGTGTGTCGACACACTCTGGCTGAAATCTCAACTTATGATTTTATCTGGACACGTGGCTACCTAGGGTTCAATGGAATCCGTCTTGGATCATGTGCCTACGCACTCCAAGGGTACCATTGGACATGTAGGGCTATAAATACCCCACTAATTGGCCCCCAAGCCAAGAGAGACCTCCAGAACATTCCATAAAGAGCCTTTGGCGGCAAGAAGAGGAATCTCCCACTCCTGCTCCTGTTGTTGCTGTGGTGATCCATCTGCATCCCTTGACAGCACAAGAGATTGAAGGAGAGCTTCGGAGAAGGAGCTGAAGCACCTCTCAAAGGAGCAGATCCAGCAGAAGCCAGCACTTGAGGAGAATCTGAAGGCGACTCAGAAGCAATTGAAGCAGAGCATCGCCCAGTGACTCAAAGCATCAACAAATCTCCTCAATTCAATCTTCTGCAAGGGATCTCCATTGAAGAACATACTCTGTATCTAATTCTCTTAACTCTGAAAGTGTTCTTCTAATTCATCCATGGGAATTGTGCATAAAGTGTTGCACAAGTTTCTATGAATGAATCTGTCTTGAATCAGATCATTGCTAGAGGATCTGATTTATGTTGATCTTGATCTAGCTTATGGTTTGTGAGCTATTGTGCTCAGTTGTGTTGAGTTGAATACTCTGTGTTTTTGAGCAAGTGTGCTTAGTTTCTAGAGCGGTTGTGCTCTAGAGTTGGTGTGTGAGTTGTCTAACTCAAGCGTGTTGGAGTTGTCAAGCTCTAGTATGAGTTGTACTCTTTTGAGTAGTGGAGCCTCACTGTGTGAGGGGTGGATGTAGGAATCACTGGTGTGATTTCTGAACCACCTAAAAATCCTTTGTGCAGTGGTTTGATCTGCTTGTCTTCGCTAGATGCTTGCATAGGATTTCGAACTCACACTAATTGTTGATTTGCTTCACACATCTTCCACACACACTCACCCTTCAGATAAACAAATTGTTAATGTGAATAGTTCTCTAATTAGAAGTAATTTTGAATTACTCAAGCTTCCGCATTAATTGGGTAAGATCTATTCAACCCCCCCTTTTAGATCTTATCCTTCCACATATTCGATCCTACACGGCCCACGCCGAGGACCCGATTTTTGCGGTCGCCGCCCATGGATCCGGAGACCTCGAAGGGCTATAATATATATCTAACAGGATATGTAACAGAAGTAAACGTCAACTGCTAAAATAGAAGCGTACAAGCGGAAATAGGAAAGAGAGCGAGACCAATGCGTACCGCTCTAAGTACATTCCCAACGCATGCACGCTAGTACAAGTAAAAGGCAGAGGAAGAACAAATCCCTTAGGGTCATACCCCGAGGGTGACGTACACTAGGAAGGGGAACCACTGCTAGCTACGGGGACCTCGCCTACCGCCCCGTCTCCTCCACCCGGCGCGCGCCCTGCCGCTGCTGAGAAGTCTCACGTGGGAAAAGGGGGGATGAGCTTCACAACAGAAGCTCAGTAGGGACTACCAATCTTCTACTGGCTCTAAACAGGCTGAAGAATATAAATATAAAATGAATGACAGCATTTTATATCTTCTACCTACAAACGGAAGTGCGGAAGCGAAACTACAACTAGCACGGCACGGAAAGTACATACGGTCGAAAGCTCTGTATGACTGCTCATCGTGACCACCACACGGCTAGCAAACACAGACGGAGGGGACTCCGCCTGGACAAGGAACACTAGCAATGGGACGCACTACCACTAGTCAAGGTCAGGTGCGTCCACCGACGTCTTATCCTCGACCAGGGTCCTGACCCTCACGTCTCGTTAGAGCGAGGTAGGACACAAAGTAACACACTGAAACCACCACAGTCTGGCCGGACTACGGTCCCACACCTGGCCTCTCTAAGCGGTTCTGGGGCCGCAAAGAGCGAGGTAGTAAGAAAAAGGACTGGCTAGCCTGCACCGGGTAGAACTCCAGCCACCTTCCGTGTCCCAGGCCTAGCCAAGAGAGCTCTGCAAATGACTCAACGCCGCCGTCCAAACCACCATTTTCCCCTAAGCTCCAGAGTCCGCCTATTAGGCTGCCAACTCGAGCACACTCGTCGCCCTGATACCTCCCTCGAAGGTGCTCGATGATGGGGGTCCCAGGCAACGGTAACAACCTCTCACATGGGACAAACCCTCAAGTGTCGAGCACTGGGAGAAAGACTAGTGTAGACCGCACTAGGGAACTAGCACAGGTGCCACGGGTACAGTAAAAGAAACGGAAACGGCGAAGATCGGGAACCTATCTCACGGATGGGGTCACGACGTAGCGGGCCGTCGTGACCTCATCGCGACGCCCTACCCTGTCGCGATCCCATCGCGGCGGTCCTAGCCGTCGCGACCAGGTCGCGACACCCAAGAGTGCCTTTGAATCGCGTCCAAACCAGTGGACGCAGTTCTGGCTTTGAAAAACGTCCAATGTTGTGGACGCCTTTCAACTGCTGAATCGCGGCGAATTGGGTGGCCGCGTTTCGTCGGTGAGAATCGCGTCCCCTGGTTTGGATGCGATTCACACCTCCTCTCCTCCGACGCCGACCGCCTTCCCCTTCCTTCCTTTCTACCCAAAACCCAAAGAAGGGGCGAGACGCTTACCGTCTCCGGCCGGGGAGGGATCTCCCGGCCACGTCGTCCCCGTCGCCGCTCCTCCCATGCCGCGTTGTCTTCCTCTCCCTCTTCCTCTTCCTCTTCCTCCGGCTCGCCGCCTCCCTCCGCGACGTCCGCCGCCGCCGGCGCCGCCACCTCACCCGCCAAGACGATCGCCAGCTCTCCCGAGTTCGCGACGAGCTCTGCCACCATGGCGTCTGTCTCCCCCGTCGCCAGCGTCTCCACCGGCGTCGCCGCCATTTCCTCCTCTCCCGACGAACCACTCCCTTCCCATCGCCGCTTTGCCATCTCCCGGATTAGAGATTAGAGGGGGGAGAGAGATTAGAGAAGGAGAAGAAGGATTAGGGAGAATGGGAGAATAGAAAGATGGGAGATTAGAGAGATCAAGAGGGAGAATGGGAAGGGTCGCCGGGATGGCCGCCCCTCGGGCATTTTCGGCCCCTGCAAGTTTAAGAAATCGCGTCCAGATAGGACGACGTGCTTCTGAAGAGGAATGTTTTAATTGCGTCTGGTCCGTGCGCCGTGATTCAGAACCTCATCATTGCATTGGCGCGGATTTTTAGGCATCCGAATTTGAATTTTTGAACGCGTCCAATAGAACGGACGCGAATGTGAAAGATATTTTAAAAGCACGGCCGACTGGCTCGCCGCGATTCAAAAGCAATCATTGCACCGGTGCGGCATTCGAAAGGGCGCGCCGTTTGAAATTTGAAAAGTCAAAGTGAAAGGTGTCCGGTCGGCAAGACACGTTTTCTGTGAAAGGCGGCCTCTTGGTAAGATGCGAATAAGGTAGTTGAAGGCGGCCAGTTGGGACGCCGCGATTTAAGGAAGAAGTGCTTTGGCCAAGAAGGCGAACATATAGGGATGGCGTTTAAAGGAATCAAGAAGTCGAAGCAGGGGTAAGACCTCGCCATAGCTTAAGGACTTGCGTCTACTTTGGCATGTTCAAGTTCTTCAGGGTCTTGCTTCCTGGTTTCGCCACCAAATTGGCGGCGCCACATAAGAGTCGCCAAGCACTTCATCATAGGGAATTTGATTATTTTGAACTCTTTTACCTCTTTAGCCCTCTCATTGAACATCGTAGGAAGGAGACAAGCCAAATTATGGAGACCGGTTGGAGGACTTGAATCACGTCCATATATCTGGACGCCTTTCAGTTTTTGAAGGCATCCCCTGTATTGGACGCGGTTTAAAGGGCCAACCGAGGCTTTGTTTTGAGGAGAAAATTCATGCAGTTTGGGTGAAGCGATCTCATTCAAGGGACAATCTTGGCCATGATAAGAAGCTAATTCACTATTCATTAAAGGATTCAATCGCGTCGTTTACAAACGGCCACTTTCGACCACAATTTCCTAAGCTCCCTTACATAATTCATCCAATCATTTTCAATCTCCGTTACATTTGGAGCCGGCCTCCTGAAGGTGCAAATCTTCCATATAGCTTTGATAGTGTTTGCTTCCTCGCCATCATTATTAGTGCCGATGTCGCGCCGTTTGATCGGCGGGAGGTGAGATGGTCCTTCGAAGATGCGTTGTGGAAGTCCAAGCTGAGGAAGGCAGCGGTGTGGAATGTAGAGGACAAACTCGGACGCTCCAATCAACCGCAAGTCCACACCGGGTGCTAGCCGGGTCCGCACATCTCGGGTGAGAAGTGGCGCCGGAGTGAAAGTGAAGGCGCTCTCGGGCATATCTCGGAAGAAGTCACGCCAATCTGCCCGTGTCTTGAGCTATGGCGCTCGGTTCGCCACGTACCCTTCTAAACCCACGAGATGATCCAAGTGCTTAAGTGGACTCTTGGAGAAGATCCGGGATGAGCTTGTAATTTCATTGCTTAGACAAAACTTAAAGTGTAGGTCAGTCCAGCATGTTAGTAAAAGCATAGATACGTACGGAGGCCTACCCAAGCTCGCCGCCATAAGCCCGCTGTAGAGGAAGGCTAGCACTGCCGGTCCCAACCTCTCTCCTTCCCAAATGGCTCACACCGCGCCAAGTTGATCCTCTTCCAAAACATTGTCTATCGAAGGGAAGAGGAGTGCGCCCGCCATGCAGATGGCGAATCCCTTCATTACCTGCTCAAGCCTCTCATCATCCCTTGTTCTCGATATCTCCCCCATAGTCCAGGCTGCCATTTTTTGTAAGTTGATCCCTTTGTCGGCACGGACACCTTGGGCCTCCCTCAGATCCACAAAGCTCTCGAGCACCGCCTTGCTTGAGTAATATCTTGGCATGATCGCCATTCTTTCTTCCTCGCTCTGCTTCATTCACTTTAAACCTAACAAGAGTTCAACCTCTTCCAAAAGAACAGTGGTTTCAAAAGTTCGGAAGAGAAATGTGTTGGTTTGAGGGTGCCACAATTCAATCAATGCCCCGAGAGCCGCTTAATCAAGGTGGATCTCGTGGTACCTTTTAGCATGAACAGTAAGGTTGTTAATCCCCCATTGTCTAAGGATGGTGGTCATATCAGGAGTAATGGTGGAGGTTAGTTGTTGGAGCCAAGGGAGGCGTATGAAGCGTCGGTTGCCCGGGAATAGCGGGTAATCCTAAATGGGTGGCGACGGTATGGTAAGATCTGGTCATTTAGAAGAGGTAGGAAGAATAGAAAGAAAGCCAAGAACACCAAACAAAAATGTTAATAGCATGTCAAAGCAAATCAATCAAAAACATCAACCTACCATCTTTGCTTGGACAAGTTTGCAAATGTGGCCCTCCAATTGGCTTAATCTATGGAAACCCTCCATCTCTCTCCAAAACCCTTCTTTTCCTCCAAAGACTTCTCCCCCTTCTTTCACCCTCCTTCTCCTTCTCTTTGATTCAAAGGGGGGACCTTGTACCTTTAAATAGAAGGGGGAAGCATGGAGGTTTGAAAAGAAATCACGGAGATATGTTATCTCCTACACCTGCCCATACCCCCCATGTTCTCATTGGAAAAGAAAAGACAAAACTTTCAATCAAATTGACGGCATTAATCACGTCCATGACAGGAGACGCGATTTACTCTTGAAAGGTGTCTGGTCAGCCGGACGCTATTTATTAAAAAAAAAAACAAAAACAAGGCGTCCCAACTGGACGAGGATAAGAGGTCTTCACAAGCTTATTTCCAATTCATGAAGGCTGAGAGAGTTCAGATCGGCACTCTAACTACAGGGGAAGCAAGGGTAGAAAATTGTCTCGATCCTCGCATGTTCAAATTTTTCAGGGTGTTGCTTCCTGGCTTCGTTACTAAATTGGCGATGCCACGTAAAAAAAAGGGGGGCAAAGGCTCACCAGATGCTTCATCATGGAAATTTTGACATGCCTCACTGTTTTATCCTTCTCTGTAGGATTCGGGGCGTCAAGATTAGCAATGCTGGCAAAATTTTTACACTTTGTTGTTAAGTATGGGGAGTCATGGCAAGTCAGCCTCCTATGCCTCTTGGTACTCAAGAGTGTAGGCGGCCTGGCTTTTCATGTAACCATCTTCGACAAAAGTACATGCAGCATCTAACATAAGGTATTTTGTAACAATAATCATGTTGAAATTTTCCCAATTGGGCATTTCGGATCAGATTAAAAGACGTCCACCCAGTTCGCTGCAATTCAATTAAACGCGTCCATGAACAATGCCGCGATTTACAAGTAACTTTGTTTACATGCTTTTGCTATCTGTTGCTTGTCAAAATTCTAACTTGTTTTGAGTGCAGGATCTAAACGACCTTCGCCATACAATGCACGATCATCCTTGGCGAACACCAACTCGGTATTGTACATATTGCATCTTACTATATGATATACTTTATTAGAGCATCAAGGACCTCGAGGCTCTGACAAAACTGGAGTTTGAGTTCCCCTCCTCCGCCAAAAACAATGATAATTCCAGAGGAGTCTTACGACTTGAGGATAGGTTGTTACGCTATGGGAGGATGACGGTTATGTCCGGTATCCTGACTTCCGCGGCATGACAATATTATCCTTGATTATTTTGTATTTTCCTTTGTTTTATGTTTTCCTTTTAGCCCAGCATGTATCATATAGGACCTCTTGAGCATAACTCCGGAAAATCACTCTCGTTTTTAACTGAAGAGAGCCACTTGTTCCCCAATTCCAGATAACATGAAATATTTCACTCCAAGTCAAGTACTTAGTCCATTACGTTGTTATTTGAAGATCATCGCTTGAGAAACTCGCTGCCTTGGATTTCTTTCAAATTAGTTATTCTCCCAAAGATCCACCTACGGCAGTGGTAGATGCCCCCAAAGATGAAACCTAACTGATTGTGTCCTTAAGTACTTCCCCGACGCTGGAAGTTGATCTTTCTCCTTTTCTGTGCCCGCGTACACACCCCTTTCTCTGAAGCATTGAGTTTTCTCTTGAGATTGTCAACGAACCACTTCATTCTAGATTGAAGAACAACTCCTGTCATGTGTTGTTAAGGCGTGTCTCATCACACCTTGGCGTCTACTTTTCAGTCATTCCACTTCGATCCACTCAATTCGCGCCACTCCATTTCTTTCATTTCATATCACTTCACCTCACTACCTTGCAAAGCAGACGCCAAGGCGAGGCAACTGTAGACACGCCAATTTGGCAGCACATCGAGTGTCACGCCACTCCAATTTAGCAGTGGAATAAATCAGAGGGAGACGCGAACAACGAATATGCTAACGACAATTGCGCATACTTTCGCAAACATCAGAGCATCTAATAAACAATAATTGGAATAAACTCTTTATTTCATTATAAACTCACTAAGACTATTACAACCACTAATTCAGAGCCAATACATAGGGCTCAATGACATTATTACATTGAAAAGAAATCTAAAACAATCATTACTAAACTCCATGGTGCTAGGGTAACTCCGTCATTTGACTCCAGGTCACTCATCACTCTGGTCCTGTCCCATTGGTATGTATAACATCATTGTCCGACTTACCTGAGACACAATAACAAATCACGAAGGGTGAGCGATAACGCCTAGTAGGACTTAAATCTCAATAGTCAAGCAGGCTTTAAATGATTAATGCTTTAATGGCAGAGTATCTAATGATAGAGCGAGTCATGTAAAATCGAGAAAGTAATAGCACAAGTAACATGGTTCAAATAGCAGATGAATCAAGTATAGCATGATGACTAAAGTCAAGTCACGATAGAAAATGATAACAACAATAGCAAGTAATGATATTGTCAAGAATAGCAAGCGACAGGTATAGCAAGAAGAGATGATAGTAGATGGTCATGTAAAGAGTAAATTGCACTTTGAATGTGATCAAGTCGCGATAGCACACAGTAACTCAAGATAGTGAGTATTAAGTAGAGCGTATGATAAGATAGCGTGTAACGAGATAGCGGGTAACGAAATAGCGTATATGGTTGCACAACAATGCACTAGTAGAGTACGACAATAGTCACTTTGGGACGGTAGCCGTTTCACGATAGTACATTACGCCTGAACTCCTCAGACTAATGTATAACAGTCAGTGCTAGCACAGTAATAGCACAGAAATGGTACAGTACGTCTGAACTCCTCAGACTGAAAGGATAGTAGTCAGATGTCTAGCCAATATAGTATAGTCAGAACCGGTGCAATGCAGAACACCGTCAATAGCCCCTGCAGGTATTTTCGGGTGGCTCTCTACCCCGAGGACTAGATTGGAGCCCCTCAGACACTCTTCGTGCCCTGTACAGTATGCATTTGATACAGTAGAGTCACAAGACCCATATTATAGCTCTAGACAGTCATGAAATAGTACAAACGATAGGAGCTACACAGCTCAAAGGGTAACAAGAGAGTACTAGATGAATAGACGAGAGAGGTGAGATAGTAGAGTGAACGTGAATATGAATAGACGAGCGAGTAGAGTATAGATGAGATCTTATGGTCATTGCACATGAAACGTCGAGTAACGAGCGATAGTAACAGTTGCACAACACGCGCGTACGGTGTTGGCAGTCAGGTGGAACACAAACCTTTCCGCTGGCCTCATTATACACAGATCCAGAGGTCCGGCGTGATTCAAGATAAGAGCGAGAGAACAATCTAAGGCCGTTTGGATCTTGCTGATCCCTAGAGTGTATCTTAGGTGTTAGGGTACAACCACCTCGTCGACCATGTGGGAATCCATGGACAGAGGAGACTTACGGAGGCCTTGTGCAAGAGTTCACTAGTCCGGCGAAAGGAATATCCGACGGAGAGTTCACCACAAGCCAAGTAAAGTATGTATATAAAACAGGTGCTCGACGTTCTAGAGAAATTCTAGAACAGTGGAGCGTCGATATCGGTATATAAACAACGCAAGAAATGAATACAAGTCCTTTAAAATAGGGCCATTAATATACTTTATTGCAATAAATTCCCAGATACAATATGAGATATTTTATGCCATATTTCAGTCATTATATGGGTGATTCATGTGTGTGCATGTGTAAGAGAAATCATAGATAGAAATAAGTCGTGAATATGTATTTTAAATCATTCAATGTAGCTCCATGTTTAAAACAAGTTTTTACTGGGGGTATAACTGTAAAGAGGCGTAAGAATTATTTAGAAAGTGACAGAAATATTTTTGATGGGTTTTCATCAAAAACCTGTGAAGGCGACATAGGCCAGTAAGGATTGCGACAGGGGTAGGGCAGATAGCGACAGGGCCTGTAAAGGGTCGCGACAGGGTTGTCTGCTCAGGCGGCCAAAACGCGATGGGGTGTCCTGTCGCATTCAAAACGCGACAAGAAAGGCGTCGCGACGGGCTTGAGAAGGCGACATGTCGGGCCGTCGCGTTCTCAGGTCCGTGGCCTGAGTCTGATAGAGTTCTGCTCTGTCTTGGATTGCTGTCCAGAAATATCAGATTTTGATACAGGGTCGTTCAGAAAATCATAACTAATTGTATACACGATGAAAAATCATGAAACTAGTTTTAAACTGATCTAGACATGCAAGGGTACTTCCAATAATTAGGAATTTGAAAACAATCATGGCATCGACATAGTCCTAACAAGTTGAACAAGAAGTAACCTGATTCCAGGTGCAGCAGAGATGAATGATTTAATTCGAGCAACATGCTTGATAAAAATTAGGGCTTTTAGGGGTGAAAGTTCCCTAATGATCATCAGTATCTCCCATAAAAATTTCAAGGCATAGGATTTAGTATTCATGGAGAACAAGAATTATGAAGAGGGTTCGGGGTCAAGAGAGTTGCAGAACTTCGAAATTCAAGAAGAAAATATCGGCTTGATGGAAAATTATGAAATTTGAGGGTTTTCTTCCTGATGCATGGAACAATCTACAGACGAAATATTAGGATTTGTGATTGTGAGAATGCCTACCTTGACTCGATTTCCTCTTCTAGGGCTAGAACTTGAAGAACGGGGTTGAGAGCTTAAAAAGTTCTTCTCCCCATGAAATCTCCTCCTCCTTGGCCTCTCCTCCTGGTCCAGGAATCCCTTGGCATGAGCTAGGGCCAGCCATGAGGGTTTTAGGAGAGTATTTAAGCTTCTCCTCTTTCTATTTCCTAATAGGACTCTAACTCCTATTAAATTCCGAATTTCCTCTTTCCTAACCTCCTTCCAAGCTTCCCACTTCCTATTTGGGTTAGGATGGGAGCTAAATTCGTCGCCAACCTATTAGGGTAGGTTTAGGAATCCAATTCCATCACAACTACCTATTTTAATACTTTAATACCCTTTTTCTATTTAAGTAATAATTTAGTTACGAATTTAGAGTATTTTCTTATTATTATTCTTTTAAAAATCTCTATTTTGGCCCAATAAACTTTATATGGTCCATTTATTAAAACCATTATTTATTGAAATTTATCTTATGTGATTTCCCTTTTTAATTAGGGAATAATAGAGTTACGGATTTTATTATATTTTTCTTACTTGATTTTATTCATGGACTATAAGAGGTCCATTAGTCCAATCCCAATAATGGATAATCATTTCATGATGTTGGAAGTCTCTCCGACATGTTCGTTTGTTTTATGGGCGCGTTATCTTTCCGTGTTAACGATTTTCCGACTTAGTTTCCTAATTTGGATAATTGGTCACATTGTGACATACGCTTAGCCAATCGGATTTATTGTTGCACGAATTTCTTTGTGGAACACTTAGGAATAATGTCTGGGATTGATTTATAATTTTAAGGAATTTTCTGATGTATTCTTGTACATATGATAATGGTACGCATGTTCCTATTATTTTGATTTAAAGAAATTATTATTTCAAATTTTTAAGTATTAAATTTTCTGGGTTGCTACATCGAGCAAATTTCATGTTATACCGTAATGCCTCGAAGTGGCTCTTCTCAATTAACCTCTTGAGTGATTTTCCCATTCTTCTAGACATTTTTAGGGTTTTTGAGATTGCTTTTCTAAGGGTTTGTTAAGCTTCATTTATTCGCGGCCAATGCAGCAGACGCCCTTTTTCAGTATTGATCCATATCTGGCACATTAGACGTGAATAATCCACGTCCTGCCGACTCGCCGCGATTTAAAGTCAAAGATTCTGACCGCGCCCTGTCAGCTCCATTTAATGGACGCCATGTCAGCAATCATGATGTCTATTTGAAGCGCATATGGGCGGCTCGCCGCGTTTTATAAACATCAAATCAAGGATCAGATTTTGTCAAAGATTCGATTTCCCTAAGAAAACGCGGCCAGCCACCCAGATGCGATTTAGAACCTAGCTTATAGCTACGATCATCATGAAAATGTCTAATCACGCGCAAATCAAGCGATATTCTGAATCGTGGCTTGTCAGGCGGACGCCTTTCAGTCGTAATAGATGTCCGCTGAATTGGATGCGATTTTGGCTATAAATATAGACCCGAGGGTCCCTCATTTGGCATCCATCCCAACCACAGCGAAGCCCTGTCAAACTCTCACCCCGACCCATGAGCTTCAATTCTACAACCCTTCGAGGCGGGACTCTACCGGATCAGGAGCTCACATTTCGAAGCAGAGGTGGAGTGCGTGCGCCGTCCTCGCGTCGCCTTCCTTGCGAGCCGGAATTCCCAAGCGACGGAGTAGTAGTGGGAGGGACTCCACTGGCGCTCTCTCTCATTTCCTCTCATCCTTCGCCACCACCGGGCTACACCGCTGCCTCCATTCCTCCATCCCCTTTCTCTTTTAGTCCTTTTCTTTCTTAGTTGCATACATTTCACCGAATTTCCACACACTCACATACATCATACTTCCATCCACCTACTTCTTAGGGGTTCGACACCGCCTCTACGAGGTGTGTTAGCCCACATTTACATGTTTACATTTCTCTTCCGTTTACATTTACCACACCTCGCAGTCTAATCCTTCTTTCACGTGTTTTCCTGTCTTTTTCTTCTTGCAAGTTAACCGGCATCAAATCTTCTTCGTCGGCCGGCCGGCAGGAGAAGGAAGGAGAATCCACCGCACATTCCCGCACTTTTCTTCGGGTGGAGGTAAGTACACTACGTCATTTCCCTTCCGCCCGTTACATTCGGTGCCCACATGCACCTGGCGATCGTGACACATTCCTCGTGCACACACGCACGTTCGTTTTTATTTTCACGTCCCCATCTCCATTTCCATCCTTCGTCAATACTTTTTTCTTTTAAAATCCATATTTCCCATCGTGGGACGAGTGTTTTCTGGAGAGTCGAGGAAAATTGTCGTCTACATCGTGGTTCAGGAAGTTGATTCGTGACAGGTAAAACCGTCGCGTATTAAGTTCCTATTTCAACCTGAATTATATTTTATAATCACACCCATTAGCATTGTCGCATTTAAAAGTTTCCATTTTCGATTTATGGCAATTTCTAAATTTGTTTTTTAGAAAGATTTTGTTGCTAATTAGAATCGTGTCCACATGGTCCGTCGCGTTTGTGACCTTCCATTGTTTAAAAATCGATTCCCATCAGAAGATCAATTCTTTCAAATACAGGACCACTCAGGTCGCCACGATTCAAAGTTTCCATTTATTAATTTGGCAAGAATTCGATCAATATTGGAAGTGTTATAAACGCATCGGTTCATGTCGTCGCGGTTCCTATACCTGCTATAATCGATGTTTGAAAAGGCCACAGTCGAAGTGAAGAATGCTTTGAAACACGACGCTTTAGTCGGTCGCGATTCACATTAATACGCATCCACTATGTCCGTCGCAATTCACCAATTTTACCCTTATAAAAGGATCCTTGAGGCCATTGTTTTTAAAAACGAGACACAAGTGTTGGCAAAGCGTTGCTGTGTTGGAGAGCAATACGCCGAGCTTGAAGAGAAGAACCTCCTCCCTCAAGCTTAACTCAAGTGTTCTTCAATTGGAGTTCTTCATCCACTGCAGGGCCAAGCTCTCTCCATCAGATTCTTCTTACTTCTCCTTTGTTCTTTTATTTCTTTTTAATTCTCTTAGTTCATCATTCATCATCACCATAGTCACACATACACATCACTTCATTCACTCCATACCTACACTTTTAGGGGTTTTACACCACCTCCACAAGGTGTGTCTAATCACATGCACACATGTTCATCTCTTACTTCTTTGAATTGAATTCTAAAGAACTTGGTCTAATAGTTTCTTTCACTTGTTTGTTCATATTTTTTTGCAAGGTAACCACAAGCTAAAGTCTTCTTCGTCAGCCGGCCAGTTCGAGAAGTAAGAGTCAACCCACACGTCACTCCCGCGATCTCGAGTGAAGGTAAGTAATTCTGCCTTTCGCTCTCTCAATTGGTACCCACATATACCTGGCGATCACACCTCCATCATAGTGCACACACGCACTCTCCCTCTTCTTTTCCTCTTCTTTTCCCCTAAAAGTTTTTAATTATTCTTTGTGGTGTTTAAAGAAACACGTTCACAAATTGGCAATCATGGTGGGACTCTTTTTCTTTTAGTTTTGGTTACCACTCCTTCAGCACCCACGTGTGTCCCTCCTTTCGACACCCACGTGTTTCCCTCCCTTCGTACCCCACGCGGTACAATTTCCCTTCCCTCGTACCCCCCTTGGTACTCCTTTGAAACTCCCGTGATTACCAAGCTGTGTTTGTGCTTTTCTTTTCCATAAAGTTTAATTAAAAAAATAAAATCATCATCCTGCTCCCCTCCCCATTTACTTACGTTCACTTGAAGAAAGCATCATAATTTGACTCTTGTTTCTATAATTGGTTGGCCATATAGCATGCTTGTGTGATTTACAACTTTTGTTTGAACTCTCGATTGTTGTTTAAATCGCGACATGTTCAAACGTCACATTTTTGTCTTTTATGCGACGGCTTTACCTGTCACTCGGTGAAGGCCGCTTCGCAATCCTGTGTCCACAGCACCTGCCCCCCCTTGCGGTGAGGAGCCTTTAGGGACTCACAGCAACTTGAAGAAGGGGTAGCTCCTCTCTGCTGCTTGAGATATGAACCGGTTGAGAGCCGCAAGGCGTCCAGTGAGCCGCTGGACGTTGCGTACCATCTTCGGGCTACTCATCCCAGTACTACTTTGATTTTTTTGGGATTTGCCTCTATTCCTCTGTTGGACAAGAGAAAGCCAAGGAACTTTCCCAAGTGGACGTCGAAGGCACACTTGGTGGGGTTGAGCTTCATGTTGTACCTTCACAAAGTCGCGAAGGTTTCTTCCATATTTGCAAGGTGATCGGTGTTCGAGTGTGTCTTGACCAGCATGTCATCGACGTAGACTTCCACGTTGTGCCCGATTTACTACACGAACATCTTGTTGACCAACCGTTGATATGTTGTGCCCGCGTTCTTCAACCCAAAAGGCATTCTGGTGAAGTAGTAGAGGCCGAGGTCGGTCACGAACATTGTGGCATCTTGATCCGGGGGATGCATGCTGATCTGGTGATAATCAGAATAGGCATCTAGAAAGCTGAGAAGCTCATGTCCGGACGTTGCATCTACCAGCTGGTCTATGCGTGGCAAAGGAAAGTTATCCTTCGTCGTTGCTTTGTTGAGATCTTTGTAGTCCATGCACACTCGCCACTTACCGTTGTCCTTGCGGACAAGGACTACATTTGAGATCCACCTTGGGTACTTGGCTTCTTGGAGTAGACTAGTTGATCGAATTTTGGTGACGTGATCATGGATCACGGTCTGTGGTTCTCGGTTGACGGGACATCTCCTCTGTTGTACGGGTGGTACCCTTGGATCCAGGTTTAGATGGTGAGTGATCACCTCTGGAGGAATACCAGGCAGCTCGTCGTCCGACCAGGCAAATGCATCCAGGTTGGCGAGCAGGAATGCTCTGTAGTGACGTTGATCGGCTTCTGGTAGCAACGCACCAATGTAAAGGACGTGCTCAGGATTGTCGTCCACCTGGATCGGTAATAAGTCTTTAGTAGGAGCCCCACGGCTGGTTGAAGCCTCTTCAGTAGGTGCGGGAGGAACCACTGGGTCTTCTACTGTGGGTTGTTTGTCCCTTAAGGAGAGGACATAGTACCGCCGAGACTCGTGTTGGCTTCCGAGCACCTCTCCGAACTTCATCTTCTACTACAGAGATGAAGGCACAACCTTGATACGGCCAATTAGGCCTCTACTGAGGATGGCATTGTACCCTGGAATGCTTCTGATCACAAGGAAGTCTACCATCTTGGTTACGCTTTTCGGCGCTATTCCCAGAGTAATGGGCAGACGGATCCGACCCATTGGATGCACCGAGACTCCAGAGAAGCCATACAGAAGCGTTTCTACTGGAGACAACTACTTGGATTTCATGCCCATCAGAAGGGAATAGTCATACGACAATACATTCGGTGCACTTCCATTATCCACAAGTACGCACTGCACATTACAGTGATTGATGGTGGCCGAAATGATCAACGCATCGTTGTGTGGAGTCGTAACTCCTACAAGGTCATTGTCTGAGAAGGTGATGACCTCCTCAAACTGTGCACATGGATAAGGAGTGGGTCATGGTGCAAAAGACCGCTCCACTTAATGCACCCTTCGAGCATAGTTGCATCAGTTCTGGCTACTCTCTCCGCCCGCGCCTGGACCTCTTGCGATCACATTGATCTCTTGCCCATTTGGCTCGTTGTTGATGGGCTGTTCGGGGGTCTACTCTCGACGTCTTGGGCGGACTTCATTTCTATGCACATACCGTCCAAGGTAGCCGCGCTTGATCAAGGACTCAATCTCGTCCTTGAGTTGGCGGCATTTGAAGGTGTCGTGGCCGTGGTCGTGATGAAAGCGACAATACTTGTCTTGGTTGCGTCTGCGGGGATTAGAGCGCATCCTAGGAGACCACCAAACATATTGCTCATGTCGGATCTCGGCAAGATCTGCTTAGGAGCAACCATGAGGGGGGTATATTCGGTGACTAGGTGTGGTCGGCGCAGTGAATCCCCGTTGCACCGGCTCTTCTTCCGTTCTAGGTCGGAACTATTTGTTGCCCAGATAGAAAGCCTAGAGGGGGGTGAATGGATTGCTAAAAATTATTTTTAACAAAATACCTGTAAATAAACACTTGACAGAAAACACTAAGTTCCAAGGTTAGAGTTAATGTAGAATAAAGACAAACAAGCAACCACACAGACAACAGGAAATTTTATCCTGGTTCGGATCTCCTATCCCAAGGAGTCCTACGTCTAGTCCCCAAGCAACCACTTGGGATTCCACTAATCAAGGGTACAGTCCCCCTTAGGGACACTTACACATCCATCCACAGCTGGCCTTCTCTTCTCTACCAGAAGAGGGATTACACCACCTGATGCAACAGGTCTTCTCTTCACACCCGAGGAGGAAAGCTCAAAGAAACGAATTGAAGGAGAAAGGCCCCAAGACCAAGATTATGGACAATGCTTGATCTGGGGCGAAGTCTGAGAGATACAAGATTATCTTGAATGAACTTTCTCTCTCATATCTACGCTAGCTCTCAAAAGCAATGCAATGTTTTCACAGAGGGCTAAGAGCTTAGGAAGGTTGGAATGGATGAGCTAGCTCTTCTTCTTTAGGTGACTCAGGTTTTCTTTCGTCAAGAGAATTCAAAAAACTATTCTTCAAGGAGTCACTAGTCTTCTATTTATCTTCTTTGAAATAATTTGACTGTTGTAGTATTCGTTGAAATATCCGTTGTCTCACAATTCCATGCATGTTAGAAAGACTGGTCCGAAGCAAAGACCAAGTGAACCTGCATCCATTAATGCTTGGATTGACACATATATCTTCAAGGAAAGATGTCTGAATCTTTCATCCTCTTGTCAGATTGATAGGTCCATCTTTAATGTGTGTTTCTACCAGAGTCCTACACACAATAAATGCTGACACATAGACAACTTCTTTTTATCTAAACTGTCAATCAATATTAGTAGACGAGTTGTATGAAGATACACCAAAAAGAAAATGTTATTCTATTATCATACAAGACAAGACTTTATGTGAAAAGAGTGAGGTTGGCAAGGATATATCGTGCGGAATATTGTACCATCACAATAAATGTTTCAAGACCATAGGATACAGTGTGATGCACATGAAGGTTTTGAAATCCACAAAGATTTGAAAAATATATTTGAATATCATGAAGGATAAGTATTTTCAAGATTTATCTGAGAAGATAATGATAGTATTTGTTAACTTATTTAAACCATAATCATTGTGAAGAGAGTTGTTATGTTCATGAAACCGATGTTATAAACATAATTCATGTATGAATGAAATCTATGTTGAAATGAAGTCGATGTGACCATAATCCATGTTTGACTATAGTGAAATCGTTGTTCTGTACAGAACCGTTGTTTCATGGGAAATCATTGTAGATGAAATCGTTATAGCATACTCAAATCGTTATAGCGACCAAGTCGTTGTTTTAAATGAAAGGAAGTCATTATGACGACTAAATTGTTGTTTTGATGAAATTGTTGTTTCTTTGTTTAAGTGAAAACAATGATGAAATCGTTGTTTCAATGATGAAATCGTTGTAGCAACAAAATCAATGTTTTTCTATGGAAATCGTTGTTTAAGTGATATGAAATCGATGTACCAATAAAATCGATGTTTTTCTATGGAAATCGTTGTTTTAGTATATGAAATCGATGTACCAATGAAATCAAGTTTTTCTATGGAAATTGTTGTTTAAGTGATATGAAATCGATGTAGCAACGAAATCCATGTTTTTCTATGGAAATCGTTGTTTAAGTGATATGAAATCGATGTAGCAATGAAATCGATGTTTTACTGTGGAAATCGTTGTTTGAGTGATATGAAATCGATGTAGCAACGAATCGATGTAGCGATCAAATAGTGTTTTACTTATGAAATCGTGTTTCACTTATGAAACTGTTGTGCAATTATATGGAACTCGATGTATACTTAGACAAAATTCATGCTATGAACTTCAACTAACAGTGTGTGTGGACCACTTACATATTTTGCTTGAGTTATTTCTTGTGGATAAGCTTCAGAAAAAGTTGTTAGAAATTGTGTTTTAAGGTTTTGTTAATCACCAAAAATTACATATATAATTCATAATAAATTTTATATGGAGATGGACTGATCATCAATCTCCCCCTTTTTGGTAATGACAAAACATAGAGAATTGCATACATAGAGAGATGAAATAAATTTATTTTTAAAGTATGTATTTCAGAGTATTTTCTCCCCTTTTTGTCATTAAGCAAAAAGAAACACAAGGAGCCAAAGAAAGAGGAAGAGAAGAGACTAAGATGAATGGGAGTCAAATCAGCATATTTGATTACTTAATGGGGGTCAGAAATGTAGAAGGCATGAGACAGAAGAAAGGCATGGCGAGTAATGATTGGCCAAGCCTGGAGTTTCTGCTCTTCAAAGAAATTCTTAAAAGCATCCCAACTGATGTTGTAAGAAGACCCCATATCTGGAAGAAGTCTCTGGATGTGTAGCTACCTCTGAGCTTCAAGAAAATTGGCATACTCATCTTTTCCAAGAGATGTCCGAAAGAAGCTAGTAGTACCAAAACTAGCATGCTGAAGAAACTTATCAATTGATAGAGGGTAGAAAATTTGTGTTGTAACACTTCCCTCATCAGGGGTACATAGATTTTGTACCTCTCAACCCAAATGGCAAAAGGGTCCTGAACCAAATTAATGGAGTTGAGATTCATGAACAGTAGGGAGCTATTAGTATTATCCATTTGCTGAGAAGCTTAGGGATAGTTCTTTGCCCAATCAGATGGAAAAAATCTTTCACACTCAGACAAAAGAGGAGTTAAACATTTGACTTGATAGAGCTCCTGTGATATTCTCTGAACAGAAATCTGTGGAAGGCAAGGGGAGCTCCCTGCTGAACTGTTATTCTAGCCCTGACTCTAGCAAATCTTTCAAAAATACTAGGACCTACTGCAAAGTCCATGAATAAGGAATGGAGCTTGGGGAGAAAGACAATATAGGGCATCTGTAGAGTAGCAAAATCCACTTGAAGTGAGGTGTTGACTGGATTTTTAGTTATGAGCTGAGCAATGGCTGCCCTGAATTTCCCAAGCTGAACTTCTAGAAGTTTATTGATGAACTGATAATCATTGAACATCTGGAAGTGCCGGATTAATTTGATTTCCCTCTGGATGAAGGGAGCCCAAGTATTTCTATGGTGGAGGACAAACCACTCAATTAGTGTGAGAGGGTGGTCTCTGGGTGGGAACCTATCAGATCTTGCAAGCACAAACTTCCTGTAGAGAGACTGATTGCCCCGAGCCCACTGGTCTTCAGTCTTAGACTTAGCTGAGGAGAAGACTTTGGACTGATCGGATTTTGATAAGGGAGAAAGAGGAAGAACAATAGTGAGATGTTCTGTGAGATTGAGGTGAGTGAGGCTAAAAAGTGTAGCAAAGGTATAGATTTGTAAGGATTCACAGTAAAGGGATCTCCTTCTATTTACAACAGAAAGAGAGAACCAAAGGGGAGGGAAGCGAGGTTCTGAGGAGAGAACAAGCTCCTTAGAGACTTTTTTCTTTTTGGGGGCAGGACTAGGAGAACCTGTCATGTGAATATGAGAGGAAACAGACAGGATTGAGCAAAGAATTGCTTCTTCAAACTCATCTTTAATGTCCTGAATGACATGGCCTTAAACATAAGCACCCTCTGGAATAATAGTGAAAAGGATGGTGGAGTGGGTGGATGAAGAGATGAGAAAAGAAATAGGAGGAGGTGGTGCAGATGGTCCAGCAAGGAGGATGATGCTGGAGGTTCCTCAAATGTGGGAGGAGGAATGTAGTAGAAGAAATAGGTGAGAAGAGGAGGTAGCAGGAAAAGGTGTAGGAGAGGAGATATGTTTTGGAATAGGTTTCTTGAGGGTTCAGGTGCAGGTGGGGCAGAGAAGGATGTAGGTGGAGAAGGAGGAGTTGGAGTCTGAAGGTTAGAAGGGATTGAAGGCTCTGGGGGCACAGCAATAATTCCAATAGATGCTTGAGATCCGGTTGGCTCTGCCACTGACTCCACTGGCCCTGATGGCCCAGTACCAACATCTTCAACTTCATATGGCCCTGACTCTGTAACTGATTGCCCTGGTGGCCTGACTTCTCCTTCAGAAGGCCCTGGTGGCCTGACTTCTTCAACTGATGGCCCTGATGGCCCAACTTCCTTTACAGGCTCAGAAGGCTCGGATTCCTCAACAAATGGCCCTTGTGGCCCAACAGCTAGTTCTTTTAGTACAAAAGGCCCTAATGGCCCTGACTCTTCAACTGGTACATGTTGAGTGGGAGCAGGAGGGGCAGGAATAGATAATTGCACCCTCACAAAATTTGAAAGATCTAACACTAGCTGCTTCAAGCTACTCAGCTCACCTCTCATCTTCTGAAGCTCAGATTTAACTACTCCAATCTCCTTGGCTTCAGTGCTCTGACTAATAAAGATGGATTGAACTTCAGACTACAAAGAGCACAAAATCTCCCCATGTGCATTCAGTTTATTAATGACTGGCTTCATGTGCACATGAATCTTCTTCTTCTTGGATCGATGGTGTGCCTTCCTGGTGAGTAAAGGAATTCCAGGAGCAACACCCTTACCTTTATCTCTTGAGCCAACAGCTAGCTCCACATCATCATCTGAGGTGCTCTCAACAACACCTTCTTGAAACTGATCAACAGGGGTACTGGCTGCAGGCTCCCCCTGAATCTCTGGCTCCCCCTGAGCTGGAGTATCCTCCATCTTGTTGGGGATCGGATCGGCAGCCCTCTCACACACGACTCACACGTAGAGATTGGAGGAGAGATTAAAGAAGAGAGAAGAAGAAGACAAGAACACCAGATTTACGTGGTTCGGAGGCAACACCTTCCTACATCCACGGCCATAGCAGCGAAACCAATGGTATGTGTAAAAAATTATATGTACAAGGAGAATCCGCCCCACTTTATATACTGGGAGGTTAGGACACCATAATTAAGATTTACAAGGACAAAAATACCCTTAACTCAGAAATGCGAAGTCGCCTGACTCGGGGTGCGTCGACCTTCTTCAGTGTGGCCTGGTGCCACAACTTCCAGAATAACCTCTGCCAAACTACCTTCCATCCCAACAACTGCAGCAGGAATACTAGGGATGTCTTCCATGTGAGTAACTTCCTGCTCCCCCTCAGTGTGAGCAACATCTCTAAAGATTCTTCAATAGTAGGTGCAGGAACTATAGAGGGGATCACAACTTTAGATGATTGACCAACGGCCTCAATGTGTTCATGTGCTATTTCCTCAATCCTCCTTGCATGAGGTTCTTCAATTCTGACATCTGCTTCAGCCTCTTGGACTGGATGAACTTCAGGAGATTCACCAATGATGGCCTCTCCTTCTGCCACCGAAGTCTTTGACCAAACATTCCCCACAAGAGAGAAACCACTCTTCTTCAAGTTTCTGGACCGAATAGGCTGGCCCATCTTCTCCAGCACTTCTCCTTTCAGATCAATTTCATAGTGCTTGAAAATTCTGGTAAGCAACTGAGCATATGGTAGTGATACTGCCAACTTGTTCTTCTTATCCCAAATCATCTCTGCAGCAGACTTCATCCTCTCTATTATAACCTAAGCCATGTTGATATCTTGATTTTGGATGGCCCAGAACATCATATCAGAATCTCCTTTTGGGCAGGTTGAAAAAGTAGCACTCCTCGGCACTAAAATCTGACAAATTATGAAGTGCAATATTTTGTTGAATGCATTGAGCTGGTTGGTGTCGATCTTCCCATCCTTCAGCTTGTACTCTGTTCTAATGATTCCTAGCCCCTTTGCTTGAATCTCCACTAAGTTCACTAACTGTGTCCGACTGTAGAAACTTCAAATAGTCTTTCCAATAGATCATGAGTGATGTGAATGGTTGTACCTTTGACTGTGGAAGAAAGAGACCCATCTTCTTCTACTTTCAGGCAAGTGTAGAACGTCTTCGCGAGGTCTAGATAACTCAGTACAAAAATTGTAACCATCTTTGCCCATTTCATCCTTTAAATAGCTTCGAATATGCTGAGCATGCCATGCTTCTTTAGATCTTCTATATCCACTGCCTTATTTCCACATAGCTTGATCCTTACAGCAGCATACCGTTCCTGTTGCTCCGCCGTTAGGAAGGCGACACTGTAACCACCTACGCTGCCGGAGCTCCCAGAAGTGGCCATGGAATCGAGCAAGGAAGGGTTCTAGAGGATCGTGGGAAAGAGAGGAATAGGATCCCTCAAGAAATTTGAGCAGGAATAGAGAGATCCTTCAAAAACTCACAGAGGGGATTCTGGAGTCGATGAGGGTTTTCGCAGGCAAGCAAGTCGAAAGAGGAAAGAGAGAGAGAGAGAGAGAGAGAGAGAGAGAGAGAGAGAGAGAGAGAGAGAGAGAGGAGAAGCGATGAGGCAAGGATTTCGGACTTAACGATAAGACATAAAGAGCTTTTTGAAACATCAGAGCAATAAAGGCGATAACAACAAAAAGAGAGGATATCGCAAACATAAAGAATTAATCGAAACGCCATGTCAATTTATGATGCAAGCAATAAAGGATTTACTTAAATCCAGCGGGGAGGATAAGTATTATTCTAAATTTATTATTTCAGTTACGTACAGACATATCTGTTACAAATTACACATGCCTAGTTCCTTTCTAAGAGACGTAAATCTCTCTTCAGGTAAGGCTTTGTAAAGATATCTGCTACATGATTTAAAGTATCTATAAAGAAATATTTATATTACCATTAGCTACATGATCTCTAATAAAATGATATCTGACCTCTATATGTTTCATCCTGGAGTGTTGAACTGGGTTTTTTGTGAGATTTATCGCACTTGTGTTGTCGCACAGCAATAAGATGGTCTTGATGTGCAATCCATAGTCTTCAAGTTGTTGTTTAATCCATAGGAGTTGAGTGCAACAGCTCCCAGCAGCTACATATTCAGCTTCAACTGTTGATAGTGCTACTGAATTTTGCTTCTTTGAAGACTATGAAATCAAGCATCCTGCAAGAAATTGACAACCACCACTGGTGCTTTTTCTATCTACTTTGCATCTAGCATAGTCAACATCTGAATATCCAACTAAACTAGTTTCACAAGATTTAGGATACCATAGTCCTAGATCATGAGTTTTGGCTAAATACCTAAATATCATTTTTAACAGATATTAAATGAGATTCCTTAGGATCAAACTGGTATCTTGCACACATGCATACACTAAATAAAATATCTGGTCTACTAGCTGTTAAGTAAAGCAATGACCCTGTCATACCTCTGTAAAGTTTCTGATCAACTTTCTTACCTTCTTTATCACTGTCTAACCTGGTGGATGTGCTCATTGGAGTGGACAGTGGTTTGGCATTATCAAATCCAAATTTCTTTAATAATTCCTTGGTGTATTTTGCTTGACAAATGTGTGTACCTTCTTTGCTTTGCTTGATTTGTAGTCCAAGGAAATAGTTGAGCTCTCCCATCATGCTCATCTCAAATTCTCCCTACATGAGCTTCTCAAAATACTTGCAAAAGGATTCATCAGTGGACCCGAATATAATATCATCTACATAAATTTGCACAAGTAATATATTTTTTACTTTTGATTTAATAAACAGTGTGTTATCTACCTATCCTCTAATAAAACCATGATTTAATAAGAATGCACTGAGTCTTTCATACCATGCTCTAGGTACTTGTTTTAAACCATATAATGCTATATGCAATTTGAAAACATGATTTGGAAAATCTAAATCATCAAAATCAAGAGGTTGTTCCACATAGACTTCCTTCTTTATATAACCATTTTAAAATACAGATTTTACATCCATTTGAAAGAGTTTTAAATCCAATGCACATGCATGTGCAAGTAAAATTCGAATAGCCTCTAGTCTAGCCACTGGTGCATAGGTTTCATTGAAATCTATGCCTTCTTCTTGGGAATAGTCTTGAGCAACCAGTCTATCTTTGTTTCTAGTGATAACACCAGCTTCATCCAATTTGTTCTTGAACACCCATTTGGTGTCAATCACAAGATGATCTGATGGTCTCGGAACAAGAGACCAAACTTGATTTCTCCTGAACTGATTAAGTTCATCTTGCATGGCTAGAATCCAAGATTCATCAGGCAATGCTTCATTGACTGTCTTCGGCTCAATTTGAGATACAAATACTAAATAATCACAGGGAATTACATTACCTCTTGTTCTTACCCCAACTGATGGATCTCCAATGATGTTATCATAGGGTGATCCTTTTGTACCTCCATTCCTTTGGAAGATCATCATAAATAATTTCTTTCTGTTGTAGTTATTCCAAAGGTGGATCTTCATTATCTTTGATAGTTGTTTCCTTCAGTTTCTTGGAGAGATTTTCTGCATTTCATCATCACTATCGACTTCCTTTCTCAAGGAAGGGTTAGATTCATCAAAAATATCATGAACAGTTTATTCAATCAGTAAACTTCTTTTATTAAAAACTCTATAGCCTTTGGGTTTAGAAGTGTACCCCTAAAGATCCCTTCATCAGATTTGGGATCCAACTTACCTATGTCTCTCTTACCATTGTTGTGAATGAAGCATGGACATCCAAGTTGTGAGGCCTAGAGTTTTCTCTCGTACATAGGTGTTTGTTGTGAGAGAATTGATGCTTACTTGTGTGTAGTTCAATCAGTAAACTTCTTTTATTAAAACTCTATAGCCTTGGGTTTAGAAGTGTACCCCATAAAGATCCCTTCATCAGATTGGGGATCCACTTACCTATGTCTCTCTTACCATTGTTGTGAATGAAGCATGGACATCCAAACTGTGAGGCCCTAGAGTTTTCTCTCGTACATAGGTGTTTGGTTGTGTGAGAATTGATGCTTACTTGTGTGTATATATATATATATATATATATATATATATATATATATATATATATCATATTGGTTGAGGTTGTTGTATATAGATGTATATTTGTTAAGTTATTATTTGTATTATATATTTCATTGCATGAATAGTACTAATTTTATAAAGTATACTTTGTATGGTTATGTATATGTATTAAGTAAGTATGTTTTCCTGCTGTTTTAAGTTCTGTGCAGATGACCTGTTGGCGTCAACATGAGTTGATGTTGATGGTGAGTCAGCGGCCACATCGATGGACGCCAACTCATAATTGGCGGCCAGTGATGTTGACGTTTACCTCCTAGATCTGTTGCATCTTCAGATCCGGAAATGCCCCCGAAAATCTCACCCTCTGTTTTGGTAATTGACCCCAACAGTCAGGAAACCCTTCTAAACGCGTCCCTAAGCCCTTAGCCCTATAAAAGACTCGAATTAGGACGATGTTAGGTATTTTGACTCTTTGGGTCAAAAACCCTAGCTTTGTGTGTGAACCCCAATTTTTGAACTCTTTGATCCGGTGATTGGAGGCTTCATCCGGCGTTCTACAACGACTGGAAGGGAGTCTGAACATCCAAGAATGGCTTTCCAACTCTGGTGTGCAGCGAAGATCATCACAGAACCCAGACTTGGAGGAGTTTGAAGGCTCTTTGGCACTGGCCGAGGAGAGCTTCATCAACCCAAATCTCCTTTTGTAGATTTTCTGGAAGGCAAGTAATCCATATACATCATCCATACATGCGTCTAGTAGCTTCTAGGTATTTTTTCGAATTTTATTCGTGTCCTGGAACCCCAACTTCACCAAGTTTCTTGCGTTCGGTTTGTGTTCTGCACAGACAGAAACTTAACGGCAAGCTTTGCTGCCGTTAAGATCATGAGTTGGCGGTGACCTTTGTTGCCGTTAATCTGGTAGGCGGCTACCTGTGTGCCGTCAAGTTCGTCAGACTGCAATAGTGAGCATGTCTGACCTATATGACCTATTTTCTGGATTTTTGCGCATGAGGATATATGGTAGAAATTATATGTTATAAAGTATATCTATTGGAGCATGCTATGTGATTTTGATGAATTTCCGTTCGCTATGATAATTATTGAAATTTCCTGAAATCTGGTTATAAGCATATTTTGACCTTGTAAAATTCTGTTATGTGGTTCTGTGGGGAAACGTGATGTCATAAATTTTCTGTTGTCGTATATAGATAGCAGACCATGTTGTAAAAATTTGATAAATTTCATACAACTGTGTTAATTGCTATATTTTCTGGACTTTAAAACTGTGAGCATGTAATAATGGTGTAAATTCTCAAATAAATTGTATAAAGTAGTTTAAATTTCTAGAAAATTTGTGTGAACTCATGATGGTCAGATGTATGTTATAAATCAATTAATGTGTCTACAATACTATGAACCATGCAGGTTTGAGTATCTACGAATTGTATAATATGATTGTTTTAATTTCCATAATTAGTGTGTAATTCAAAAAAATGTGAAATTTGGTGTGCATGATGGTTAAACTGTAAGCAGTTTGGGATTTTAAATTTTGTGCTAAAATAATGACAGTAGCTATATATGTTGAGTTTATGTGAGACACTGATCAATTAATGCATGTTAATATGATTGTTATTAAAATCTGTGAATTTCAGCATGATTAAAATTGTTTTGGATCTATTTAACATTGTAAACAGTAGTACCATGATAGGTAACCTGAATTATGTACATGTGTGTGAATATGAGACTAATATATTAAAGGATGCGTAAATTATGTGTGCTTAAAAGTGAAAATTGTGAAATGTGCCAATGGGTGACACTGCTACCTTAGAGGGTTGTGAAACTGTACCATAGTAAAGTCCCTACGAGAAGGTTCATATGTGTGTGAAATCCCATGGGTATTGGGATAAAATCCTGGAGGTGGACAAGTACCGCTGGTTAGGGTGGAGAGTGCTTCTCCCGATTCTGCGCAGTAACTAAGATTTATCACTGTAATGCCTAGGTGATAGATATATGTGTGATGTGATAAGTGTGTGTCCTTCTATATGTGGTTTGGACTATGTGTCACAGCATATAATGATAATAATGTGAACTTGTGTATGTGAAAAGTAAATGTGTAAGTCGTGTAATGAATAAATGAACATGTGGATATGTAAATTAATATGAGGATATGTGAAATGGTAAATGTGTTTATAATGCGTTATAATTTTGTCAAAACAGCAAGCATATTATGTTTATAAATGTGTCATTCATGTGGAATATACTTAATCCATGATAGGAACATTTCATCACTTATGCATAAACTCCATGCTTAATTACTATTACGTTGCAACGTATGTGACATGAAATGTGAACTAAGGTTATATGTGAAAGAATGTGTAGAAAGCTTGTGATAGGTTTATTATTGTATGAACATAAACTATGTACCATGTGTCATGAGATTGATATAAGTATCATGTAGGCTTTCTTTTCAGATTTGTTTAATCCATGTTACATGTACTAGTGAAGTTGTTAAATGAGTATAATGTCATATGATGTATGTATGCTTAATGTGTAGGAAGTTACTTGCTGAGTCTCGTAGACTCACTCTTGCTTCGGCGTACATGTGCAGATATCTCCACTTCCTTGGAGGAGACAGTTAGGAGCGACTCCAAGCATGAGGAGTAGCATCTTCCATGGAGATTTACTTTTGTACTTCACTTACATAGTATGTAATAAGAGAGGACTTGTATTATGTGGAGATCATGTAATTTATTTAGTTGCAAGATGTGGACAATGTAATAGTTTAATTTCTCAGTTATGAAGTATTTGATTTCCTTGTTCTATATAGACTGTGTATAAGTGATGATGATGGAATACGAGATTTATTTCCAGCTCTTTCTATTCCGCTGTTATGTGTTATATTTGTGTACATTTCAGTCTATTGTATATGTGTTGGGTAAATGTCCCACTATAGTGGCACTCATTATATCGATGTGGGTTGGTATAACCGTACTGGTATAAGGAGGGTCGTTACACAAACGTTCTGAGATGGCTGATTTTGGGCTTCCTTTACTTGAATAGTTCATATGCAGTCTTCTTCAGGATTGGCCTGATCATGACTCTATTTATAATATAACATGCTATATTTATAGCTTCTGCCCAGAAATATCTTGGAAGATTATATTCTGATAACATAGTCCTAGCCATATCCAACAAGGTTCTATTCTTCCTCTCAGCTACTCTATTTTGCTGTGGAGTTCTAGGTGCTGAGAAATTGTGTTCTATACCTTGACCATTACAAAATTCTGCAAATCTGTTGTTTTGGAATTCTCCTCCATGATCTGAACGAATATTGATGATGCTGAACTTCTTATCCTTTTGGACTACTTTACTGAACTTCACAAAGCTTTCAAATATGTCATCTTTATGCTCTAAAAATGATACCCATGTAAATCTTGAATAATCATCGACTATGACAAATCTAAAGTTCATTCCTCCTAGGCTGGTAGTTCTCATTAGTCCAAATAGATCCATATGTAGCAGTTCTAGTGGTTTGGAAGTAGTAACTACTGTCTTTGATTTGAAGGAGGATTTTGCATGCTTCCTTTTTGCACATGGTTCACAAATGCTTTCTAGTCTTGGGTTTATCTTCAGCAGACCTTCCACTAGATCATGTTTGATAAGCTTTTTTATTCCATCCAAGCTACAGTGACCTAACCTTCTGTGCCATAACTCAGTGTTCTGATCTTTACTCACTGCTAGACAAATGACTTGATCTTTCAGTTCTTCTAGATGCAGTACATACAGATTCTTTTCTCTGCTAGCTTCGAAGACAGTTGCACCATCCTTGATAATCAAACACTTAGATTCTTGAAACTTGATCTGGTGACCCTTATCACACAGCTGACTAATGTTGATTAGATTGTGCTTGAGTCCTTTGACGCATAGAACATCTTCTATAAGAATTCTTTCTTGGCTTCCAATTGATCCACAGCCAATTAGTGACCCTTTCCCATTATCCCCATAGGTTACTGTACCTTCTTCACTTTTGATATGAGAGAATAGTTTCTTGTTACTTGTCATATGCCTTGAGCACCCGCTGTCAAGGTACCACTTTGATGCTCTAAGGCTTCCCTGCAATAAATCAATGAGATTTAGGTACCCAAGTTTTTTTGGGTCCTGGTTTGTTAGTTTCCTCATTGTTTCTTTTTGGAATCCACTTTAAGTGTTTAGTTGTACATGTTATTTTAGTGTGACCTAATTTGTTACAGTGTGTGCAGCAAGGAATATTATTTATTATTCTATTTGGCTTATGGTTCTTATTTTTATTTATTTTATGATTTGAATTTTATTCAGCTACAAATCTTGGAGTTGAATAAATTTTAGGGTGTATTACAGTTTCTTCATTGTCTGGTGGGGTATATCCTAAGCCATACTTTTTCTTACCTAATCTTCTTGCTCTTTTTTTTTATTAAGGAGGATTTTCCATTAGTAAATTTTTCAAGTGTGATCATTAATATTCATTATCTTTTATTAGTGTGTTAATTTCACTTTTAAGTTTGATTATGGTTTCCTGATTTTCTAAACTCGATATCTTTTCATTTTTATTCTTTATATCTTCACATAATAGTTCATTTCTTCTTTTTAATTCAGAATTGTATTTTTCTAACTGTTCAGTTTCAGATTTTAGATCTAAGTTAGTTATTTCAAGACATGCATAGTTTTTCTTAGTTGTTTTTAACAGTTTACAAATATCTTTATATTTGTTGTATAATTCACTAAAAGCATCTTCTAAACTATCTGAATCTGATTCATTACATGAAGTAAAGGATGAGTTAGAAGTTACCTTATCATCAATATTTGCCATGAAGGCCAGGTTGGCCTTTTCTTCTTCTTCTTCGCTGGAGCTTGACTCACTGTCTGAGTCACTTTCGTGGTCTCATGCAGCAGCCATGGCTTTCTTCTTGTATCTTTTGAATTTATTTGTGTTGTCCTTCTTCTTGAATTCAATTTTCTTCAATTTTGGACACTCGACTTTAATGTGTCCAGGCTTCTTACACTCATAGCATATCGGTTCTAATCTCTTAACATCTTTGCCTTCAGATCTCTTAAAGTCTTTACCTTTCTTGAAATACCTTCTTCCTGACTGGTATTTCTTTTTAGCTAATATGCGCTGCAGTCTTCTGGAGAGAAAGGCTTCTTCATCTTCACTGCTCTCATTACTTTTGTCACTTTCTGATTCGCCATCAGATAAGTTTTCTGTGGCTTTGAGAGCATTGTTGTGCTTCTTCTTGCTGGAGGATTAACCAGCCTTTCCATATTTATCTCATGAGCCATTAGAGACCCAATGAGTTTCTCAAGTGACATTCTCCTAGATCGTTGGCTTCTTCTATGGCTGTCACCTTTGGAGTCCAAGAGGTTGGTAGAGATCTTAATATTTTTCTTACCATGTCTCCAATTTCATAGGTTTTTTCCAAGCCCAGCCAAACCGTTGGTGATATCTGTAAATCTACTGTACATTTGAGTGATGGACTCTCCTGTCTGCATTTGAAATCTTTCATACTGAGCTACCAAGATGTCTATTCTTGTTTCCTTTACCTTGTCAGTTCCTTCATATGTGATTCTGAGCTTTTCCCACATTTCCATTGCTGACTTGCATGATGAAATCCTGTTGAATTCTTTCTTACTTAGCACACAGCACAGTATACTTTTAGCTTTGTTGTTTAGGGATATTTTCTTCTTGTCTTCATCTGTCCAATTTTCTCTGTTGTTGAGTACCACTAGGTCTCCATCTTCGATAATTGGCCAAAGCTGGAAATCGAGACCTTGAAGGAAAAACTCCATCCGACTCTTCTAGTAGTTATAGTCTTCACCATCGAATAGAGGAGGTCAGTTAACAGACTGACCTTCTGTATATCCTTGAGCTGCCATTTATCTTTGCTCTTAAGATCGTGAGATCTTCTTACTTGAAGAGACTTGGCTCTGATACCATTTGTTGCCTAGATAGCAAGCCTAGAGGGGGGTGAATGGATTACTAAAATTATTTTTAACAAAATACCTGTAAATAAACACTTGACAGAAAACACTAAGTTCGAAGGTTAGAGTTAATGTAAAATAAAGACAAACAAGCAAACACACAGACAATAGGAAATTTTATCCTGCTTCGGATCTCCTATCCCAAGGAGTCCTACGTCCAGTCTCCAAGAAACCACATGGGATTCCAGTAATCAAAGGTACAATCCCCCTTAAGGACACTTACACATCCAACCGCAGCTGGCCTTCTCTTCTCTACCAGAAGAGGGATTACACCACCTGATGCAACAGGTCTTCTCTTGACACTCGAGGAGGAAAGCTCACATAAATGAATTGAAGGAGAAAGGCCCCAAGACCAAGCTTATAGACAATGCTTGATCTGAGGCGAACTCTGAGAGACACAAGATTATCTCGAATGAACTTTCTCTCTCAAATCTATGCTAGCTCTCAAAAAGCAATGCAATGTTTTCATATAGAGCTAAGAGCTTAGGAAGGTTGGAATGGATGAGCTAGCTCTTCTTCTTCAGGTGACTCAAGTTTTCTTTTCGACAAGAGTATTCAAAAAACTATTCTTCAGGGAGGCACCAGTCTTCTATTTATCTTCTTTGAAATAATTTGACCGTTGTAGTATCCGTTGAAATATCCATTGTCTCACAATTCCATGCACGTTAGAAAGACTGGTTTGAAGCAAAGACCAAGTGAACCTGCATCCATTAATGCTTGGATTGACACATACATCTTCAAGGAAAGATTGTCTAAATCTTCTATCCTCTTGTCAGATTGACAGGTCCATCTTTGACATGTGTTTCTACCAGAGTCCTGCACACAATAAATGTCGACACATAGACAACTTCTTTTTATCTAAACTGTCAGTCAATATTAGTAGACGAGTTGTATGAAGATACACCAAAAAGGAAATGTTATTCTGTCTTCATACAAGACAAAACTTTATGTGACAAGAGTGAGGTTGGCAAGGATATATCGTGCAGAAATATTGTACCATCACAATAAATGTTTCAAGACCATAGGATACAATGTGACGCGCGGGAAGGTTTTTGAAACCCACAGAGATTTGAAAAATACATTTGAATATCATGAAGGATAAGTATTTTCAAGATTTATCTGAGAAGATAATGATAGTATTTGTTAACATATTTAAACCATGATCGTTGTGAAGAGAGTTGTTATGTTCATGAAACCGATGTTATAAACATAATTCATGTATGAATGAAATCTATGTTGAAATGAAGTCGATGTGACCATAATCCATGTTTGACTATAGTGAAATCATTGTTCTGTACAAAACCATTGTTTCATGGGAAATCGTTGTAGAGATGAAATCGTTATAACAATACTCAAATCGTTATAGCGACCAAGTCGTTGTTTTAAATGAAAAAATCGTTATGACGACTAAATCATTTGTTTCGATGAAATCGATGATGAAATTGTTGTTTCGTTGTTTAAGTGAAATCGATGATGAAATAGTTGTTTCAATGATGAAATCGTTGTAGCAACGAAATCGATGTTTTTCTATGGAAATCGTTATTTAAGTGATATGAAATCGATGTACCAACGAAATCGATATTTTTCTATGGAAATCGTTGTTTAAGTGATATGAAATCGATATTTTTCTATAAAAATCATTGTTTAAGTGATATGAAATCGATGTAGCAACAAAATCAATGTTTTTCTATGAAAATCGTTGTTTAAGTGATATGAAATTGATGTTTTACTATAGAAATCGTTGTTTGAGTGATATGAAATCGATGTAGCAATGAAATCGATGTAGTGATCAAATCATTGTTTTACTTATGAAATCGTTGTTTCACTTATGAAATCGGTGTGCGATTATATGGAAGTCGATGTATACTTAGACAAAATTCATACTATGAACTTCAACTAACAGTGTGTGTGGACCGCTTACAGATTTTACTTGAGTTATTTCTTGTGAATAAACTTCAGAAAAAGTTGTTAGAAAATGTGTTTTAAGGTTTTGTTAATCACCAAAAATTACATATATAATTCATAATAAATTTTATTTTGAGATGGACTGATCATCGCCATTGTCGGAAGGCCACTTCTTCTCTGCCTAGTCACCCTGGTCAGCTCGACGTGCCGCAAGGCTCTCCTCACACACAGCATGACATTGGGCAGTTGATAGGAGCTCTTTTAGGGTCGTCGGCTGTTGCACCCCCAACGTCCGTTGGAGGAAACCGTCGCTTGTGCCCTGAATGAGGGCACTAGTGGCGAGGGGGGCGTCCAGGTGTGGGATGCGCAGGGCTTCGCTGTAGAACCTTTTGACATAGTCCCAAAGGGCTTAACCCTTCTTCTGCTGTAGGGCCAGCAGTGAGGCCGTTGTGCGGGGTTGTGATCTTTCGTCCATGAAGTTGTCCCGGAAGGACTTCTACAGCTAGTGGAAAGAGGTAATGGAGCCCACTGGAAGGGTTTCGAATTAGGCCCTCGTGGTCTCCTTCAACGTGGCCAGAAAGGCCCCGCACTTGGCTACCTTTGATGCTCCGTGGAACACCATGTGCGATTCAAACCCGTGGATGTGGTCCACCGGGTCGGTGGTGCCGTTGTAAGGGGTGATGGAAGGTAGGGGAAACTTCGGCGAGACTCGAGCTTCCAGGATCTCCGCAGTAAACGAGGAGTGGAAGTCCAGGTCGTCATTCGTCGGAGCTCTACCCCCATCCCTGTGAACCATCGCATCCATCTGGAGGGCGCGGTCCTCCATTTATCATTCCAAGTCGGCGACGCATTGGAGGCTCCTTGCCAACTCATGGTCAGAGTGCGTTGAACCTTCCGACCGGGAGCCACGGGAATTAGCGCCCACGATCGATCGTGGAGGCAATGGACCCACGATGGATCTACGGGGTGAGTGCACCTGAGGCTTTGGCGATAGGCGATTTGACAGGGCCTTCCACGATCTCCGAGCAGATGCCTCGCGTCATTCCAGAAAGTGGCTACGCGTCTGGACCGGGGGCGGACGTCGGAGGACTCCGCTTGCTTCACCAGGGCTAGACAGGTTGGTGGGACCAGTTGCACTACAAGTTGGGCACGAAGCCCTTGGAAAACCCCAACCAACAGTTGGATCTACCCCCAGAGCTTTGCTACCTCTTGAGCCAAGGCTGGAGTATCGGTGGTAGGAGCATTGGCTGCTGCTCCGGTGAGGACTGCGTTGTCTTTGGCAGGAGGGGCTTGATCGTGGGAGGCCTCCTGTGAATGGTGAGACCTCGTCGCCCAGTTCCCGTGGTTCTGGTGAGAGGATCGTCTGCAAGCCATGGTTGTCGTCATTCCCACAGACGACGCCAAAATGTAGGAGTAAGTTCTGCTATTTGGTAACAGGCCGAATAGGTTCCCACTTGAAGGTTGAAAGCAAGCGGTCACCGGTGCGAACGGTAGCCTACAAGACCAGAAGGCGTCAGGGGAACCTGGTTGAAGAACCGGGAGAACCCTCCGATGCCGAAGTCAGATATGACTGTCCAAGAGGGCGAGAAGGGAAGGGTTCTTTTGTGTGTAGCTTTGCGGGTAGGCAATTGTGTGGGAATGTTTCCACGTACCTTTGCATGAAGGTTATCTATTTCTTATATAAGCAGGGGACCTGAAGGGTCCGGATATATTTCTCTCCAATGATGACTGAAGGGATGCGACAGTTGAGTTCCCAAGACGAGGGATGTCTGTTCGAGACGCCCATTGGGACTTCGCGCTTGTGCTACTTCAGATCATAGGGAGGTGTGTCGCGCCGTCGCATTAACTGCTATGGAGACACAAAGAGTCACATAGCGTCGTAGGTTATAGAGGTACCGAAAAGGATCCAGCAACCCTGCTCAGTACGGCTACCCGATGTTCGATGTTCTTGATGCTAGCACTGTGGAGGGTCTGAGCATGAGCCCAGAGATTGGTTCGGTGAGGTTCTGGGTCTTCTTCCAAGTAGGAGTGCTCGGTGACTCTATCCTGTTTAGATAGGTTCGGAGATATCTGGAGACCAGACATCTTGGAACCCTTGGGCGCATGGTGGCTGAGGTGTGTTCGGAAGCTTGAAGCTATTTCCAAAGACACGTGGCTGAACAGCCGTCGCCCTACTGCTATACTGGGTCATGATGGGTCTATGGGCCTAGGAGACTAGAATTAGTCTCCACAGCATCAATATGCCTACAAGCTACAACCAGGGTTTTTTGGTTTTTAATCCAAGCATCTTCCGGGCCTAGCTTCTAATCTCCCTAACTCAATTACTTGACAACGAGCATGGAAAATCTTAATTCTTTTAAGAAAGAAAGAACTTTTTTGTTAAGGGTAGTTCTTAAGGCAAAAGGAGTACTTGCTTCTCATAATTAAGTTTTCTCGAGTTCAAGGTTAATTAATTAAATTATGATGACTAACAATTAACTGCAAAAAATAAAAAATAATTAAAAAAAATAAATAGAAATGTGTTATATTGGACATATCTGCAAGAAATGATCTTTTTTAATAATAAAAATATTAACTATCTATTTAAACACTCTCATTGATGTCTGGGAGATCCGATCCTCCCCGAACTCCACGAACATGAGGCGGGGGCGGGGCAAGGTTCGTCGTATCGCCTGGATCGACCGTGCCGCATTCTCCGTGTGAAGGTACGTACTGTACCGTACCATATACGGTGGAAAAATGGCTTGTTTGATTTATTTTTTTAATTTTGTGACTTGGTTAATATTTAAAATGATCAAACTTCAAAGAAAATGAGTAAAGCATAAGAACATCACATAAAGAGGTTGAAAAATATAAATAAATTTATTTAGTCATTTAAGTCAACCCACCACAACCATTTAATATTCATCTAACTACATACAATCATACCAAAATCATGACACAATCATTTAATGTTCATCTAAATATTAAGGATATAATCATGAACTCTTACAAGCCAAATACAATACTCATATCGTCGTCCTCACATTCATCATTTTTCTTTGCATGAAAAATTACAATTAATATCATCTTCCTTAACATGTCACTAAGAACATTTAACAAGTTCTTACCTAATCTTCCTCATCATGCTGAGTATGTATGTCCACAAAACCCTCGTAGTAATAACTTCTATCTCCGAACAACCTCACATTATAAATGCTCTCCAAAAAGTGCAAATAATCAGCATAAGGCATGTAATTTTGATATAGGTCTTCGTACATACACTGATATTCTAAATATTGACGTGTTCCTTGGCATACTATTGTAGGTCCTGGTGGTGAGCAATTGGAATTTGCATGTAAGAACCATCATCACCATACTGGTATCCAGAGGCATAATAGCCACCATACCCGTGATGTTGTTCATATGGATCCAGTTGTGTATGTCCTGAAAAGAAACTGTGACCCTCACTAGCAGCCTCAGATGTTGTGCCATCCTATGTGCTCAATCTCTCAAAATCGGATACAATCCCTTGATAGCTGCTACTGTCTACAAGACCTATGTGTTGCCCTTTCTCATCTGCTTGAAATATTTTTGCTGTGCTTAGAGGAGCACCGTGATCTCGACCATCCTGGGTAGTATGCGTGAACTCAGACTCCAATGAAAAGCACATGCTCCCACCACCACCACCACCACCACCACCACTACCAACACCACCACCACTGCCACCTGTACCAGATGGAGAAGAATGATTTAAGGAGTCATCTCCCATACTCTGTCTTTGAGATGGCTCAGATGGTGAAGGAGTCACATCTGAATCATCCACTGTTGTGGCATCTGCAATGTCAAGGGGATATTCCCCCTGCATGCTTTTCTTTTTCTTGGAACCAAAAATCTTTGTTGTCCATCCAGATTTCTTCGATTGTCCTCACTGTGAAGTATCCTTCTTCCTTCCTTGTTTGGAACTGCTTGGCCAACCAATAGATGCCTGTGAGAGTAGTATGTCATTATATGTAACATAAACAAATAAAATATATGGGGTATTATAAATTAATATATATCACACTGGGTATGAGATAAACCATGACGGTGTGTAGAAGATGACTTAGACAAAGATGGAGGTCGAGGAGGAGGACCCCTAGGCCAGAAGAAGGGGGAGCTGTTGACTGAGACTGGGGGGGAGCTCTAGGCTGAATCAACATATCTAGATCTGTTGTGTCCATCTCGTAGTGAGTCCGAGAAGTAGGCTCTCTGTCAGCTCTAGTAAGACTGTCTACTTGGATGTCATCGTCTAAGTCAACTTCAGAATCTGAATGATGAGTTTGTGTCACAGGTGTATCTTCGGCAACCCTGGTATCTCCACCTACCTGCATCCTCTCAATAGTTGAAACCAAGAATGTGTTCAGCCGGGGTGGATCATCTGGATCATCGGCCTCCTCATCAAGCTCCATCTCCTCCCGTTCTATAGTAGACCTAGAAACCTATGACACCATCGGGTCTTCATCATCCCTAAGATAAGATATGTATGTCGGATCATAGTCTCCGTCCCCTCTTTTAGCATCCATTTGCACATGCTTCAACCTAAGCCGCATATTGTAGTGCACATACACCAAGTTGTCTAATCTTCTGTGGCTTAATCTATTCCTCACCTTTGTGTGAATTAGAGCAAACGTACTCCAATTTCTCTCACAACCACTAGAAGATGAAGTTTGTGATAAAACTCTAATTGCAGTTTCTCTAGGTGTTGGTGAAGTTCTTCCATAACTAAGCCACCACTCTCCTGCCACAAGGAAATAGTCTTTTTACTTACAAGATGTTCGTCCTTACACATTTTTTACCTATCCTAAGTAAATTATATATACCTGGGTCAAGCTTTTGTCGGGATGCAATCACTGAAGGGTCCCCAAAGGAACCAATGCCTTCGTGGAAATATTTTAACTGCATCCAAGAAGGCAATGTAAAAGTATAAGTGACATATTATTAACAGTTTGCAGAGTAAGATTAAACTTTGTACCTCATTAAGGGAGGCTGCAACTTTCTCATGACTCTGTGACATCCTATCAACCACCGATGTTAATGCACCCAATAAATCATCTCGATATGCAAGCTCATCCTCATGTTGGAATCCAGGATGGAGATAATATGCTGCAAATGAGTATGATGAATGTGAGCACATGATAATTGTAGTATATTATGGACATTGGTTGATATTTATTTACCTGCCATATGTAAGTCTCTACTTATCTGGCGATCCCATCTATCTTCGATGATGTTGATAAACATTTGGGAATATTTGGGTGATGTTGCAATTATACGTTTCTTGGCTACCTCTAGTTTCGCATACACCAACCCCATAGTTGGTGTTCTATCACCATCGACAATTCTCAAGACCTCATAAAGAGGTTCAATCATCTGCACAATCTTCTGACCCTTGACCAAAATTTGCGTTGTTGACCAAGGTTTCCACCTCCTGGCCATCGTGTGAAGTCGCAAAGTGGGAGGATAGCCATTGCTCACTTCTGAACATTTGCTTCAATCCATCTCTACGCTTCAACAGGACATTCAAGGCAATGTAATTTGTCACAAAAGGTGTGATGGCAGGCCTCAATATCTCACCACCACAATAATCTCGCATCTATCGCAGCATAAGAGTGTGATTGTATATATACCTTGTAATGTTTTGTGCTGCCTCAACGACATGCTTAACCTACATATTAAAAAACATTATTTTCATGAATTCGTAATGAATATGTGAACGTGAGACATATAACTTTAAATTTACCTGATGAAGTTGACCAATTTCTTTCAACATTAAGTCAACACAATGTGCTACACAAGGGGTCTAAAAATGTGTGGATGTGACTTCATCAATTCTTCCCCTGCCTTCTTATAGTTTGACCCGTTATCTGTCACCACATGCACAATGTATTCCTCACCAATCTCTGCTACCATCTGCTCCATGAGCTGTAAAATGTACTAATGGTTATGAATATTGCTAGAAGCATCCACAGACTTATGATAGAAGACTTGTCGATCGCAGTACACTAGAAAATTTATCAGGCTACTTTTCGTAGTGCCCGACCATCCATCACACATAAGAGTGATGCCATACTTTTGCCATTTTCTCTTGAATGAGGCAATGTAAATTTTCAATTCTTCAACCTCGGCATCTAGATAAACACCAGCTAGCTCTTTTGGTGTGGGGGGCTGCACATGCCTTTCAAGATTTTGTATCTCTAGCACCATTAGTTTGTAGTATAGACTATTGACTGCATTAAAAGCTAATCCTGAATGATGCCAAAATTTGGCAACAGCTCAACCCAGTTGCCATCTCGGCCCTTTGCTCTGTAAAGAGTCTTCAATTCGAGTTTACTTTCCATGCTCCCTCTGAAAGGCATAGGGTTCAATCTCCTGCACATCTAGACCGACGTTCCTCTTCCTTTGGGGTATGGAAGAGGTTGAATGACGAGGAGGATCAGTGTAATAGCGATGAAGGCCGGGCAGTTTGGAAGGATGTGAGGATGAGACAGTATCATCGCGACAACGTAATTCTGAGTCACCCCTCGCCCATGCCTCCGCCCGGCTCTCACGCAAAGCACGTTGCATGTCTTTCTCATATGGATCTCGAACTGTGACATGGACATTAGTGGCTTGGGATGGTACGTGATGTTCATCTTCTGATCCTCCTTCGTCATCTTGCAACGTGTTCTGACTATGAGTCATCTTCTCTGCTCTTATTTGTCTCAAATGTTGTGCAATCGCAATTTTAACATCATATGACACGCTTGGACAACCGAAAACTTCACTATATCCTGCACCCTTACCTCCTGCTAGGTATTTCTTTAAACAGGAGACACCTCCCCTATGGAACTCCATATTACAGTAATTGCATTGAAACCAATGCCTTTTCCCCTCAAGCATTCTACCATGTTGCCAACCAATATCATCACTACGTCCTCGTGGAGACATCCTTAAAGTTACACCTGTCACATAAGACAATATCATTAATATGTATTAAGAAGTTGGCATAAATATTAACATTACAAAATAAACAAACATGTGATTTTATTAACAACTGTCACATACGATAATAAAGTAAAGCATTCAACCAAGTTGCCCAGTCCCCTCTGTCTCGCCCCCCACTCTCCGATCAGCTCATAATGATCCGAAGGAACAATAAAATTATGTTTCAAAAGGTGATAACATGATAATAGCAAAAGCCAACGTCTGCAGGCAGGCCGGAGTCATAGCACGGCGTCGAGGAACATGCCGCATGTGACGTCGGATTCATCATACCGCCAAATAGCAATTATTGTGGCGAGGAGACTCTGGGATACCATTCCCTGCCGGTTCACGTCCAAGAATGCGGCTAAGTCGGGCTCGACCATGGGATCCACCCGGCAATACCATATTACTGTGACGTCTTGCAAGACATTGAAGATCACGATGTCGACGAGCCGACACTCGCATGCGGGCCTGTTCCACCAGAAGGTGCGTCTGGGTATACTATGTCAGACACCACGAAGTTGGCCTGCAAGAAGGACGTGCATGGGTGGACCAGTACCCATGCGCCTTGGTCTGCCACGGCCGCGGACGCCTCCATGTGCGCGGTGTGCATGGCTGCGGCCGCGGACGCCTCCACCTCCGCCTCGTCCATGTGCAACGCCTCCACCACGCCCCGTGAACTGCTTGCATGCGAGAGCGTGGCGAAGATACGTCGTCCAGACGTGGCAAAGGAGGGGCGTGAAGTGCTAGGACGTAGTCCCTCGCAGTCATCAGTTGCCGAAATTCAACTGGCGCCACAAACTCTTGCGTGGGTGACAGGTCGCGTCCAACCTCACTATCCCCATCATCGTCCGTGGAGATCTTCATCGGTTCAAAATCGTCTTCGTCCATTGCAGCAAGTTCTTGCGCATGGAGATCATCCGACGACATCCTATAGACAAGAACGTTGATGCTCTAATAATAATATTTGTTCTCGATCGGAATGTGTACCTTGTCGTTGCGGAAACTCGTAGGATCGAGAATAAGACTGTAAGAGTCTTCTTCGTTGTTTCCTCGCTCCAAATGCCTTCGGGATCCGATGGTGATATCCCGTGTACGAAGTCCAGCATATATATATATATATATATATATATATATATATATTAGATTACGTTGTTTCCTCTTCTTCCATTGTTAAATTTTACCTCATTTATAGAACATGGGAGCTAAATAACACCAAAAATAATTAGGCTGCCTAAACAAAAAAAACACAAAAAATTAGGCAACTGCCTAACTCTTGGCTGGGGGTGGGGGGTTAGAAAATAAACAAATAATAATAATAACCCCATCCCCATGCACCCGCGACGGAAGGGGGGGTTAAAAAAAACAAAAAATAACCTACCGGCATCAGCAAACTGCGCCGGGGGAGGAATTTAAAAAAAAACAAAATAAAAATTGGCGCGGTCCAGTTGGATCGTGCAAAATCGGCTCGGATCGGTCTGCACCGAACCGACCTGAGCCTTGTACCACTCTAGTACGCACGGATCACCCAACCCTGACGACCCGACCGTGCCTAAGCGCCGCCCGCACCCAAACACAGTGCGATTTAAACATACCGCAATGATACGCCGCGATACGTAGAACCTTGGGGCGGGGAGGGAGGAACTGAGGAAGCCTGGAAGAGGATACCGCCGTGTACTATTAAACCAGTTTGTATCCTCTATCTACTGGTCTACAAGTCTACACCACGCGGTGGGGCCGGGGCACGGATCACGAAGGAAGGGCACACGGATCATGGTGAGGAGTGATGTGGCGGCCTCTGCAACGCCAATCCGGGTCCCTCCGCTTACAAGGCCGCTAGCGCTTCCGCGTCAACACACCAACTCGACAAACCAGGTTCTGCACGTACTGGGCTCCGCCACCCGACCACATCATGGTATTGGCCTATTAAAAGTAAAAATAAAAGCCAAAATCCGTCCATCTGATCTGATGGTCCCATTTCTAGATCCCACCCAAACCCAAGTGTGAACTATTATGTGATGGAGCCACCATCTCCACACCATGCAGCTTAATCTTTTCAGACACCCAAAAAACCATTTTTTTTTCTTGGGGGCTCTTGAACAGTGGAGCTCCGTGTTGCTCTGACATATCATTTGGAGAGGAGTGCAGAGATCAATTAGTTTACTGCCAAGGCCTACAAGTAGAGTGGCGGCAGTGTTGGTGTAAGCATGGCAGCGGCCATGTGGGTTCTAGAAAACAAGCTCACATGTGTGTCGTGTGTTTTGGGCCTCCCAAGTTTTTAAGTTAATTGGTGGTTTACAGTGTGTTATAAACCTGAAACAAAGACATTGAGTTGGTACGAGTGCACTTTAACGCAGTCGTGTACTTTTTATTGTGGCCAAGTTGACGTCGGTGAAAGGCTTGTTGGCACATGCGGTAACAAGTGAAAGCAAAAAAACCTACCTATTCATGTTAAGACAAAGGCAAACTTTGATATCGTACTAACATGTCTCTTCCATACTTGGTAGAGAGGAGTGATTGATCAATTCATAGCATGTGGGTCTATATGTTAAATGGGTAGGGACAACCTAACGTAACGGGGTCTACTTGTCCAACACTTGGTGGGTTCGGTGCTTAATTTGGGCCCATTTATCACTTTGGTCGCTTGTGACGGGTATGATTCCAGTTCTGCTGATAGCTCTATTAGATTTGCAAATTTGTGGTGAACCCACGTTCGTGCAATACTAATGTGGGAGGTAAGCTCCATCAATATATTTATTTAGCAGAGATTAAATAACAACAATTTACAAAATACACTAGTTAGCTTCTTTATTAAAAAAATTGTAAAAAAAATATTCGTTTACTTTTATAGGGCAGACACGACATTAATAAGGAGACAAGCAATTGCGAGCCCCGTCGATCTGTCAGCTAGCTACAGACAGACGAGGGGGATGGCCATCCCTGTAAATTTCCACGAATCCCGAGATGCTGACGCGGCAGCCAGCTAAGCATCTCCCACCGCTTCGTATGCGTCACGTGCCTCCCTGCACATACATGCACACCACCCCCCGCTTCTGCTGCGTTTCTGCAGCAGCAGTAGCTTCGGCACGAGCAGGCCCAGCAACCTCCCAAAGCTCTTCTCTCTCTCTCTCTCTACTCCTCCCCTCTCTCTAGAAGATAAAGACCGGAGAAGGCAGCCATGAGAGGAGAAGAGATCTGCACGCACCCCCTGCCTGTTGGCAGGTCGTCGTACGGGTCCCTGCCCACTTTGTCTCTCTTCCCTCTCTCCCCTGTTGGTGCGAGTGGGCAGTGGGGAGTGGGGGGTGTTGGGGCGTGGCCTCCTGCAGCGCGCGGAATGGGCGGTGACCTTATCGTTGCCAGCATCCTTGTCCTCCGCCGCGCCTTCTGCTGCCCGCATTTATAGCTGCACATCCTCGCCTTCCTCGCGCCTCCCCCACCTCCCCTCCCACTGTCCTGCGCCCTGCTGGTGCTGTCGCTGTTCGTCGAGCCAACTAGGAGCCGGGCATCGACCAGCGATGGCGTCGCCCAGAGCTGCGACGGAGGCGGCGCAGCCCCAGCCGCCGCCCAGCCCCAAGTCGCCGCCGACGTACCCAGACGTCTGCGGGAGGCACCGGCTGCAGGTCGGCCTGCAGACCCTGAACCGGGAGATCGGCTTCCTCGAGGTAATGGCCGGGTTTTAATGGCCCCCTACCCCTGCGCAGGGGTCCCCTCTCGTCGATGGTTCTGCTTCCTTGTTTTGATCTGTGGGGGAGGGTGGTCGTAGGGGAACGCCGCTGCCTGCTCTTTTCACTGCGGGGGGCGTGTGTGGGGTTGGGGGCTTGCCGTCACCGTGGTGCGCTTACCTTTATCCGTAGAGAGACTGGTCAAAAGAGAACGATTTCTGTCTATACGTATGTAAGGCAATGCCTGGTTTTGTCACCCGGAGCCCGGAGGTGCTTTGAAATCATTCCTCTGGTTGATGGGAGGAGCTCTCCTCTTAGCAGGGCTTTGCTACCACTGCCCACTTTGCTGGTTTTCTCATGGGCTTAGCTCCAGGTTGGAATGGCATCATTGAGACATGGGAAGAAAGAAACTTCGGGGAGTTGGCATTCTCGGCCAGTAGCAAACCTGCAAGTTTGCAAATGGCGTGTTGACGGGGCCTACTGCTAGAAAAGATGGAAGCTATGCCTTTGGTATGCAGCATGGTGCCTCTGGGATGTTTCAAGCTTTACGAGTAGAACGAGTTCCGAGGGTTTCGAGTTTGACGCGTCCTAGATAGAGGAGAGATTTGCCCTTGTGGGTCCTGTTCCTTCGTCTCTTTTCTCAACGAGCTCTTGGGTGAACTCAACGCAGCTGTGGCTTTCAAAGCTGTGCTTGAATTGAATAGTAGCTAATATATGGGAGTGCGATGGCATCGAGTTCGTAGTCCTAGGCATGACCATTTTTTGACAGTGACCAGCTCTGGACGAGGAAAAAAACAAAGAAATCCTATGGTCAGTCGGGCCACGGGTTAAGATCCTGGTGTCTTCGAAGGTCAAGGGAAAGTTTTGGGTCCCTAATGGAAAGTTCTTACTTTTACTCCCTGATGTTCGTCCTTAAGATACTTCGTTTATATCATGCCAACCACTTTGAACAGGTGGATGCAGTCTATCTTATTAATGGGATGAAAAATTGTCTTCATGCTGTGATGTGAGGAAGTGCTTCAAGATTGTAAAATTAGCACTATCCTGTCCAAATAGGTTGCCTTATTGTCTGGATTATCTTATATTCTGTTCTTTCTTACATAAATTGATTCCATATCTCCATAGATTTAGAGGGCTTTCTGTTTTGCTTTTAATTAGGTACTCTTTTGATGAAGAACATTGTGTCTGTGGAAATGGGATATGTTTCATGCACGAAAGTCCAAGCTCTACAACACCTGAAAGATGAATTCATGAAACTCCTAACTCTTGTTAGGAATAGTCAAACATAAAGCCAGATATGCAGAGGGCATCTTTTTGTTCCATTTTCTCTATCTGACTGGATTAAAGGATTATAGGTGCCTTGTGGACTTAACAACGTCAAATGGAGCTTATGCAATGGACTGTTGTAGATTTCATCTTTCAGTGTATTGAGATTTTCAGATAACAATGTTTAGCATCATATCCTACATTATCCAAATTCTTAGTTTACTGTCACATGAAAAGTTTGATAAAAGTGTTTTAACGGAATAATGATTCCTCTACTTTTAATTTACTTTTTTTTTTCAACTGTCACATGAAAAGTTCACAGTTTTTTTTTTAAAAAAAAATTATAGAAAATTCTACTGAAAAGGAGAATGTGTGTAGTTACTGGTGCAGAACCGCAGAATGCATTTGCATTCACTATCAGAATGCCCGATAGTTTGTTTAACTACATAGCACACAGCAAGCCGTTGTAGAGCTGTCGTTTCCTGTTTATCATGTGGCATAAGTAGGAAGAACAATTTTTCTCAGAAACTGTAGTATTTATTTGATTGTATTGCTGTACACAGGAAGAGCTACACTCACTGAATGACCTTCAACCTGCTTCCAGTTGCTGCAAAGGGTATGTTCTTTCCAGCCACTGGTTTCTCTTAATGCCATCGTGCCCTTCAATCTAGCAAATATATAATTTCTTTTGCTTCTTGTTGCATAAAACTATGGAGATGTAGTGATATGTAACAACAGAATGTAATACCCTTTTGGCAGAGTGAACGACTTTGTGGGAACAAATCCAGATCCATTGTTGCTCATGTATGATTCCTCAACTAGCTCTTCTCTATATGCTTATTTAGTGTTAAAGATATTTTACACTTACTTTGTTAAACAGAAACCAGAAGAGGCACAAAGGCTATGCCTGGAGACGGCTCGGGTACTTCCTCAATACTGTCAGCAGCTCACTTGACATTGTTTCTAACAGCTATTGAACGTTTATCCCAGGTTCCTTTGATACACATGTAAACTGCTTTATGATGACTAGCTTAAAGATCTTGCTATACACTTATCTTGAAAAAGGTAGAACTTGATATTAGTTTCTTAGCGCCTCTTTGGATAGAGTTAAATGTGAGTTAACTCTGAGTTAACTCAGAGTTACTAGAGTTAACTCAAAAGTGCTTTGGTAGTGGGTTAGAGTTAACTTTTGTGGGTTGGGGTAAAAGTGTGTTAAAAGTGAGTTAACACACTTTTGTAACCCACCTCTAGAGGGGGGACAAAGTTAACTCAAGTGAGTTAACCACTTTTTCCTCTCACATCACAAGCATTAAATGCACATTAAATGCACCTTTTCCCATTCCCAAGGTAGGTTAACTCACTTGTTCTTACCAAAGTGTGTTTTACAAAAGTAGGTTAACTCACCATATGATCAAAGTTAATTCTATTATTACCAAAGTAAATAATGAGTTACACATGTGTAACTTTGTACATGGTTGGAGTTATCTTAACTCCAACCCATTACCAAAGAGGCGCTTAGTGATTGAAGAAAGTGGAATTCTAGGGTGCTTCACCTGGTTTGCCACCCACAAGACAAGTGTCACATCTTGTCCACTTAAAGTTGTCCCCACATGGGGGCTATTAGTAAGCCCATGCGGCACTTGTCTTTCATGGGTGGCAAACTAGGGTGCCCGAAAAAAGTGTGGTACCATAGCACAGGGTTGGCTGTACCGTCACATACCGCGGCGGTACAGCCGACCCATACCATGGCATGGTCGGTTCTCCCCCTTTTTTTTTTTGTCTTTCCCCACATCTTATATATTTAAGTGGTCTAAATGATGCCTAATTGAGATGAAATTTTAAACATAAGTTAATTAAGTGATGATACAAATTATGATAATTTTAGTTTAATTTTTAAATTAATTTTTTGTCCAGTGAAAATTATTCTAAAAAATTATTAAGTCAACCCATCAATAATTCCTGATATTTATGTTTTTAGAATCAGTATATTTTTTTGATAATTATGTTGACTTCAGATTTAGTTTTATTTTTAAAATTAAATAGCGTCCTATCGAAGTGCACACAATCAAAGTCGTGTCGGAATCAGGGTTAGTTGTATCGCCGCATATCATGGCGGTACGGCCGACCTGTACCATCACGTACCATGGCAGTATGGCTGACCTGTACTATGCCACGGGTGGTCCCCCTTTTTTTTCCTTCCCCACATCCGATACATCTAAAGGGTCTAAATGATGTCTAATTGAGATGAAATTTTAAACATAAGTTAATTAAAAAATGATACAAATTATGATAATATTAATTTAAATTTTAAAATTAATTTTCCGTCCATTAAAAATTATCTCAAAAATTATTAAGTCGACTTAATCTCAATATCTATGCATCAATAATTCTTGATATTTATGTTTTTAGAATTAGTACATTTTTATGATAATTATGATGACTTCATATTTGACTTTATTTTTAAAATTAAATGACGTTCTATTGAGGTGCACACAATCAAAGTCGTGTTAGAATCAGGGTTGGTTGTACTGCCGCATACTATGGCGGTACCGCCAACCCGTACCGCCGCATACCATGGCAGTATGGCCGACCTGTACTGTGCCACGGTCGGTTCCCCCCTTTTTTAAAAATTTTCTTTCCTCACATCCGACACATCTAAGGGGTCTAAACGTTGTCTAATTGAGATGAAATTTTAAAAATAAGTTAATTAAGAGATGATACAAATTCTGATAATTTTAGTTTAAATTTTAAATTATTTTTTTTCAAGTGAAATTATCCAAAAAATCATTAGGTTGACTGAATCTCAATATATACATCAATAATTCCTAATATTTATATTTTTAGAATCAGTAAATTTTTCTAATAATTATGATGACTTCAGATTTGACTTTATTTTTAGAATCGGATATTGTCCTATCGAGATGCGCATAATCAAAGTCGTGCGGGACTACGATGACTTATATTTTTCAATCTCTTTATGTGATGTTCTTATATCTTGCTCATTTTCTTTTGAAATTTGCTCATTTTAAATATTGATCAATTTATAAAATAAGAAAAATTAAACTGTCCCCTTTCCCATAGTATCTTAGCGGTACGGTACCATACTATACCGTGTCACGGAGAATATGACACGGTCGATCCGCGCAATACGGCGAACCATGCTATAGCATACCTTAGAAAGTAAACCCACGATAACAAGTTGTTGCTACTACTTGACTAAAAATTTTCACAAACTACTCCACAATATATGTATACTGGGTAATTTGATAATAATAAGTGCTCCTGGCATGATCCTTTTAAAAAATGCCTGAATCCCTTGAAAGAATTGAGCAAGCGTTTATGAGAGAAGGCATCACATAGAATGATCCATCTTTTCTTGTCTCTGATGTAATCCTTTTAGGCCAGGCCCATCCTACAGTTACACTTACCATGTCTCCCATATTATCACGACAATCATTTGTGGGCAAGGCCCACCCTGCAGTTACACTTCACATGTCAACTATAATATTAGAAGAATCATTTAGAGGATATATATTTCTTCAAGATCATATAAATAAGGATAACATGACTTGGGCTCTTAGGTTGTCTTGCTTTGTACACTTCAGAATGATTAATTGGTTGGAAACAGTCTTGGGCTGACATGTAAGGAAAAGACCAAAGTATATGCACCGAGTGATGTGAATTGTCCTTCTGGGTTCCAGATGGGACATTTCTTGTTCATTTTGCAAGATAGAATATCTATAGATAAGGAGTTTTACTTATCTCTACCATGATATCTTTCATTGTTTCCTTTCTCACCTTTACCTTTTAGGCTACTGCTTTCCTCTTTCTCTGTGCTATCTCTCCCATTCCCTTTTGTTTGTGTCTTGGCTGTTGCCTATTTTTAATCCTCATAGTTCTTTTTCCCCATCTCTACAGTTTATTCTAGTGGAATGAGAGTCCATTTCAGATTTTAAGTAGTGAACAAAAAAAGGGGGCAGATAGTTGGTAATAATACATTAAACAATTTGAATTTCTTCAATTATTCACTTAAAGAAGTATGTTAGAAAAGTTCAACCAAATTCCCTTTTGATGCCCCGTTGAAATTGAAGTCAATTGAATTTTCACGCATATCGAAATCCTATTATGTCATCACAGTTTGAATTTTATTTTGTTGTATAGAGTAAGGATTTATGAGGATTCATGTAGCCGACCCCAAATAATGGGATAGGGCTCTGATGATGATGAAGGTTTTATGAGGATATAATAAAAATGATTTGTAGGATGTCTCATCTGGAGAAATCCATATATGATATATAATATGATCATCAGAAAATCAATGAATTCATTTTTTGCTTCATCAGTGTTAAGTTAGTAAATATTATGTAGTAATAACAGAGAGAAACATTGAATTGAATTTATTAACGGATTCAGTTCAAAAACATCACCAGAAAGGAATATAACATTAAAACATTAAGCAAGAGATTCGTTATGTCATTTTGACAAGTAAGAATATTGAGAGCTTGTATTTTCAAAACACCACATCCCTGTCTTATCGGTCCTCCATTACAGATGTTGGAACATGCTAATATGCAAGTTGTTAAGTAATCCTTTTGCAATTGAGTCTCAACTTCGTGGAGAACATGCCAACAATTGTTTATTTATTGGCGACAATATGATTCTTGATCAGCGATTTCAGCCTATCAGTTTGTTTGACTGGTTTGTACTTCTATATGCGTGTTTTCACCCGTCCAGACTTTCCCTTTTGTATTTGGGAATGGTATCAGCAACAATAAATATCAAGAGCTCCTTTTACAAAAGTCATTAGGTATAACTTTAAGGTGTAACCTAATTACTTCCGGATGCCCTACAGAAAATGAGTATTTGGTATACCTTTTGTTAGTCCTGCCATTTGCATCTATTAAGAATGGAACAATTAGAGCTGAAAGTGTGTTCATGTTTCCTACCAACATTTTCATGCGTCTTTTTTCTTCGGTTCATGTGTGTTGATCATCTCATTGCATTTATATTGGTTTCATAACTTATATACTTGTAGTGATGAATTTGTCTCTCCTTTGTGCAGCATATTTTTCTTTTTATGCCCCATTTTAGTGCAGGCTTACACAATATAATGCTTTTATGTGCAACAATGAGACATCATTTAGTAAAGAACAAGAAGATGTTATCTTTTCTATCCATCCTCTAACTATAAATTGACCTGGTCGAGTCTGTCATGCCAGCTTAAGATGATAGTTGGTTTCCTCTTAAGATGGTATATATGTTTGTATCTGCAAAGATGACTCATTATCTTGAGTGGGCAAAAGTTCTGGAACTTACAATACTTGGCAAAATCGAGCTGCCCATCTGATTATTTCAGCTTCAGAGTGCTTTATTGAAAAATAAATCCTCTTTATTATGAATGGTAGCTAAAAGCCCTGCTAAATGACATTATTTTCAAATTTTCATAAAGCGTAAAGTTATGTGATCAGGCTACAAGCTCAAGATGATGATTGATAAATGTAGAAATTAGAAGCTGAATAATAGTGCCCATGAAACTAATATGTCCATAGTAATCCGTATATATATGCTCTTTCAATAATATGTTGATCAGTTCTTGTTCGAATCAATGACAGATTTTCATTTCAGTATCATCATGTTTAAGTCTTGTTCAGCTTATTGCCACAAGTTCCATAAGCCTTGTTTTAGGCATCATATGGTCACTCCTATCGATTTCTAAATGCAAATGACCCGTGATGGCTTCAGCAGAATTTGGTGAGACCTGATAGACACCAGTTGGTTCCTTCTAACCATGGATGCCTGATGAGTGAGTTTGCTGCCCAGGGCAAAGCTGTGCATTGGCTTCTCATGGATCTGTTGCTGTGGGTGTTCATGTAAACCGAAGAGGTCAGATTGCTGTCTCTGCAAGTTGCCAAAGAATTGCTGTTGCTTCTCTGGGACAGAAAATTCTAGCTGCTGCTCTGGTGGAGCATCAAAGGACTCTACCTGCTGCTGCTTTTGTACACCATCAAAGCTCTGCAGCTGCTGCTCTTGCTCCAAGCCAAAGTGCTGGAGCTGCCGCAAGTCCAGCCGCCACCCCCAGTGCTGCTGCTGCTGCTCCGATATCTTCTCATCCTGTAAGCCTTGCTGCATCCTACCGAGTTGCTCATGCCCCCGGTACTACTGCGGCTGCGTGTGCTCCTGCTCAGATTGCTTAGGCTCCCGCCTTTGCCCAAGGTGTTGCAAGCCCTGCTGCACGAGCCGCTGCCTCTGCCCATAGCGATGCTTGGAGCGCAACTACTACTTGGCTTCCACACATGTACATGGGATCAGAATTCCACACGTGCTACCGTGGAAAGCGTGTGCTCTTGCTCAGATTGCACAGCGTCCCACCTCTGCCCGAAGGTGTTGCAAGCCCTGCAGCACCCAGCCGCTGCCTCTGCCCATAACGATGCGTGTAGTACTCCCATCTACTTGGCTTCCACAGATCAGAATTCTATACCACTATGAATTGTACTAATATTCTTCCTCGATTTGCAAATATACAACTACACTGAGCTAGCCAAAGCCTGCATGTGTAGATATGGTTTTTTTTTTTGGTGACAATAATTAAATATGCTTGTAGTTATTTCGGCAACTTGCATTGGGCACTTTTCCTTCGTTGATATTTGTAATTGTGGGCCAACAGTTGTCCCGCACAGCCCACTGGGCCTGTCCAGGGCTATGCAGCAGAGCAAGTTACGAATTGGGCCAGAAGATTGGGTTGGTGCGGAGACGTCCACGTAATGCCCCTTGCGTGCTGCACTGCTGCCTCACGGAAGGAGCTCGTGGGCAGTTGTGCCGATGGATCATGCGCACCTGAATGCTTCCTTCTTCTGGAGATGGTCTCTTTTGCAGGCCCATCTTGATGTGTCCCGTTTGTTGGATCCCTGGAATCGGAACGAAGACTGGATCAGAAAGTAGCTGAATGAGACCCAAGACTGCTTGTGATCAGATGAGAGAGAGAGACCCAACAGCCATTCCTATATCTGATTTAGATTTATGTATTATCTGATTGAACTTAAAGATATAAGTCAACTGTTTTGAACCATTTATTTTATAAATGATTTATGTATCATATGATTAAAATGAAAATAAGATGAACATAGATCTTATTTGCCTATATGAGAGATAACCGCTGTTAAGTAAGATTTAACTTAATCATGGGTTATGTTTTGTATAAATTGAAATGAAATAAATACATAGACAGTGTCAGCTAAAAGGGGTGTGGATGTTAGTGTCCACCATCAGATGTCATCTATGTCCAAGGATGACGGCCATCTGTGTAAATCCAAAAGTCAAACTCTAGGTTGGTCAGTCTAGTGGATAGAGGGGCAAATGACCTCGGCTCGTGTGCAATCGAGCAAGATCGTAGCACTATCATCTAGGTGTTAAGATGTATGTGATTTGACCTCTTATGTTGTGATTTGGATATACGCTCGATATATACTTAAATATATTATTTTGTTATGATTATCAAGATATTTATCTTAAGTATGTGAATTTGCACATGAATATGTTATGATCCACTTTGGAATATGATTCAATATGTTGAGATCCAATTTGATCTATGATGATTGTTAGACCAATTATGAAATCTAAATATTATATGCTAAAAAATTTGAGATTAGTAATCTAACAAATGTTCAGCATTTTACATCTATTACAGTTATATTTCTTTGCATACATTATATGTTTAAAACATGCATGATAAGTTTGTAAGTTATCATTTGATTTGACAAATTATTAAATGTCTAATGGGTCTTAGGACTCACTTATTTTAAACATTTTTCATATGTTAGTAGCTAAATTTTAAGACAGTCAAAATACTGAAAAATGAGCACCACTTAGAAGTTGGCAATGGGACATTTGTAGATATTGGAAGACTGCTCTTCTATTATAATTATTTGGTCGTCCCCCAATCACACACTAACATACAATCACGTAATTCCCGGAGGGCCTTACTTCTTTTGTTTGAAATATTTTTTTTCAATCTTTGTTCGTCTCTATTTTAGGATATTTTTTAGTTGGACCAAGGACAGAGATGTGACAATTATACTGCTACCAATATCTTTTACCATCTAGCATACTTTTGTATTGCTATCCTATATCATCCAATTGCACTCTCCTTTGAGGCATCTATAACATTAAACAATTGAAATGCTATCATGGTAGTTGGCATTATTGAAGGGATTCAAGTATAATATGTGCAAGTTAAATTGATCAAGTATAATATCGCAAAAATTTCACATGAATTCAAACAACTTGCACAGTATTTCAAACCTCATCATTTAAGTCTCTACCAACCCATTGAATAGCTAAAATTGACATGTAAATGTTAAAATTAATAAGTATTACTTTATAAATTCTAATCCATTGAATTTCAAAATGAACATTCACGCTATGTGATTGATGGAAGTGATAGATCTAAGTTTCTACAATAATTTTTACACCATTAAATACCTTAGATTGACATGTAAATAGTAAAATTAATAATTAAATATTACTTTATAATTTCTAATCTCTTGAATTTCAAAATTAATATTCATTCAATGTTATTCATGGAAATATGGTAGGTCTTAATTTTAACATTATGGGAAAAATTAAAAATATTTTACTAAATTTGAATTTATTCAAAATAAATCTTAGATCTATTCTAAAATATCCTAGATCTATGAAAACTTTTGTTATAATTGGCTTCCAACAACTTGCAATGAATTTTAACACCAACATAATGCTTCAAATTAAACAAAAACTAAGAAAAAAAATCTACATCTAGGTTAGAATTTCATCTTGGAGAGGCTCGATCGAAGCAAAATCAAATTTCAAAATACTCCCAAATGAACCTACACCACTTCCTTAAGCCAAATCTGCAAATGAAAAAGAAAATAAAATAATAAAAGATAGGGACGTGGAAGGGAGTTGCTTTCCCTTTAACATGGAAGGGGAAAGGAAGAAAGAAAGAAGAAGAGACCTTCGGATGGGGAAGAAGAAAGGCGAAGGGAAAGGTTTATAAAGAAATCTGGGTGTCGGAATTATACCGCACCAAACCTGCATGATTCGATTGGTTTGGCCATAGATTTAAGACCGACCGTCTTATAGACCAATTGATCTATGAAATAATATAGTTTGGACGTACTAAACCGATACGATTTAAACTACCATATGCCTAACGTCTCTTTTTCCTTTTCTTCCAAGTGGCGCCCTTTCTTATATCAACTACGTGTCTCTTCTTCCAAGTGACCAATTGGTTTGACCGTAACAAGTCGAGATCATGCACTAATTATAATAATAGTTGTATTTATATACTTGACGTTATCTCATCTTCTTTAATCTCATAATTTTACCGTATGCCAAAGTATATCATTTGCTTTTGTACCTATTCAACTCTAGTTAATATTCTTTATATCGTTAATTATCAAATTTTGCATAAACAATATAGATCCTTACAATGGTTAGACTGTTTTTCTTATGTACTATGCACATATGCACTTTTATTTTAAATCATTTTACTAATATCTTTTTATTATTATGATCTACCATAAAAAAATAATGATAACTAATCTAAAAATAAATACCAATGGAGATCATTAAGGACTCTTAACTAAAATTCTAAAGATTAATCATCATTATCAATTTAATATTATTCTATCGGTTTGAATACTAAAGTGTGTTTTAAGGATAAAGCTTTATTCTATTTTATTTGCACATTTATTCACTACCTAAACCGCCTAAAATATTTAATGGCAATCTGATAATTTTGTAAAGTTTACATCCCGAATAAAGTTTTTATGATTTAATCTTTTCTATTAATTTAATGACATAATTGCAAAAAGTGATTAATATAAAAGTCGTAGAGAATTTAATGCTGTTTCTAATAGGTTGTGTTTCAGATAATTTGAACATTTTAACGCAAAGTTATATTAATTCTAGATATGTTATTCATATAATTCATTTAATAAAAGTTATTGGGCTCACATAGATTAAATAGATCATTTTATTGGGCTCAACTAGAGTTATGAATTGGGCTTATGGATTTTTGAATATCGGGGTGTTACACTATCCTACGAATATTAAATCTTTATCTATTCTTTTTTATCCTTTTAACTTCTGAATAAGAATAAATCACTACAACAAAGTTGCCCATATTATAGTAACAGTTTATATTTACGGTTTTGCATTTCTTAAGAATAAATAGAACAATAGTTACAATTTTTTATTTACAATGTCAATTTTACGAACTCCTTTTATATATAGTGCGGCACTTTTTTTTAAATGAGAAGATACCCAAAAATGTACGTAAATAAAAAATTCAAAAAAGAAGTTGTCAAACTTTTCATGTAAAAATCTTCCCCTCAAAATCAAGCCTCTTTTTCCCCATCTCAAAACCCACGAAACATCCCCACATCGCTCTCTGGAAACCCCTCTTTCCCCATCTGAAAACCCCAAAATCCCTAACCTCCACTACCATCTCCAACCCCTACCCAGATCGATCTCTGTGTATCTGAGCATAATTCTCTAATGCGGACACTGGTGGCACTATACTCAGTGGCGGCGGCTGGAGAGGGATTCCAGCCTTTGGACGAGGGTATCTTGGTGGAGTACATCAGGGCGATGTCGGTGCTCCAAGACGTGCTTGGCAGCCACATCAGGGACAACGAGCTCACCATCAAGGAGGTCGACGACAGCAACCTCAACATTGTCTACAGCATGCTCATCCCCACCAGCTCAGTCGTCATCAAGCAGGTGCGCCTCCCTCTTCTCCTCTGCTTCCTCTTTCTATTCTTTCACTTTTTCACTTTCTGCAACTATCTTCACTTCCTCATTCTTCATTATCACACTGTTTCTCTTGTTCTTCCACCTTAGCACAACTTCCTCCTCAATAAGTTAAAGTTTCAACTATAGTTTCATCTCTTTTGTGTTTGGTTTATTAATGTGTAAGTGTGCCAATGTAGTTTACATATTCTCCAAGAAAATTAAATGATGCTAGATTAGGCAAATGCTTTTCTCTTCAAAGATTAATCTATGTGGCTTCTGATCCTTGGTCCTGGTCATGTTATTCTGGCTTGGTTCCACAACAAGCTCTTCTGTACGTACACTGTGTAGGGGAGTCGTGGTTGATGACGAAAGATAGAGCATATTTTAAGACACTGGCCTTGAGAGAGCATGAGATCATATTTATGGAGTTTAGCATTTTGATCGGACGATGTCTTTGATTGGCATGCGCTACCTAAAGCCTCCACATATCATTCTTAGGAAAGAATTAATTGTTGGAATTGAGTATCTCTTACTTTCTCAGCATATGTTAGAATATATGGAAAAACTCTCTCTACATCTCTTTTTTATCATTCCACTTTGGAGCACAGGCGTGCTGGTAACTTCTCTTTTTCCCAGATTTATTACTACTATGGCTTTTGTTCTGTATATAGGGCTAATAGTTTCTGCAATCATTTTCGTAGTGCTGTTAAATCTTAGACATTTGGGAATTAACTTTAGTTGCCCATAACGGTGATTTTATCATTAGACCTGATATTTTAGCAATCCTTAATATGAAATTGGCTATAATTGCTCAGTTAATTAAATAGTATTCCATAATTGTTTTGATCTAATATAGCTTGTGCTAAATTTAGTCACCATGAGACTATCAATTTATCTTAACCCCCATCACCCCTTAGGGTTTGGGAGGTCGCCGTGAAGAAGCTGCCAAGGGGGTCGAGGCAGGGGGCAAAGGAATTCATGAACGAGGCGATGTTGTTGTCCTACATCCAGCACAAGAACGTCGTCAACCTCCACAGCTACTGCACCGCCTCGTCCCTATTGATGTGGAGGGAACAAGGTATAGGAAATTTCCTGTAATTTTGTTCTATTCCACTGGCCAACTTCATTCAAAAAATCTGTGATCTTCATGTTTTCTTCTATTTTCTCCAATGAATATGTCGTTATCACATAATCTGTGTTGTCCATAGTCTCACTTCCGCATCACAAAGTGGCATGACTACAAAACAACAATAATAATTTGGATGTTGCATTTGTTTGGTAGTTCTTCTGGTTGATTGTTCTGCTCTTATTGAATGTAGTTGCTAAGTTTTGTGGGAATGTTGAGTTCTACAATTCATTTTAGCATCTCTCTCATGTGATCTGGCTAATACTGATGCCATTTTTTAGGAGCTTTTGGCTCAGAGAAGAGTCGAGCTAAGGAAATTATATACTATGTTTTCTTTTTTCTTTTTCTTTTTTAATCTTTTGTGCGATTTAGATGTTGGAACTTTGATGTATTGAAAGGAGAATGCACACCTAAAGAAGAGAGTAGATCAATTTTGACCCAACAAAAGGTGTTGCCATTTCTAGTATTCTTTGTTAGTGATAATTCTCTTTCATGTTTAGTTAAACCATTATGAGTCCTTTTATCTTTCCCTTTGAAAAAAAAGGAGGAGTATTTCTCATTGAATGCATGCAGTAGGATTTCTAATTAGAAAAGTAAATTAAGTAGCCACATAGCATCAAGGAGAAGAATATGGCTGCTTGGTATTTTTTTCCCTGTGCATTTTGGTATAGAGATTAGACAACCAGAAAGCATGATTATGTTATGTACCATTTCAACAAAGAAACTTAGTATCTGAACTGTTCAATTGTCTATTGACACATTCTATCTTTACCTCATTCCATTTTTACAGCTTTACTGTAATTTTGTTCTGTTCCATTAGCCAGCTTCATTCAAAAAATTTGAGATCTTCATGTTTTCTTTTATTTTCTCACAATTAAAGATCCATGGGTAGCTATTTAGTCCTCTCCCTTAGATCCAACCATCTCTGGTCACATTGATGGTATCACCTCTACTAGGTATCCATCCAAAATAAAACTTGTGTTTATTGTATTCTGAACTGATCCTCTTCCAAATTTCTGATTTATGTATTGATGTGAATTGCATATATCCATGCTGTCTTTTCTGAAGTATTTATCTTTGATTAGGTTCCTCCATTGTCCCTCCCTTTCTGTGAGAGCCTTAAAGGCCAGTTTAATCATTAACGTACTATTCATGTCAAATAAGTATTGCCATTGAGGTGCTTGAAAGACACACTCTCACCCATCTCCTCCAATTCTATCCAAAACCCATATACATTTGTATCTCATCTATAAAATTCCAATTCACCCTATCATATGCTTGCTCCATATCCAACTTCATCATTACCAGGTCTCTTGGTCTCCTTTTGTTGTTCATAGAATGTACAATCTCTTGGGCAACCAAAATGTTTATCCACCAAACTCTTGCCTTGTATGAAAGCAGTCTGCTCAAAAGATACCAACTGAAAGAGGACCCTTTTATGTCTATTGACTAATAGTCTAGAAATGATTTTGTAAAGCTCATTACAATGACTAATTGGTCTCCAGTCCTTGCACTTTCTGGGGTTTGATACTTTGGGGATGAGGGTAACAAACGTGGAGTTAACCTCTGGAGGAATATATCTTGTCCAGTAGAAACTTTGAATGGCTTTCATTATATCCTCCTTGACAATATTCCAACTTTTCTTATAAAAGTTTCCATTAAAATCATCAGGTCCCAGGGCTTTATTTGAGGGAATTTTATTAGTAACTCTTTCCACTTCTTGCCAGCATAAGGGATTCTCCAACCAATTTGCATCCAGGTTGCTGATCTTCTTTAGTTGAACAACCTCTTCCTATCTGATTCTATCTCTATACTATGCCTCCTATCTTCTCTGGAAATGACTTGATAGCTCACTGGTAATGTCTTCTGGTTACAAAGAACATCTCCTTCCTCACTAATGATATAATATTTGCCACATTTGAAAATTACATTATTTTTGTAATGTGTGGAATTTCCATATCCGAATTGTACTAGAAGGTGTGGACAAATTTAGCAACTTGATTGGGTCTGTATATTACCCTGATGGTGATACTGCAAAAGACCTTGCCATGGAACTTGTGGAGAATGTATGTTTTGTTCCTTCCTATACCTTGCTGGCATTACATGAGTAAGAAGTACACCCTTTTATTTCAACTAGATTATTTGCTTCTTAAAATGATATATAGATGAGCACCCTTGCTTTGTGATGATCATGTGCTGGTATTTTTGGTATAAATGTGAATAATCCTCTTCAACTGATCATTGAATTTGCCTGTCTATTTTTCCCGTGCTCACCATGATGTCTATGCGTCATAATATTCTTTTGCTAGATCAATTGTCAGTAACCAACTTTTGGAAAATTTTTATTTATTTAAAATTATTTTGAGAATAGAACTATGTTTATTATAATTTTTGGGATCCTAAAAATTACTATGTTTCTACAGTAACTTTCTGTTATGAGAATGTTTGTCTCCTCCTCATATTATGTAAAGTTCAAATGAGATTTTTGGGCTATTCATTACAGAGAAATTTCTCTTCATTACATTCTTGTGTGTTAATTTTGCACTCTAAAGGTCCCTTGATGTATGTCCAGTGACACAAAGGTAGTTGCGAATATTCTTTACATTGAATTTGTGTGATCATGATATTCTATTACAGTATGAGTATTTGAGCTTTGCTTTTCCCATTTGCATTTTAAGACATTTTTGTGTTGTATGCGACCAACTATCTTTTACCTAAGTCTTGTGCAATTTGTTCTGGCAGTTGGCTGAAAGAATTTTCTAGTTTGTAGGGTTTAGCAAAAGTATGTGGAATAGAGTGCAAAAATGATGGAGGATGAAGCTAAAAGAAAGTTGAAGAATGTTGATATTCCAGAATATGCACGAGAATGGGTCATGAAGAATTTGAATCAAAAGTGGAGATTTTAGAAGCTAGAATTAATTAATTAATTAATACTTCATTCTTTGCATAAATCCATGTATTTAGCACATCCTCTAAGCCTCAGAGCCTCTAAGTTTGTGGTTTGATTAATTTCCCTCTAGTTTACCTCAATAATCATTATTCTAATATTTTCAAATATTTTTCCTTCTATAGATTCAATATGATGCTTATATCAACTCATTTTGTTAATATGGAAGGGATAGATTTGCAACATAATATCAACTCATTTTGTTGGCAGTAGATTGTAGAAGGTTTTATGTTGAACAATACTTTTGTATGATAGAAGGTTTTCCCCCACTAGGGTGTTATCACCTTCAATCCAAATTAATATGATCATCCTAAATTTTTTATTATAATTGATATTTGCTGGGTTTTATCATTGTATAATGGATAGAGAAAGAGGAAAGAAAAGTTTGGAGAGAAATACAAGAGAGTCTGTAGACCAGCTACCAGACTTTCTCGCTCACTCACAGATGAACTCTCCTTTGAAGTCTCCTATCAGAAAGGACATCTTAACCTCTAGTACCTCATCCTCTAGTTTGGATATGCACCATCAAATTTCATTTTCATACATTCCTCTTGTGTTTTCTGCCAGGCAAAGTAATAATTCATGTCTGAGCCACCTGGAATTGTTTTTTTAAATAAGGTAAGGCTTCTTGAGAAATTGACCTTGAAGACTTGAAGTAGTGCATGTCTCTGAATTTTTTCACTGACTCGAAAGTTCTTTAGCAAAGTAGAAAAGTATGATATTGTAAAACATCTGGATGTCGAGATGGGTCAATCAATGGTAACAACATGTGATTTTCTATGGATTGTGAGCATAGCTAATGGCATGAGCTCCTTTATTAGTTTATCTATTTAGGAAGGAGACTGCTCATTTTATTTGTGTTTTTTAGCATAGCTAATAGCATGAGTTCCTAACTAGTGTATTGCATGATTTCCTTAAATTTTCTTCTATTAGAAAAGAAATTCAGTATGCATGTCTCTGAATTTTTTCATTGACTAGAAAGTTCTTTAGCAAAGTAGAAAAGTATGATATTGTAAAACATCTGGATGTCAAGATGGGTCAATCAATGGTAACAACAGGTGATTTCCACTCGAAAGTTCTATCTTTTAGTCAGCATCAATATAGGTGATGCACTATCTTGCACTTGCTTTCTTTTGATTTCTAATTAATCAGTACATGGATTCAAATAGAATAAGGTAGAGGATCTCAATTCTATATATGCAAGTTTGATTAAAGAAGATGCTTGTATATCCCCATTTTCTGCTCTCCTCAATTTGTTCTTCATTATCCACAACAGCTTTGTTCAAACTCTTTCTATTGGCTGATTAGAATTCCTCAACTCGAATGATAATGCTTCTAGGTTTAATTTTATGTTCAACTTCTTCTCTGTTTACAAAATGTTTATTTCTATGGATCCACAAAGATTCTAGTGTCCTGTTGTGATAGCCTTAGTGTAAATGCATATGAAATTTTCTTCACCCATGAAAGGTGCATCTACAATGCCAATAACAAATGTATTTGATCGAAATGCTTTTATGCAGGTGAGCAACCTATCAAGGATTGTGAGCAACTTGTCCAACTACACTGCCAGCTTGTATTTGCATTTCATTTTGATAACATGGAAGGGATAGATTAGCAGTATATCAACTCATTTTTGTTGGCAATATATCAACTTGACCAAATGATTGATGTGCAATATTTTTTTTACATACAACAAAATTTTTGTGAATTTTTCTTATACAATGGATTGAATCATGATTATCATGTATTTTCTTTTCTTGTGATTGATAAGCGATGCATGTATAGGTGGATCAATGATGGAATATGATTGGATATAATACAGGCGAATCACATAAAATTATGTATTATTTTAAAATATATTTTGTGAGACGGATGAAAATTGATAGTAAAAGAGAATAGATTTATCACTATAGCTATGAAATATTTATAGATATTGTTATTGCAATAAAAAATTGCTATGGTTAAACTATTACTATTTACAGTTCAAAAGTGTAACAATTGCAAATAAAAAAAGAATGAATAATTGTAATTTATGTCAACAATTAAATTCCTACGATTTTATTTGTAAGTGTTGTTATATTTATATTTACATTTTATATTACATTTACTTACGATTATTTTGCGTAAGTATAAAAATTTTACACTTACGGTTTAAAATCGATGGTAACACTTACAATTGACAAACCGTAGCTAGATCTATAGCATCGGTTGCTACGCTATCGCTTTATTATCGTAAGTAATTTTGTAAGTACAAGTCTTTACTTACGAAATTCTACGTAAGACTTACGGTTTTTTGCCGTAAGTATAGTTCATTTTTGTTGTAGTGAATGAAATCACCTAAAACATCAACGAACTTGAGCTGTAACAAAACTTACAAAAAGTGCATAAAGAAAAAGCAATAGAATCTATTGAAAAGGCCATTTTTTGACATTTTTTTGGGGCAACTGGAGAGTTAGAAGCTCCGTTTCAGTATATTAAAATAAAAATATTCAATAAATTAAAATAGAAACATAGAACATTATATAAGGATGATCTACCAAAGCAAGAAGGACAGTACCAAAAAAACAACAACTAAGCAAACCACAAGAAAGATAATCACATATTCTTATTGCACTTTTCATATTGCACTTAAGTGCAATATGACTAGACAACAAGTTCATATGGCATCTAACAATTAGATTGTTACTTTATCACTCCTCATGTGAGGGGTGCCACATAGACTATTACTTAGTCATATTACACTTAAAGTGTAATATGTAAGTACAATAAGCATTTCTCTGCACCTAAAGTGTACAATATATAAGTGCAAAGGTTTATTGCACTTACATATTGTACTTTAAGTGCAATAGGACTAGGCAACAAGTCCATGTGACATCCAACAATTAGATTGTCATTTTATCACTCTCATATGAGGGGTGCCACATAGATTATTACCTAGTCATATATGTAAATGCAATAAGTCTTTCTCTTCTTAGAAATACAATACGTAAGACTGACAAGAAGAAACTCTAAATTAGCACCCATAAGGGGCAGCACAACCAAAAGCGCATACGAATAAAGAACACTTCTCCAAGACACATTACAACTTACAAGATCAAGCGAGCCATAGGATGTTTGAGCAAAGTTGGGTTGAAATCGAGATGAGGATTTGCTGTTGAGGCGATAGCTAGGCTATAATTTTTTTTACAGAAATATTTGTTATCAACTTTGATTAGTAACAAATGTTAGGTGGAATAATTTTATTGACTAAGAATCTTGTCAAAAAAAAATTCTCTCTTTTATTTCTCTATCCAGTAAAATTATTTGACAAATAATTCATTTAAAACTAATTAACAAGCAGTTCTCATTTTTCTACACAGCAAGCAAACGGAAAACATATGCCAGACACTTAGAAAACGCCATATGTATTTCTTTACTAAGATTGTGATGCTACGGAGGCCCCCTTCCCATGCACGTATGGGGAGGAGGGGCATGTGTTTCATTTCTGGCTGGTTATAACACTTATCCATGGATAACATTTGATGCATATAAATTATAAAGTTTGTGTAGCTGGAGATGCCAATGTGCACTCGTTTTAAGTCATGCTGATGTGATTTAGACACGCAACAGGACATATCTAGTGAGCAGTGTAGATTACTCACCTTAGTTTCTAAGGCTTAATTTCCTTTCCCTCCTTAAAACATATTTGCTTACATAGATGTGGTGTGGGAATCCACCATACATCTATATGTTCATTGGAAGTATTTTGTATCTGCACATGAGAGCACAAAGATTCGTATCCATCTTCACAAAGGATGAACCCTGCACCCCTATAAAAAGACGTTGCGACATCTGTCTTTTGTGAGATTGGGCACCAAATTACTTTATCATCACTCTGTTGGCGAATACAAAATATTTCGATAATATTTAGTGTCTTCTTCTAAAGAGGATGATCATAAACACGATGTGAATTATTATTCAAGTAATTTTATTAATTGAAAAATAGAGAAAGAATTTTTTTTTGTGAAATTGTTAACTCTCATATGATTGTTTAGAAAATAATTTGTATCGTTTTTATTACTCTCTTTAAATAACATTAAATATTTCTCTCCTTCTCTCTCTAGATATATAGTTAGATAGATAGAACTTGTATATCTACTCAAAAGGACGTCCAACGTAAAGAATTTGGTTAAATACACCCTAAGCTAGGTACATGACTACTTATAATTTAATCTAAGCCAAGACAAATTTAGTTATTTGTGTCAAATTAGACTTGGGTTGGAATTTTTCTTCCCAAATGTTACTTTTTTATTGAGTCCAACCAAATGACATCGAGTTTCCATTAAACTTTAGCCTTTAGCATACATCAGACGAAACGGGACTGGATTGAAATGATCACTTTGGATTCAAGTCATAATAGCATGGATAAATCTGATTGGTGATATGTGAATCTGCTGATGTCATCTTAGGCATGTCTGAGATGAGATCAAAGTCGTTCCGCTAATCGAGGTAAGAACAGAGGCAGCTGCCAGGTCGGTGACTCCCCATGTCATCCAATCTCATTGGTTCTAACTCAGTGCAACCTAACACCACCCACAAAAAAAAAAAAAAGAAATCAATTTTTGAGCAATCTCTCTGATATTTTGTGTAGGCAGGAGACATTCTTTGCGAGCGTTTTATTGATGCAGTCAATTATTCTTCTTATATAAATTATTTCAAAATATTTCACTACAAGAAATAAACACGGGCTTTCATAGATCCATGGCCGATTGCCTCCTACACAATTGCTAAGAGAGATATGACGCGAATGGCAAAAAAAAAAAAACCAATGTTATTGGTCCATTAGCAATGTAGAAGGGGACATCCATTCCAGCTAAGATTGGGCGAATTGGTGTATCGGATCGAACCACTTCAATTCACTAAATTTTAATTTTTATTAAAATAATAAAAAAGACGATAACATTATTTGTACTCAACTATGCCAAAGTTCTTAGCACATTACAATACGGCTCTAATTTAATTGCGAAAGGTGAAATTTCAAATCTTAACCTCTAAAAAGAGGCAATAAATTTGAATCGATGACCTCCCCTTTAATCAAAACTCCACTAATAAAGGTCTATTCGATCAATGTCCTTTCCATCGATGGATTGGTTTTTCACCATGACATCCTCGCCGCCCATGCGTGACCCACTACTATTATCCCCATCACGTTCTTACCGGGGACCGGGGGGGGGGGGGGGTGTAGACAAGAAAGGTCACTTCGCTTTACACACACGGCGGAAGAAGCTAAAAACTTTCTACTACGTGGATGCCTCTACGCCGTGCTTCCTCACTACAACCCAACCCCTTGTTACTTGTAAGATGCAGCCGCCGCCGCCGTGGTCTCGTGATCCAAACACATTAAAAACATTAGTGGGATCACCAAGGAAGAAGGTCCCGGGAAGGTAGGACACGACCGTCCCCACCTCCTCCAATAATTCACCCTTGACACAATATAAAAATGAAAAAAAATACTATAGTGGATTTCAAAAGTGCCCCTAACTTCAGCTTCAGGCAGCGACTGGTATCAAAATTGTGACCGATTTTAATTCTATAAAAGTTCTGACATAGTAAAAACAGTTTTAAATATTTTGGGTGTATATAAATTTTCGCGACGATAAATTTTAGGTAGAAGAGAGAGATAGAGAGAATAAAAATTCTCTCATCGATTTTGTGAAAGCATCCCCGAGATCGTTTCCCCGCAACGACTTGTGAAAACTCCAAATAGTCACAACCTTTAAATCTGCAAGCAACAGATTGTTTTCTTTTCTAAGGTTAAAAATGTAAAAACTTAACCAATTTTTCTCTGCTGCAGGATGCCCTTCCAAATGACCAACACCGCCTGACATGTATCGGGTAGAATTTGAAAACATGTCAGAGTACCCAACTCCAATCGATTTTGCAAAAGCACATCTTATTAACATTGTTTTCAAACATTGCCTTAGTCCAGAAGTATGTACCAGGGTTTGCCACTCATACTCACCATCCTTAGGTAGGTAAGGCATTGTTTGGTAACATTTTTAGAAATTTTATTTTTTAAAATTATAAATCTCCTAAAATGCTCTCATACACTAGCTTTTAAAACCTAAAATTCAACACATCATCATTACATTTTGTCTCTCTATCTCTCTCCTCTCTCTTAAAATCTATTTTTACACAATTCAAAATTTATTTTATTTGTTTGATAATTAAAGGGAGAAAAAGTAGGTTCTCAATCGTTAAATGATTAAAATCTACATTTCAAAAGTATTACCAACAATGTCTTAGTAGGGTTGATACAGTATCATAAAATTAGTTGATTAATTTTTTTATCGATCGATCGATTATTTTAATGAGTACCCCCGACGCTTAACAAATCAAAGTCTAAAATTAATCGATCAACTTTTTTTTTTTTATCGATCAATCTATTTCTATCAGGGTAATATCTAGATCTCATGATCTATTTGATCTTCAAAGAGAGATAAAAATTGGTCAATTGATTTGACATTTTTAGTCGACCGATCGGTACGGCACAGACCGTAATCTACTATATCACAGAGAATGATGCACAATCGATCCACACGGTATAGCCAAACTTGGTATGTACCGGAGAACTTAATTCAAAATTTAGCTCACTTATTTTTAAAATAAAATTGAAATGGGATAAGTTGCCCAAATATATAATCACTAAGTATCATATGATTTCAAAATTTCAACAATTTTGATTAATTTATTCATAATTAATTATATTCATTATATAGCAGTTAGCTAAAAAAATAAGTCTAGAGAACTTATTAATCGATTGTCATGATCTTGATAATCAATTAACTCATGCTACTTTATATCTCAATTATTCAATTAGTTTTTTTATAAGTAATTATGTTTCTTGTATGACACTTGGAGAGATATAATTTTCGCTCTAAATTAATTCACTATAGTTGGAGGCCCAATATCGGCACGTAATCCAGAAGTAAAAGCCCATATGGGCCCATGATGAAGCGCCAATAGCAACACATGAGACCCCCTTATCGTATCTCGAGACCAAGTCCTCAGGGGAAGTCGGCCTAAAAGGTGACGCTCCCAGGATGTTATCTTGGAACTTGCTAGGGTGCATGAGATACCTATCTCAGACACCACCTTATCCTTTTTTTAGGATAGCCTATAAAGGCCCTCAGCCTCATCTCGATCTCTATTATCTCGAAAATCTTGAGGAACGAGTGGCGTATCCTTTATCCCACCTGATGATTGGCTCATAACTCCCCATTATTGTGAAGGCCGTCACAATGGGAGACGTGAGCCATTTTGAGATCCCTCCCATGATTGGAGCAACTCCCAGAACGAGCACCCCAATATAACTGTCCTCATAACTTCTCATAACTACACTCGTAATAGCTAACAATTATTCTGAAGAGAAAAACCTATAAAGGGCCAAGAACTCTTCATGTCTATATAAGACTTCCTGAGACAGACATCTTGGTGAAGTTATGACTTAAGTATTGGAGGGTTTTCCTTAGGAAGTTATTTCCAAAACCCTTGATTGTCTTCTGGCTTATAAGTTCTCAATGTCGTCAAGAAACTTTTACAGAGAAAGCAAAAGATCACACTCTTCAACATTTAATCAAAATAGCAAAAGCCATCATATGAGAGAACATATTTAATGGATTAGCATGGTCTAGATAATCCATTAACCCATGTTAACTCGGAATAATATTTCTACCCCCACCCCTTTTGATGAGTAGAGACAACCCATGTGCCTCACTATAACTCTGGATGTCTTGAGTTCGCCTATACTATTATCTGAATTAGGTTAAATGTTAACCCTCATTTTTTTAAAAAAAATAGTGAGAATTAATTTCCAAATTTTGGTAAGACTTGATTGCTTCTCGCGCGATCCACTCCGGCTCTAGATGAGTGTCCTTGCTTCCCAATCTAAGATGGATAGTAAACATTTATTTATAAAATTTAAAGTTGAACTCTCTTCGCACCTGACATTGTAAGTTTTTTTAATAAATTTAAGTATAGAATCTATGAGAAGATGAACTATATAGATTCCTAAGATCTATTTACTCACTTAACAAAAGTTAAAATCCCAAGATCTATTTAACCACTTAATAAAAGTATAAACTTTGTATTTCATTGTTACAGATTTTATCTTTTTAACAATTCAAAATTTTCTCAAAAATAGCCTCACACTAAATTTTGCTGTTTATCTTTTAAGATATCATCATTTCATATTTTCTCCAAAATTTTCACATTTTACGAAATTTTAAAATAATTTTTATAATTAAAAATAAAAAATAAAAAAGAAGTTCTAATATTCGAAATTTACAATATCTTCTCCAATTACATTCTCAACCGCTAGAGGCAAAATGATATGTGGGCCCGACCCGACCATTGAAATGTCTATCCCAATGGGAATCTCCCCGTGGGACCCACAACCCTTATCAGGCCCCCAGCGCCCAATAAATGAGGAGCGTCCAGCCACCCAGCACAACCCTCCTCCGCCCCCACTCCACCCACCATGGCCGCGCCACCGTCCACCTTCGCCCTCCGCCTACTCTCCTTCCTACTCCTCGGCATCGCCGCCGCTTCACCCTCCGGAGTGGCGGAGGCCGACGCCCCGCGCACCTACATCGTCCACGTCTCTCCCTCTCACAAGCCAGCCGCCTTCGCCAGCCACCGCCACTGGTACGCCTCTACCCTCGCCGAGGTCGCCCCGCCCCCTGTCCCCGCCTCCCGCATCCTCTACACCTACGACCGCGCCGCCACCGGCTTCGCGGTCCGCCTCTCCCCATCCCAGGCCGACGCCCTCCGAAGCCTCCCCGCCGTTATCGCTGTGGAGCCCGACCGGCCACACCAGCTGCACACCACCCGCACGCCGGAGTTCCTCGGCCTCACCGACGTTTCCGGTATTTGGCCTAACTCCCATTACGCCGACGATGTCGTGATTGGCGTCCTCGACACCGGGATCTGGCCCGAGCGGGCAAGCTTTTCTGACGACGGTCTGTCCCCGGTGCCGTCGACCTGGCGCGGCGTCTGTGAGACTAGCCGCGACTTCCCGGCATCCTCCTGCAACAGCAAGCTCATCGGCGCCCGGGTCTTCTACAAAGGCTACGAGGCCGCCCGGGGATATCCCATTAACGAGACGGCCGAGTCCAAGTCACCGCGGGACACCGAAGGGCACGGCACTCACACGGCCTCCACTGCCGCCGGCGCGGCGGTGACGGGAGCCGCGCTGTTCGGTTTTGCCGCCGGGGAGGCCAGGGGGATGGCCACCAAGGCCAGAATTGCCGCCTACAAGATCTGCTGGTCGATGGGTTGCTTCGACTCCGACATACTCGCTGCCATGGACTCGGCAGTCGCCGACGGCGTCAATGTCATCTCCCTCTCCGTTGGCGCCAACGGCTACGCTCCGAGCTACTACCGCGATTCCATCGCGATCGGGGCCTTCGGCGCCATCCAGCATGGTGTCCTCGTCTCCTGTTCCGCCGGGAACTCCGGCCCTGGGGCCTACACAGCCGTCAACATCGCCCCCTGGATCCTGACCGTGGGCGCGTCCACGATCGACCGGGAATTCCCTGCTGATGCCGTGCTCGGCGACGGGAGCATCCACCCCGGAGTGTCCCTCTATTCGGGTGATCCGCTGGGGCAGAGCCCCCTGTCCCTCGTGTACAGTGGTGACTGCGGCAGCGCGCTGTGCCTCAGCGGCCACCTTGATCCTGAGAAGGTCGCCGGGAAGATCGTCCTCTGCGACCGGGGTCTCACCGCCCGCGTGGAGAAGGGCGCTGCCGTGAAGCTCGCCGGGGGCGCTGGCATGATACTCGCCAACACCGCCGACAGCGGGGAGGAGCTCGTCGCCGATGCCCACCTCGTCCCCGCCACCATGGTGGGCCAGATCGCCGGCGACAAGATCCGCAACTACACCCAGACAGGGCAGAACATGACGGCCACCATCCTCTTCCGGGGAACAGTGACGGGGCCTTCGCCGGCGGCGCCCCGGGTGGCCGCCTTCTCCTCCCGGGGCCCTAACATCCGCACCCAGGAGATCCTGAAGCCCGACGTGATCGCCCCCGGGGTGAACATCCTCGCCGCCTGGACGGGCTTCGCCAGCCCCACCGACCTGGACATCGACCCCCGCCGGGTCGATTTCAACATCATCTCCGGCACCTCCATGTCCTGCCCTCACGCCAGCGGCCTCGCGGCGCTGCTCCGACAAGCCCACCCCGATTGGAGCCCCGCCGCCATCAAGTCCGCCCTCATGACCACCGCCTACAACACGGACAACTCCGGCGGCGTCATCCACGACCTCGCAAACGGCAAGGAGTCTACACCCTTCGTCCGCGGCGCCGGCCACGTCGATCCTAACCGCTCCCTCAACCCGGGCCTCGTCTACGACCTCCAAGTCGGCGACTACATCTCATTCCTCTGCACCATCGGTTACGGCCCCCTGCAGATAGCGGTTTTCGTCAAGGACCTCGCCGTGGACTGCTCCGGGAAGGAGATGGCCAGCCCCGGCGACCTCAACTACCCATCCTTCTCCGTCGTATTCGACCCCCACAACAAGGTTGTCACCTACAGGAGGACAGTAAAGAACGTGGGCAGCACCCAGGCGGGAGAGGTCTCGTACGAGGTGGAGGTCTCCCCCCCACCGGGCGTCGACATCAGCGTGAGCCCCAGCAAGCTCGTGTTCAGCGAGCCGAACCAGACGCGGTCCTACTCCGTCACCTTCTCCACGGTGCGGGATCCCGCGAAGGCGTCGGCATCGGTGGCGTTCGGATCTATCGCGTGGAAGGACGGCGTACACGTCGTGAGGAGCCCCGTGGCCTTCCAATGGACCTCCGCGGGGCTCGTCTCCGCCATGTGAGCTCCCAGACAATCGAGCTCACTTCACCGGTTCCAGGTAAACCAGTCTGAGAATTTTCTCACAAAATTTTACTACGAAGTTCCATGTCGGTTTTTACTGACCAGGGTAGGGTTGTATCATTGCCGCTGCCATATATGGTTAGAACTGTTCAAGAAATTTATAATTAAGGATATATTTGATATCAAAATAGATTGTATCCTCACTTTATCCCTAATCTATCCTAATAATAAACATGTTCTAAATATCCTAACCCTTTGGTCGGTGAATCCAACCCCCCAAAAAAAACGTGCTATTTTGGTAACAGGTTAGGTTGATTAACATGAAAATTAACTCATTTTATTTTAAATGAATTAAGGGAGAATTAATTGCAGGTCCCTGGTAGGGATCTGACATTAATTTCAGGTCCCTGTCAGTTTTTTCCAAACCATGCGGTCCTTACTTTATACAGGACTTATTTTTAGGTCTCTACTTTTTGTCCTCGTTATCCTCCCTCGTTATCTCAATATGTGTAACCGTTATCTCAAAAGTGTGTAACTTGTTACCCAGTTACACATATAACTGTGTTACACAGTTACACAGTTGCCCAGTTATCCACTTACTTCGTTACCCAGTTACTCAGTTACCAAGTTACATACTTATACAGTTACACATGAAACTATGTAATTACATAGAAATTTTATAAGTTTGTAACTCTATAATTAGGACTTACCTAATTACATAGTTACATAGTTTTAGAAGGATTTATATAATTATTTTATAACCGTTATCCCAAAAGTGTGTAACTTGTTATCCAGTTACACATATAACTGTGTTACCCAGTTACCCAGTTACATACTTACACAGTTACACATGAAACTATGTAACTACATAGAAATTTTATAAGTTTGTAACTCTATAATTAGGGCTTACCTAATTACATAGTTACATAGTTTTAGAAAGATTTATCTAATTATTTTATAATCGTTATCCCAAAAATGTGTAAGTACGTACTTACACAGTTACATATAAATCATGTAATTGTGTAACTTATTACCCAGTTACACATGTAACTGTGTCATCCAGTTACCCAGTTACATACTTACACAATTACACATGAAACTATGTAACTATATAGAAATTTTATAAGTTTGTAACTCTATAATTATGGCTTATCTAATTACATAGTTTTAGAAGGATTTACCTAATTATTTTATAACCGTTATCCCAAAAGTGTGTAAGCACGTACTTACACAGTTACATATAAATTATGTAATTGTGTAACTTGTTACCCAGTTACACATGTAACTGTGTTACCCAGTTACCCAGTTACATACTTACACAATTACACATGAAACTATGTAACTACATAGAAATTTTATAAGTTTGTAACTCTATAATTAGGGCTTACCTAATTACATAGTTACATAGCTTTTATATAGTTACATAGTTACATAGTTTCTATAATTAGGGCTTACCTAATTACATAGTTACATAGTTTCTATAATTAGGACTTACCTAATTACATAGTTACATAGTTTCTACAATTAGGGCTTACCTAACTGGGTTCCATTCTACCTGACAATGGCTGTCGACAGCCAGGCTGTCGACAGACACTATCAGGATCCCATTTAAACTAATTTTTAATAGAAATGGGGTCCTTTTCATTTCAAAGCACACGGTCTTAAGACGCCAGGAGGAATCTATGTTAGCCCTCGAAAAGGAAAGATAAATTTAATCCAAACGTTCACATAATTTTAAAATATCCACCCCCAGACGTCAGAAAACCCAAATCGTTTATCTAACTTAAATTAGAATCTAATCTAACCGTTTATCTAACTTAAATTAGAATCTAGATTAGATTCAACAGTAAATATCTATTAAAACCCAAGCACGCGATTTTAATAGATGTTTACTGTTTAATCTAATCTAGGAGTTTATGTTAAAATCTTAAAATCTTAGATTAAAACCCAAACCCTTCAATTAAAAATTAGTTTAAATGGGGTCCTGATAGTGTCTGTCGACAGTCTGGCTGTCGACAACCAGGCTGTCGTCGACAGCCAGGCTGTCGACAGCCACTGTCAGGCAGAATGGAACCCATGAGGCAGCCTAAAAATCTCAAAAATTCCCCACCGTAATTGAACAATAATTCGGCTGGTCCAATTGAGCTGTCGACAGCCACTGTCAGGCAGAATGGAACCCATAAGGCAGCCTAAAAATCTCAGAAATTTTCCACCGTAATTGAACAATAATTCGGCTGGTCCAATTGTCTACATTTTTATATATTCAAATAATGTTTGTTTATGTTAAAATTTTAACCATAGACTAATGTGATAGGTTTACAAATTATAGTAATTTTAGTTTAATTTTTAGATTTTATCTTACAATTAAAATTTTCCAGAGCGTTACACATACTTACATGTATAACTGGGTAAGTTACACAGTTACAGAATTTACATACTTACATGATTACATACTTACATATGTAACTGGGTAAGTTACACAGTTACAGAATTTACATACTTACCCAGTTACACATGTAACTGTGTAAGTACGTATTTACGCAGTTACTATTTTTGATATATTACGAATTAAAATAATTAGATAAATCTTTCTAAAATTATGTAATTAGGTAAGCCTTAATTATAGAGTTACAAACTTATAAAATTTCTATGTAGTTACATAATTTCATGTGTAACTGGGTAACATAGTTACATGTGTAACTGGGTAAATTACACAATTACAGGATTTATATGTAACTGTGTAAGTACGTACTTACATACTTTTGGGATAACAGTTATAAAATAATTAGATAAATCCTTCTAAAACTATGTAATTATGCAATTAGGTAATTACGTAAGCCCTAATTATAGAGTTACAAACTTATAAAATTTCTATGTAGTTACATAGTTTCATGTGTAACCGTGTAAGTATGTAACTAGGTAACTGAGTAACTGGGTAACTGAGTAACTGGGTAACTGGGTAACACAGTTATATATGTAACTGGGTAACAAGTTACACACTTTTGGGATAACGATTATAAAACAATTAGATAAATCTTTCTAAAATTGTGTAACTATGTAATTAGGTAAGCCATAATTATATAGTTACAAACTTATAAAATTTCTATGTAGTTACGTAGTTTCATGTGTAACTGTGTAAGTATGTAATTGGGTAACTAAGTAACTGGGTAACTGAGTAACTGGATAACTGGGTAACTGTGTAACACAGTTATATGTGTAACTGGGTAACAAGTTACACACTTTTGGGATAACGGTTATAAAATAATTAGATAAATCCTTTTAAAACTATGTAACTATGTAATTAGGTAAGCCCTAATTATATAGTTACAAACTTATAAAATTTCTATGTAGTTACATAGTTTCATGTGTAACTGTGTAAATATGTAACTAGGTAACTGAGTAACTGGGTAACTGAGTAACTGTGTAACATAGTTATATGTGTAACTGGGTAACAAGTTACACACTTTTGGGATAACGGTTACACACTTTGAGATAACGGGGGAAGATAACGGGGACAAAAAGCAAGGACCTAAAAATAAGTCCTGCATAAAGTAAGGACCGCATGGCTTGGAAAAAGCTGACAGGGACCTGAAATTAATGTCAGATCCCTGCCAGGACATGCAATTAATTCTCCCATGAATTAACTTGAAAATTAATCAGATTAAGCTATCTATTTTACTTTAAAATGGGCTAACTCAAAAACTTACTCCATTAAATATCTCCGTCAACGTGTTGGTTTGTCTTTTACTCATTTTTTAAAAGAAAGACCCCACACTTGTTTACCCACAGGTAGCCAACTTACCCAATCTCAAGATTAACCCAAGTTAAAGGAGGTTAACCAGGTTAGATAATACATCCTAATCAAAGTCATTTTTACTTAACCCAATGCTAACCCAAGGTTACAAGGGGTGCACTGCCCACTCTTGTAAAAGAGAAATAGTTTTGTAACAGTAACACATTAAAATAATAATATTATTAAAATTATGTCACATCAGTAATTAAAATTAAAAACTAAAAATTTCTCATAAACGATGAAATTGCGGTGTATTTTGATTAGTATGTTATTTTAATATATTATCAAATAATATTACTAAATTATTTTCCCTTGCAAAAAACGTGCCATCAGATGACCCACCCGCCCTGCGGGTAAGGCACCCACGTGGTGATTTGTGGCGCTCCCTTGTTGCCTATTTCTCTTATCCAAATTAAGGAGAATAAATTAGTTTAAGGGATACATTTATATTTTGAATGGACGGTCTAAAGGATAGTAAGTGTTTTTCTAAAGGTGAATATTATCAGTTTGTCTTCTACCACCTATTTAAAAGTCGAGAGATTATCAGAAAAAAAGAGTTTACCTAGGCATTTATGCTCGGATAGTTTATCAAATAGACTAACTATTTTTTGTTACTGCTCACAAATTTAAATAAATAATTAGAGTTATTATTATAATTAGAGTTATTATTCTGAATTTATGTACTTAATATGATTTTAAAATATGATATTTAAAAATAAATAAATCTTTTGTAATTAGACTTCTGAATTTGTGGTGATCAACAATTAAATAACTAGATAAAGATATTTTTGAAAAGAGTATCATGTGTTGACTATAATAATCGATTAGTAGAAACCTTTTATTGTTGGGTAATCGATTAGGCTGGAAGGAACCTCAGTCTGTCAGTCATGAAGAAAACTCAAACCACATTACGAGTGAGCTTAGTCGGTTTGCATTGTTTGGTAACAATGACAGATTTAAAGAGGAAATAATGGAGTCACCTGACTCCACTAAAATTTTAAAACTCTATTTATGAGTCTAAAGTTTTTTATTAAATTAATTTAGTTGAATTTTTTTTTTAAAGAGTGACTCTACTAGAAGAAATTCCTGAGTCCGCCTATATTGGGACACATGATGTCTTAGCATAGCGAGAGATGTAGTCACAAGTCTCAAGGTGTGCTATATGTAACTTTTTTAACAATCCAAATGTAGATAAGGCTCTTGAGTAGAACCGATCAACGCGATGTATGTTCTTTATACATATAGATGGTGGATTGTTGGATAGGAGTGGCGTAAATTTGAAGGAAAAGTATGCTGGTCCTAGAGCAACAAGAAGGCATATTGTGATGGTTTCAACACGAAGAAGGAAATTGATTTTAAGGGAGAATAATTTGTGTGATTCTAAAAGTATAGTTTGTATGTCTTCTTTTCCAAGAATTTAATAAGAGAGATGTGTATGAATGAGATTATATGAATCTTTGCAGTTTGCATGTCTATAAATTGTTATTGTCGTAGCTTGACGAATATGAATCTATAAGAAATATGTTTGATGCTATGATATATGAATTGATTTGTTTCTTATGAATTTTCAGAATTCTATCTTTATGAAATTTTATGTTTGAACTAGATAATATGTACCATAAATCTCCTTATGAGCTAGTTTACATTGTGCACCATGAGATTTTTGATGTGTACGTAAGAATTATGGATAGACGTTATCTTAGAAGAGATGGGTTTCTCTTAGAAATATTTTTCGGGGAGTTCAAATATGAGGGTATGCATAAAAATTCTTGAAGTTGGGTCACCTAAGATCTAATGGAGGGTTGTGGTGGTGTAATCTTGTTTGGGCCGGAGCCAAACGGGCCTCCACTAGAGAAGATGGGGAAGACGAACACCGGTGTGGACGAGGGCCTGCAAAACCAGAACTGGATCAGGGGGTCCGGTGAAGACCGGGGAAACCCTTTGATGCCTAAGTCAGCACGAGGCTTGCAAGGCAGGGGGTTTCGGAGTGTGAGAGTGTGTTCGCGTCACAGAGAACGTACCAATGCATGGTCCTGTACCTGTGTTTTTATAGGCGTTGGTGCCAAGGCGAACATGCGTAACGTTGGTAGATCGTGCCTGAAAAGGCGCCTTGATGGGCACGCATAACGGGAGGAGTTATGCGCTCAGGTGCCCGTTGGGATGCCAAACAGTTCGTGCCTCTTGATGACGGAGCTCGTGGCCTGGGGCGGTTATAACCGCAGCGTAAACCAGAGAACCTGCTTGGCACCCTCTGGACACACCTTCCGAGCAGGTGACCCGCATGGGGGCTCGAACGTGCTGTTCGGTGATATCCAGGGTTGTTCCGCGCAGCAGGATTAAGATCCCTGTTCGGAAGCCGCCCGCTAACGAGTTTGGCAATGCTTCGCTAAGGGTGGCTGGCGCGTGGGTCCCCTTTCCTCCGATCCGTACAGAGGCGTGGGACCGTGCAAGGAGGCCACGTCAAAAGGGAAGGCGCTAATGGGCCTTGATGCAATGGGCTTAGGTGGCAGAAAACAGCCACCACACTTGCCCCCCACGCCCTCAAGTGGCTCAGAAGCCGGAGCGCTTGTGGGCGGCGACCTGCTCGGGTGTCACCTCCGCCATAAATGCCGTATCGTCCCCGGAGATCCGAACAGACCTGTAGCGACGCCGTTGCAGAGGGGTTCACCTCGAACATGAGGCTTTCATGATGACCACGTGGGTCGTGTCAAAACCGGAACATCACACGCCAGGCCCGAACGGTCACCCGCGGGTCAATCGAGAGGAGACTTGGAGTGGAGGGAAACGCCGTTTCCAGCCCCACTTCGAATTTCGTGCCTCACCTTCCTTATAAGGAAGGGGAGGAGGTGAGAGCGGGGTCTTCGTCTTCGAAAGATTTTCCAGAGTCCGCTGCCTCCAAAGCCACTTGCCATCTCCTCTCTCGAACTTTCCTCTGCTCCCGTACTTCTTCTTCTTCGCGCGTTGTGCTCCTTACCTTCCAGTGATGGCCCAGAAGGGAAAGGAGATCGTTGAAGCCAGTGGGATGCCGCCGGTGGGAGCGAAAGCGGCGAGGTATCGGAGCTTCGAAGGTCTCCGAGAGCGCTTCCGGATAGGTGAGGAGTACAACATCGTCTTGATGCGTGAGGACGAGTCGTACCTAACTACGAGGCCGGGGTGCTTCGTGCTTTCGTTGGATCTGCTGGAGGCTGGTCTCCGGCTGCCGATGCCGGAGATCGCAAAGGAGCTGCTCCGGAGCTGGAAGGTGGCGCCTATTCAGCTGACGCCCAACTCCTGGAGGACCATATTCGTTTTCTGCATCATATGTAAGAAGAGGAAGATCGAGGCGACCGCAGAGATCTTCCGAAATCATTTCAGCTTGGCTTGCTCCCCGCAGTCCGGGATGGGGATCGTGTACGTGAAACACCGTAGGAACCGGATGCAGATCAACTTCTCGCCCCGCCTGTCCAACAACAAGGGGTGGACAGGGCGCCTCTTCTTCGTGGGGTGGAGAAAGGGAGCGGACATCCCCGAGTGGGACTTCCCTGTGAGGGTGGTGGAGCCCTTGAGGAAGGCGGACATGGCCCCTTTTTTGATTCAGGGGGTAGCCGCGGCCTCCCAATCGCTGAACATGGTCGGGGTCAACCACGCCGAGGGGTACCTGACCGAGTACAAGCTTGTGAAATACAAGCTTAGCCGCGCCTGGGGTAAGTCTTCTGCTGCTCTGCTTGTTTTCTTTTCCCACATGCATGAGTTCTAACCCTTCTTCTGCTTCTTCTAGATGACGAATAAGTAGCTGCTGGTCGGGGCCAGAAGGAAATGGCAAAATATGCCGAGACGATCCCCGTTAGCCTTTACTTAATAAGGCTAGACGAGGATGTCTCCGCGAGGGGGCCCGCGCAGAAGGCGAAGGCCGCGGTGAGAGGAGGTGCCGAGAAGGAGGCACCTGAGACGGCGGCGATCACCAAGGCAGCTTCTCTCCCCCAATCGAAGAGGAAGGAGAAGCGCAAGGCGTCCCTGGTGGAGTCGCAGGCCGGAGGTCGCACCTCCAAAGAGGAGGTGTCTAACGATCCCCGAGCTCGTAAGAAGAAGAAGGCAACGAAGTCGATGCCGAGCGTTGCCGGGAGCGCCGCAGAAGTGGTGGAAGAAGAGGAGGATCTTGAGCCTCTACTGGCTCGAGGACCTCGCCTTCGTACGAGGACGCCCGAGAAGAGGGCGTCCGTTACTCCACTTGTGGACCGTTCGGAGGTGGTCATGAAGATGTCCGCCGAGCTGGGCCTGATTATGGTCAGCGATGAATCGGACCGCTCCGGAGGGCGGGCGAAGTCGCCGGTGCACGAGACCCAAGAAGTCCTGCCCGGTGAAGGGGGCGCCGAGCAGGGTGGCGCGCCAGACGAGGGCGCACAGCTCAGTGCCGAGGACGGGGTGGTCGCCGCCGACTCGGACACTCCTGCGACAGCAGCTGATTGCGGTGTTGGCGAGGTAGTTCTTCCGAGGGGGGATATTCCACAAGGAAGTGGAGACATCCTGCCCCCCATGCCCCCTACCTCAGTAGTCACCGAAGGCCATGTAGTCGGCGAGGATGCAGCCGAGGTGATTGCTGAGGATATTGTAGTCGGCGAGAGTGCATCCGTCCTCGGGGAGGAAAGCACTCAAGCTCCTGGAGATGCCGAGGAGGGCCGTGCAACAGCCTTTGCAGCATCCGCCACCGAAGACGGTGGGGAGGTGCGGCCGGCAACAAGGCAGGAGGCCGTTGGGGCGGATAGAGCTTCGGCTTCGACGAGCGCTGTTGCCATGACCTCCGAGTCGGGCCAACCGAAGGGCCTTGTAATTGATGTTGCCCTGATCCCGTCTACCACTGCTGCAGCTGGAGACGAAAGCTCCGGGGACGACGATAGGCCTCTGACGGAAGTGCTGCACCGAAGACTCCCCGAGGTGCCCTCTGTGGCGGCACTGGAGGCGACGCTTCGTCGTGTTGAAATGTCGCCCAGGAAGCTGCCCCCTAGCCCGACTGCCTCTTACCTTGATCGCCTAGCAAGGTGTCAGGACCTTCCTGCCGAGAAGACTCCGGAGATGTCAACAGAAGAATATCATCCCGAGAACCAGGATGATGATGTGGCAAGCGACGTTGATCTGGAGGCCCTTGTGGACGGAATATCCACATCGCTGGGCGTTCTGAAGGCTCTGGCTGCTCGGTCCCGGAAGCAGAAATACCTGTACGAAGCGCAGTCGGCTTTCTGCAAGGACCTTACGGCGAGACATAAAGCTCGCGAGGCTGATTTGGAGGAGGAGGTGAAGAACCTCAAAACTGCCCTTCAAGCTTCGGAGCTGAATGTTGCCGTGGCCCGAGCCGAGAAGAATGCTCTGGCCAAGGTGGTCTCAGACGCTGGGGTCCGCGCCGTGACGGATTACAAGGCCGGATCAGACTATAAGGAGGAATTGGAGCAGTATGGGGCCCGCTGCTATAGAGTGGGTCTTAACGCTGGGAGGGACTTCGGAGAGCGTTTATCCTGGGTCGAGCGTGCCCGAGAAGCCTTTGAGGCCGCTGTTCGGGAGTGCCGGCGCCGCACCAATGATGCCCGCTTGGATGATGTGCGCTTCGCGCAATTCCAATCTGGGCGGATGCCTCCTTCGGATGAAGGTGCTGGCCCTTCCGAACAGGCACCTTAGTTTTCTTCTGCTCCATGTCCTTCTTATGCTTTACTTTTGTAACCGCGGCCAAGAAGGGCCTGCTTGTAAGCATAAAAACTTTTTGTAAATGAAATTCTCTGCTTCGTGAGTTTGTTTATAGCTTCACTTTCTCTATCTTCTCCCTTTTGTGGTTGCTCCTGCTCGGATCGGAATCCGCTAGCTTCATAAGCGTTGCATGTAGGGCGCAGGTCATTGAGAACCGTAAAAAGAGTTCCGACCAGAGGTGTATGCTAAACGCTTGTGTAACAACAGGAGTAGGGAGAAGAGAGGTATGATGCTGAAAAAAGGCTTTTATAAATGATAAGCCTTAAGATTAGAGACATGCCAAGTCCTAGGTATGGCTTCGCCACTAGGGGTAGTTAGCTTATACGAGCCTTTTCCGAGGACATGGGTGACCTGATAAGGTCCTTCCCATTTGATGGCAAGTTTGCCGACTGCTCTTCGGGGATCCGAAGCCGAACAGCGGCGCAAAACCAATTCTCCCACATTGAACCGCCTTTCCTTGACTCGTGCATTATAATACTGTGCGAGTCGTTGCTGATAAAAAATGAGGCGAATGCTGGCGTCGCTTTGTCGTTCGCCGAGCATGTCCAAGTTTTCCCGAAGAGCACGGTTATTGGCGGCTTCGTCGAAGTGGGTTGTTCGGATGGTGGGAAGAGCTACTTCCAGAGGTACAATAGCTTCCGAGCCGTAGGCCAAATGGAAAGGTGTTTCCCCTGTAGATACCCGAGCAGTCGTTCGGTGACACCAAAGGACGTTAGGGAGCTCGTCAATCCATGATCCACCTGCAACCTCCACTCTTGTGCGGATCCCGTGCAGCAGTGTTCGGTTGGCGTTTTCGACCAAACCGTTAGCCTGGGGATGAGCCACGGAGGTGAAGTGGTTGTAGATCCTGAGCTCGACGCATTTCTGTTTGAAGAAGGTATTGTCAAACTGCTTCCTGTTGTCAGAGGTGATTACCCTTGGGACGTCAAACCTGCAGAGAAGGTTCTTCTAGACGAACTTCCATGCGGCTTGTTCGGTGATTGTGGCAACAGGTTCGGCCTCGATCCACTTGGTGAAGTAATCGATGGCCACAAACAGAAACGTCTTCCGTCCTTGGGCCTCTGGGAAGGGACCCAAGATATCAATGCCCCATCTGGCGAAAGGGCGCGGCTCGAACAGGCTGTGAAGCTGTTTGGCAGGCTGCTTGATGAGCTCTCCGAACTTTTGGCATTCTGGACATTTCCTGATGAAGGACATGCAATCCTTCTGAAGAGAAGGCCACCAGAACCCTGCTCGGATAATGCTGCGCGCTAGCATTCCCCCCAGGTGGCTTCCGCACAGCCCCTCGTGGACTTCTTCTGTGGCCGCAAGGGCCTCCTCAGGGTTGAGGCAACGCAGAAGAGGTCTTGAAAGGGACCGTCGGTAGAGCTTACCTTCCACAAGGGTGAAATGCTGAGAGCGCATCCTGACTCTCCGAGCTTCGCCCTGTTCGGGCCGAAGCTCACCCCGGAGTAAGTATGCCAAGAGAGGGTCCACCCAACTCGGAGTTGGTGGGCCCGTTTCTATGGCTGCAACATTTACTTCCGTGCTCGGTGAGGCGAGTTCTTCAATAAACACGGAGCGGGAAGGGGTGATGTCACCTGAAGATGCCAGTTTGGCCAATGCATCAGCTCGCGCATTCTGCTCCCGTGGAACATGTATAACTTCGAAGTATATGAGGCCCTCTGCTTAACTCTTGACCTGTTGGAGGTATTGAGCCATGCGGGGTTCCCTCACTCCGAACTGCTCGCTCACCTGGCTGGCAACCAATTGGGAGTCACTAAAGACTCTAAGCCGAATGGCTCCAAGGTGCCTAGCCATGCGGACACCGGACAATAAAGCTTCGTATTCGGCTACGTTGTTGGAGGCCGGAAAGCGGAAACGGAGGGCGTATTGGAACTCTAACCCCTCCGGGGAGGTGAGGACCAAACCAGCTCCACTCCCTATGACGCAAGAGGATCCGTCGACGTAGAGCTCCCATGGGGGTTCATCTGCCAACGGTGGATCCTGCTCGGCCGGGAGGGTACATTCCGCCACGAAGTCTGCTAGCGCCTGCGCCTTGACCGCCGTCCTCGGTCGAAAGCTGATGTCGAACTCACCAAGCTCTATCGCCCACTTAACCAGCCTGTCGGAAGCCTCCGACCGCTGAAGGATGGATTTCAGCGGTTGGTCGGTCAGAACCGTGACAGAATGGGCTTGGAAATAGGGCCTAAGCTTTCGGGCAGCCGTGACGAGAGCAAGGGCGAGTTTTTCTGCTATGGGGTACCTCCTTTCAGCTTCTTGGAGGACCCTGCTGATGTAGTATACGGATGCTGCGCCGCTCCTACTTCTCTGATCAAGACTGCGCTGATGGAGTGTTCGGTAACCGAGAGGTACACGAACAGAGGCTCCCCGAGCACAGGCTTTGAGAGAACAGGAGGGGCTGTCAAATATGCCTTCAGCTCGGTGAAGGCAGCCTCGCATTCATCAGTCCACCGTACTTGCCCCCCTTGCTTCGAGGCGCTTTTAGGGCCTCGGAGCAACTTGAAGAAGTTAAAACTTCTTTCTGCTGCTCGGGACATGAACCGGTTCAGTGCCGCAAGACGTCCTGTCAGGTGTTGGACGTCGCGCACTGTCTTTGGACTGCTCATCTCAAGCAAGGCTTGGATTTTCTTCGGGTTTGCTTCTATTCCTCTGTTTGACACAAGGAAACCGAGGAACTTGCCCGAACGAACACCAAACGTGCACTTGGCAGGGTTGAGTTTCATATTGTACTTTCGCAGGGTTGCGAAAGTTTCCTGGAGGTCGGAAATGTGGTCAATGCTTGGAAGCGTCTTGACCAGCATGTCATCAACATAGACCTCCATGTTGCGCCCTATCTGCTGCTCGAACATCTTGTTGACCAGCCGCTGGTAAGTTGCGCCCGCGTTCTTTAGGTCGAAAGGCATTCTGGTAAAACAGTACAAGCCTAGGTCTGTGACGAACGTCGTGGCGTCTTGATCCGGGGGATGCATACTGATCTGGTGGTAACCAGAGTAAGCGTCCAAAAAGCTGAGGAGCTCGTGACCGGAAGTAGCATCCACCAGCTGATCAATGCGCGGTAGAGGGAAGTTGTCCTTGGGCGTTGCTTTATTGAGATCATTGTAATCAACGCACACACGCCATTTACCATTGGCCTTGCGTACGAGGACCACATTGGAGATCCATCTTGGGTATTGGGCTTCTCGGAGGAGCCCAACAGTTCGGCTTTTGACTACGTGATCCTGAATCACGGTCTGCCGCTCTCGGTTCACAGGTCGCCTCCTTTGCTGAACTGGTGGGATCCGGGGATCCAGGCGGAGGCGATGCATTACCTCCGGGGGAATGCCGGAAGCTCATCATCAGACCAGGCGAACACGTCCAAATTGGCCAGCAGGAAGGCTATGTAGCGCTGCTACTCGGCCTCTGTCAACAAGGCGCCAATATATAGGACGTGTTCGGGGTCATCGTCTACCTGGACAGGGATTAAATCTTCAGCAGGCGTTCCTCGGCTGGTGGAAGGCTGATCGGACGTTGGAGGGGCTGGATTAGCGAGTGGTTTCTTGTCCCTTAAGGAGAGGACATAGCAACGGCGAGACTCGCGCTGACACCCGAGCACTTCTCCAACTCCGCTCGGAGTAGGGAACTTCATCTTCTGATGGAGTGACGAAGGTACTGCTTTGATGCGCCCGATCAGACCTCTGCCGAGGATGGCATTGTATCCAGGCATATTGTTGATGACCAAGAAGTCAACAATCTTGGTCACGACCCTTGGAGCCGTCCTTAAGGTAATCGGGAGGCGAACTCTTCCCATGGGCTGGACTGAAACTCCCGAAAAGCCGAACAAAGGCGAGTTTACAGGGGTGAGTTGATCGGTTCTCAGGCCCATGAGGACAAAACAGTCGTAAGCCAAGACATCGGGGGCGCTTCCATTATCCACCAGAATCCGGCGCACATTACAGTGGTTGATGGTGGCCGAAATGACCAACGCATCGGTGTGTGGGGTCGTAACGCCTACAAGATCTTCATCCGAGAAGGTTATAGCCTCCTCGGGCTGTGCGTGTGCAGGGCTGGTGGGATATGGGGCCGGCCGAGGTGCCGAAGGCCTATCTACGACATGCACTCGCCTTGCGTAGTCGCGTCGGCTTCGAGTGCTTTCTCTGCCTGCGCCGAAGCCTCCCGCGATCACGTTGATCTCCTGCCCATTGGGCTCATTGTTGATCGGCTGCTCGGGAGTACGCTCTCGGCGTCTGGGGCGCTCTTCATTCCGGCGCACGAACCGTCCAAGATAACCGCGCTTGATAAGGTCTTCGATTTCGTCCTTATATTAAGCTGGCGGCACTCGGAGGTGTTGTGGCCGTGGTCGCGATGAAAGCGACATTACTTGTTCTGATCACGCTTCCGGGGGTCGGAGCGCATCCTCTGTGGCCACTGAACAAATGCTTCGTTCCTGATCTCCGCCAAGATCTGTTCGGGTGCCACAGTGAGGGGGGTGTAGTTGGTGAAGGGGCGCGGACGGCGCGGAGAATCACCATTGCGTCGTCCCTTCTTCCGATCACGGTCGGAACCGTTGTCGGAAGGCCGCTTCTTATCGACTGCTTCCCCTGCTCGGCCCTACTCGCTGCTAGGCTCTCCTCGCAAGCGGCATGGCGCTGTGCGATGGAGAGCAGCTCGGCAAGGGTGGCGGGCTGCTGGACGCCGAGGGTCCTCTGCAAAAAACCGTCGCGGTGCCCTGAATAAGGGCACTGGTTGCCAGAGGGACGTCCAGGCGCGAGATGCGAAGCCCTCTGTTCGAAACCTCTTAACGAAGTCCCAGAGCGCCTCGCCCTTCTTCTGGCGCACGGCCAGGAGAGAAGCCGCCGTTCGCGGCTGCGACCTTCCACCAAGGAAGTTGTCCCGAAAGGACTTCTTTAGTTGGCGGAAGGAGATGATGGAGCCCGCCGGAAGGGTCTCGAACCAGGCCCTGGCGGTCTCCTTGAGAGTTACAGGGAAGGCCCTACACTTGGCCGCATCTGATGCTCCGTGGAACACCATGTGCGACTCGAAGCCGTGGATGTGGTCGGCCGGGTCGGTAGTGCCGTCATAGGGCGCGATGGTGGGTAGGGGGAGCTTGGAAGAGACCTGCGCTTCTAGGATCTCCCTGCAGAAAGGGGAGCGGAAGTCCAAGTCGTCTTCTACTGGAGCTTTCCCCTCCGCGCGCTGAACCATCGCGTCCACGCGGCGCTCGAGATCGACCACACGCCTCAATCGCCTGGCGAGCTCCTGTTCGGAATTGGCGGGACCCCGTTGGACGCGTGGGAGTTGCCTCCCACAACTGATCGTGGAGGACGGGGGGGAGCGACAGAGAGACGGGGCGAACGCCGGCGGTGCTCCGGGCGCCCGCCCCGGACGGGGCTCGATGCGACCGGCGCGGCGAGTCTGCCTGCTGCTCCTGAGGTGCCGGAGGACGCGAGAGCGTCAAGCGATGACTCCGCCTGCCGCTCTCGTGGCAGAGGAACCGCCGGGCTGGTGGTCCAGCCAGTTGGGCCTGAAGGGCGAGGCAGACACCTGTCAACTGCTGCATCTGCCCCTGAAGTTCTGCTACTTCGAGGGCTGTTGCCGGCGCGCGGCAACTGTGCAGGGACGTCGTTGTTAACGCCGGAAGGGGCTTATGGCGACATCAACAGGGGGGGATCGCCGGCGAGAGTCCCTCGTGACTGACGGGATCTAGTCGCCCTACTCCCCACATTCTGGTACGAGGATCGTCGCGAGCCCATGGCTACGTCGTTCCCACAGACGGCGCCAAATGTGGTGTGTAATCCTATTTGGGCCGGAGCCAAAGGCCTCTACTAGAGAAGATGGGGAAGACGAACGCCGGTGTGGACGAGGGCCGGCAAAACCAGAACTGGATCAGGGGGCCTGGTGAAGACCAGGGAAACCCTCCGATGCCTAAGTCAGCACGAGGCTTGCAAGGCAGAGGGTTTCGGAGTGTGAGAGTGTGTTCGCGTCATAGAGAACGTACCAGTGCATGGTCCTGTACCTGTGTTTTTATAGGCGTTGGTGCCAAGGCGAACGTGCGTAACGTTGGTAGATCGTGCCTGAAAAGGCGCCTTGATGGGCGCACATAACGGGAGGAGTTATGCGCTCAGGTGCCCATTGGGATGCCAGGCAGTTCGTGCCTCTTGATGACGGAGCGCGTGGCCTGGGACGGTTATAAACCTGCGGCGTAAACCAGAAGAACCTGCTCGGCACCTTTGGACACACCTTCTGAGCAGGTGACCCGCATGGGGGCTCGAACGTGCTGTCGGTGATATCCAGGTTTGTTCCGCGCAGCAGGATTAAGATCCCTGTTCAGAAGCCGCCCGCTAACGAGTCGGCAATGCTTCGCTAAGGGTGGCTGGCGCGTGGGTCCCCTTTCCTTCCGATCCGTACGGAGGCGTGGGACCGTGAGAGGAGGCCACGTCAAAAGGAAGGCGCTGATGGGCTTGACGCAATGGGCTAGGTGGAGGTAATCTTTAGTCCCACATTGAAAGATAGTGAGAACAAGTGTGTGCTTATCAGTAAGCGCTCACCTCTTTCTCCCAAGAGGGCCCTTTTAAAGGACAAAACCCCAACCATGGGGACAATACCTCTTGGGAGGCACACTTAAATCACGTCTTCATTGGCGCCGTCTGTGGAACGAACTAGAGGCCATGCGCCCTACCCGAGTATCTCATCTCATGAGACCCGCACAACCCTTATCCTCACTGGGGGCTGTGTAGAGGTAATCTTTAGTCCCACATTGAAAGATAGTGCGAACAAGTGTGTGCTTATCAGTAAGAGCCTCACCTCTTCTCACAAGAGGGCCCTTTTAAAGGACAAAACCCCAACCATGGGGACAATACCTCTTGGGAGGTACACTTAAATCACGTCTCTTCATTTTGATGTGTACGTACGAATTATGGATAGACGTTATCTTAGAAGAGATGGGTTTCTCTTACAAATATTTTCGGGAGTTCAAATATGAGGGTATGCATAAAAATTCTTGAAGTTGGGTGACCTAAGATCTAATGGAGGGTGAAATAATGTTTCCTGGCGCTATGCAAATAACCACGACTCATGTATCGCATACCTAGGTGCTGGGTATATAAATTTGATAAGACTTTTTGTGTCATGATTAGATACATGTCCGATTAAGTTTGTTAGTTTTAAACATCAGATATATGATGGAGGCACGCACATATAAGATTATGTTATGACATGTGTTTTCTTAAAAATTTAGATTCTATGTTGGTTGATAGTTTTTTTTTGAGAAAATTGATTATGTTTGACTTTTGATTTTGCGACTAACTTTTACATAGTGGACTTAATCAATTATGTCTCTAGATAATCAATTAGGTCTCATTATGGTGAGGATCGATTTTATTGCTAAGTTCACATAATAGGTATCATAATTGATTATGCGAATCCCATCTCAATAATTGATTATGGATACTGTAGCAAGTTTTACTTTCTACAACTAAGTCCACGTAGTAGATATTATAATTGATTATGTGAGTCACAATAATTGATTAGGTGTATTGTGATAAGTATTATTTTTAACGATTTTAAGTCCCACAATGTGGGCACCCTAATTAATTGATTATGTTCACCGTGTAACATTAGCTTTTGTGGCTAAGTATCCAATAGTAAGCACCTTAATCAATTGGTTATTTCTTATTGAATTTCATTGATCGATTACTCACCACGTAATATAGTAGAGTTTGGTTAGTCAATTATGTACTATAACATGGTAAGATTTGGCTAAGTATTGATACTCCTATTAATTGGCTATGTACTATACAGTAGAGTTTTAATTTCTATTGACTAAGTATATATTTATATGGTGTTTTATGATAATCATTATGCATGTTTAAGTTATGTGATGCTTGAACATTTGGTAACGGAAACTAGATTTCAGCTGAGCTATGGGATCATGAAACTCTACATATATTTTTCGGTTATAATTAAGATTTTAAGAGGAACTCGAAGTTTTGATGTTGGAATTTGAAGATCTCCAGGAATGGAATATTTTGATTTTTCTTTTTATGATCCGTTGTGGTACACTGTGTCAGATTATGTAAGAATCATGTTGAATTGGAAGGATGTAATCATGGAATTATTTAATAACATAGTGAAGTTTATATGACTATATTGATCATTTGATTTGCTACTATCTTGATTCGATCCGAATTAAGAGTCAGGACATGACTGCTTTAGCAAGTGGAGGGTTCATTTGTTTCACCCTAATATCTCATGTAGAAAAATATTTTCAGAAAAAACTTCATATAATGACATATTTGATACCCCTGAAAAGTTAGTACAATTTTTTATCCCAAATTCATGGATTTTGGCATGTTTAATGAGACCCTATACAACATTTTTTCCGATTTCTCTTTCATATAGGAGTTTCATGTTGTTCTCATTCCGACGCCTGGTGGCCGACAGTCGATATCTGGTGGCAAGTTGTTTGCACTCGATATTCGGCGCCCAGTGGTTGGCGACCGACAGTCGGTGCTTGGCGCCCGACGACTGGGGAGCGATGCCTAGCCCCTAACGGTGGGCGTGGCTCTCTTTGGTAATGGGTTAGATTAAAGTTAACTCAAAATTAACTCAAAACTAACTCAAAAAGTAGTTTGGAAAGGTTGCAAAATTAGCTCAAGTGAGTTAGATTAAAGATGGGTCAAATGTGAGTTAACTCACAATTTTTCAACCCACCTCTGGAGGTGGGTTGGAGTTAATCCATTGCGTTAACTATTTTTTTGCCCTCATGGTACGCAACATTAATTGCTACTTTTTCTTTTCCCAATGTAGGTTAACTCATTTTTTTTTACCAAAGTATATTTGAGAAAAATAAGTTAACTCACTATACTCAAAGGAGTTAACTCAGTTACAAACAAAGTAAAAGTGAGTTAAAAGTGGACTAATTTTAGTTCTGAGTTAAAGTTAATTTTAACCAAACCCATTATCAAAGAAGCCCAAGTGCTTGGCACCAAGCAGCCATAACAGTGGTAGGTGACTAACGGTGACCAACCATGTAATACCTAGAAAATATTAATTAAAAATTATAGATAAATTGAAAATATGTCAATTTAATAATTTAAAACAAGTTAAAAAAGTATGCATTATTATTTCATGTGTGTAAACACATATAAAAATTTTGTAAAAATAATAGTTATACTTTAAATAATATTCTCTAATGACCATCAAGAAATTTGGCCAAGAAAAATCATTTGGATAAATTTAAGAATTTTTGTGACTTATTATTGTAATTAAGGAATAAGTCGGAGAACCCATTATCACATGTGCCAAAGTGAATCATAAATTAAAATAAATGTGTGGTAGACTCCAACAATGGTGTTGACAGCCCATCATAGGAATGAGGCCAATGGACAACTTTTGATCCATGAATAAATTCAAGTAAGAAAATAATATAAAATTCGTAACTCTAGTACTCTCTATAGGCACACAAATTCGACTCCACCGCGGGCAAAATTCATATTGCGTCATAATGCCACAAATGGCCCTCGTATTGCCTTGCGAGAGTAGTTTTTCCCATCATTCTTGGATCACCCAGTTCTTCCCCGGTGCTTCCCCTTCATTTCCAAGGCTCGCCAGACAATGTGGGCATCATTTTCAAGTCGCGTCGGGCCTGGCGGACGCGTTTATGAAGGTAACTGAAATGCGTCCGACATGGTGGATGCGACTATATATCGATTCCTGGGTCTGCATCGATTCTTTTTAAACACATCGGGTTTGCTGGACGTGACTATGTCCTTAACGCAGCAGGTAAAGCCGACGCGTTTAGCCGCCTTTTCCGTCACATGCTCTAATTAGAGTCGCGTCCACCATAATTGCCGCAATTTAAAAGTCAAACCCTAAAGTTTACAACTAGGACCGACGCATTTATGAGCCCCATGCTTCGAATCATTGCCCAATTGGAAACATGTTCGCCCAGACCGACACGTTTCAAGTCGCGGCGGCCCTACCTGACGCGATTCCAAGCATAGCCGTGGGCTGCAATCATCATACGACTGTCCCATCAAATTGACTTTTAATTCGCGGCGCTCATACCCGACGCATTTTAATTCATAGTCGCGGCGGCTATCCCGACGCAATTAAAGTCTTCATGCCTATAAATAGACCCCCGAAACTAGCCATTTGTACACACCCCCCCCCCCCCCCCACCCCCCCCCCCCCCCCATTCACAGCGAAGCTCTGCCGGATCGGCGACTTGACTCGAGCCGAGGAGGAGCGCCCACCATTCCATGCCAGTCTGCTCATTCCTCGGAGTCCGACGTCGTCACCTCCTTCACGTGCATCGAAGCGAGACGTAGGAAGCTTCTTCCCCTTCTTCCTCCGTGCCATCCAGCGGCGGCTACTGCGCCATCCGATTTGGGGAAGCACCTCTTCTCCTTTTCCTTGTCTATATTAACTCCTCCGAGCCCCACGAGGCTCTTTTCATTTCCATTCTCCTCCTTTTAGCACACACACACACACACATATATGCATACACACACACCCCTACCTTTTAGGGGTTTAAAAGCCACCACACGGTAAGTCATTCCCCATGCTCTTTATTCATTTCATTTCATTTATTTAGGGTTGATACTACACACACAGGGCTAATCCCCTTTTCTTTTATATTTGTTTATTCTTCAGGGTAATCATCAACGGAAAGTGCCTTCTACCGCGACCGGCCGTGTTCGTAGAAGAAGAGGAACCGACGTCCCCGCGCAATCTCCCTCCGCTCCAAAAAAGGTACACACGCGATCAAACCTTCCATTTGCCCCCTTACATGCATTTCTTTGGTACCCTCGCGTACCTGGTGATCACGGTCTTTCTTTTTTTTAAGGAGTTATGCTCTCTTTCCGCCTATTTCCTTTCATATTCTTTATGGACGCTCGGAGTTCCCGGCGAATGAAAAGCGGTATCCACAAATTGGCGATCACGGTGGGACCTCTTTTGCGTTTCCTTGTTGATTACGCCCTCTCCTTCGTGCCCCTAGTGGCACTCTCCTTGGTGCTCTCGCGTGCCCCTCCTTTTATCTTCGCTTTATACTCTAAAAAAAAGCATGCTGTGGTTTGACTTTTTTCTCCTCTTTTGTGCATATCTCCTGCTTATTCCTGCTTTTCTTTTGGTTCTCGAGTTGCCTTTGGAATCACGTCGATACAATGGATGCGATTCGGTCTTCTAGAACGCGGCCGATTATCCGGACGCATTTCTGATTTGTGTCGCGGCGGCGAAGGTCGACGCATTCTTGTTAGCAGTCTGTCCACAGGGACCGACCGCGGCGCTGACAGCCTTCTGGTGGCTTTCAGAATTGCGGCCAGGTGACTGGACGTGATTCTGTAAGTCGCAGCGACTGTACCCACCGCGATTCACAGTGTTGATAGAACGCGCCCCTTCGCCATTTTTTTTTTGCTATAAACTGCTGCATATAAGGCATATCGCATTGGTCGGGGGACCTCCTTCCCTCCTATCTTAGGCTCCACACACCCTTCCGGTGAAGACAAGCTCTCCATTGGGCATTCCGTCTCTTTGGACTAGCGAACCTTCTCCCGGAACCCCGTAAGTCTCTGTACCCCGTGGATTCCCTCACGGCGGACCGAGCTGATGGTACCCCTCCGTTGACCTAGGTTAGATATCCTATTGTGTGGTGAGGGTGAACTTAGTTGTACCCGAAGTTCCATACTCTACCCAACTAAGGTCTCACCTGGAGTGACACAACATTTTCAATCCATTAATTAATTGTGAAACTCCTAAAATAGGCGCTAAGCATCACAACTTGTTTGGACCATATTGGTTGGCTAACATCTTTGTTACACTTGTTTGTTTGCTTGCCTTGTTAAAATGGACTCATATCATCATGCTAAATTTAATTATGTGGACTATGAGGATAATGTTAAATCTCCGTCTTTTCAGACTCATGTCCGTCCATTTCACCACCGTGAGGGACAACCTTCTACTTCCTATGGTTATGTGAGCACACCGTGCACTAACCAATTTGATGTCCACTCACACTTACCACCAATTAAAACCCGGCGAGAGCCTTATCCCCGCCATGATTCCGCTGTGCAAACTGTCCTAAATGCACTTGCTCAGCTCACCCCTCAACAACTCAACCTGATACAATCTTTGGTTGAGGATGTGACTCCTCCTCCCTCTCCTTCTCCTAGACACCGCCTTTATATATTCCAGCGACTTCGCCACATCTCCCTGTACAATCTTCATCACCTCTGCCTCTGGTCGATTACACTCCTGTGCTCTGGTCTGTACAGACCACCCCTTGGGAGGGCCCTCTAATTCACGACCACCACCATATACTCCCTCACATGCCCAACGGCAATCCACTCCACTCCAAAATGCTCTTCTCCACAAATTAACCGATTTGAATAATCAAATAAACAAGCTTTCCAATTCCGCAGGTGACCCCGTCACCGCCATGCCGGCTCTCCCTCAAATTTATATACATCCTTCGGAGATGCCAACGTACCGATTGTACAATGGCACGGGCAATCCCTACCTTCATGTCAAAGAGTTTCTCTATGAGTCTTCTCGTTGGCAACAAGATCCCTTAACTCTGGCATATTTGTTTAGAAAATCTCTTGATGGCCCTGCACTGGAGTGGTTCCACTCCTTAGAACCAAGTGAGGCATGCAGGAGACTTCCACCCATTGCATAAAAAGTTCCTTCAAAGGTACGAAGACCGCGTTAGTCCTTATCTCTCTATCACGGATCTAGCATCCGAGAACATGAGGGCTAACAAGGAATTTGTACAATTTGCTGACCGTTGGAGGTCAATGGCCCTTAGAATGCAACATGTGCTCTCGGAGTCGGAGCAAGTCAAAATCATTATTTCCAACTCCACTCCGAGGTTCAAGCATATCTTGGCCATGAACCAAATCGAAACCATGGATGAGCTCTACGAGCAGGGATGTTACATCCAAGCCCATTTAATGGACTCCCCGATCGTGGAACTATTCGATCAAATTAATCCGAGAAAGAACGGATCAGTGGACGCCATCCACCATCCACCCCGCCACCCTACAACATCCACCTCATATACACCTCCACAAACTCCCATCTACCACAACAACCTCCAATTGGGCCATACAATGCCCCTATCATTCATGAAGAAGCTTTTGCATCCAATGTTGCACCTGCTCCGGCTTCGGTGCCAGCTCCCATACCACCACAACTACCCCCACAACAACCCCCACCTACATCACAGCCCGTTGCTCGGGCCGAAGTTGCCAGTAGCCGACCCATCCACGAAACCACTTGGTGTTACGACAATGAACCTTCTGAGGTCATGTTCGTGCGCCACTTACCTACACCTCCCACACTACCATCCATTGTCATCAAACCCTCCATAACTAAGCCTCCACCGATCATTCCACCAAGCATTAAACCAACCATTACATCTCCCACTCCGCCAACACCATTGGCAAACGAACCCGAGCAAACCCTTGCCATCATACCCATTACACCTCCATCGGCTATACAGCCTTCCACTACCTCCACATCTACCCCCATCCAACAGAGCGGGTGCAAACCAATGAGGAGCAATGAGCGTCAGCAAAAGAAGAAAGTCCTGGGACTGGGCATGCTTTCCAAAATACAAGATTATATTCCTCGCATGCCGGTCATCATTTCCATACCGAGCACATTCACTGAGCGGGAGTCCTCCCCTCCATTCATGGCCGTCAAGAGGCCCTCTAAAAATATGTCAATCATCCCAGTTGCCAGCCAACGTCATTTCAAAATACTCATAGAGAATCTCTCCCTCCAAGCTCTCAAGGCCCCTCACACCATTGTTGTGAACTTTGCCACGCTCGTGAAGGGGTCAACCATACAACTTGTGCTTACACATTCAAAGGCTAGATCATTAGCACAATCAATTACTCAAGGGGTCGTGCCCCCTTCTATATCACGCACTATACAATCTTTGGGCACAGACCCCTTATTGTTGCTTCCAACTCTACCAGTGGAACTCCCCACCTTTTCATCAAATTACATTCCAAGGGAGTTGCCATTGTCGCTTGAAACTCCGATGGAAGTCAACAATAATCCAATCATTGAGAGCCGTTCAATCCCGATGAGAAGGGCTAGACCATCTGCCCGCTGGGCAAAATATGTGGGGAAGTACCTGAGGTCAGAACGCCAACTCCCAAGCGGAACATCAAACGCCGGGCAAGGCAAAAGACCAGGGGGCCTCCGCCATCTTCTTCGTTTCTATTACTTAGCACCTTTCCGTGGGTTCTCCACATTCCCTCCCCACGGGAGGCATTTTATTTCCATCTTTTTCATGATCCCCTCTACTGTACCGGACATCGCGTCCCATCTTGTACCCTTCATTCTCCGCGTCGTGCCCCTCATGGCGCATCGTTATGTTCCCGTCATTCTCCCCTCCATGCCCCACGTGGCACACCACATTGTCTTCACCCTCCTCATCGTGCCCCACGTGGCACATCTTCTTCCAGCGCCCCATGTGGCACATCTCCACTCTGTGCCCCACAAGGCACATCTCCCTCTTGTGCCCCATGCGACACCCCTCCATCTTGCGCCCCACGCGGCGCTCCTCCTTTCTTGGCCCCCCGCGGCCCACCTTTTCTTTTCTCTCCTCCGGACCATCCGAATTCTTCTCTTTTCGTGGGGCATCACGTCCTCCTCCTTCTTCTTCAAGCCCCTCTGGCCCCGCCGGAGTCTCCAAATTCTTCCCGCCATTCTCTCCTCTCCACTTTCAATCAGGTCACCCGACCTTTCTCCCAATGTTTTTGGAGTTTTAGTCCCCATGTATCTCTTTAAATTTCCAAATAATTTTGTACATTCTTCAAAGCCTCTGAGTCTCGCCCTAGCGCAGGGCATTCGTCCTCCTGTTATCCTCCGAACTCTTATTTTGAAAAAAATCTACTATATTGATTATCCAAAAAAAAAAAATGTATATTCAACATTGCCATGCTATCGCAGCACTTCTGTTATGAGAGCTCCGCGCCAGGAGTCCAAAATTCCCTCCCCGGTCATTAAGGTTTGCCCTTAGCATGGGCACTTACACACACTTCACGGCACCCTAAGCCAGTTGCTTCAGCAAACACCGTCACTATCACAGCCATGCCTAAAAGACACGAAAGCATGTTTCTCCCCTTATTCGGATGAAGCATGGGTGATAGAGGTAGTCTGGGCAAGACAACCAACCTGAAGCACTTCTTGATGAGAGGATGTCTCAAAATGGGCAAATCAAATGGCCAAGAAAAATCGAAGTCAAAACACATGTCAAGAGTGGCAAAGTCCCTGTAGGGATCCGAACGGACCTGGTCATGTGCATGCAAAAATCAAAATCAAATCAGTATAATAGGGCATGTCAAGAGTGGAAAAGTCCCCGCGAAGATCCAAATGGACTCGGTCGTACACGTGTCCCTACAAATGAGTGGTCATAAATCAATTCTAAAAGCACCAATAATCAAAAGAGACTAAATCTTCTGACAGTTGTGCCAAGGAAGAAGTCTAATCCAAACTCTTCAATACCTATATCAAGCTTATCTCCAAAAACTTCTTCCCTTCTCCCTGCCAGACTTAGTCGCCTGTTCAGGCATGGCTTTGATAGTGCACTGTTAACCATGAGCAATTAGCCCCTGGGCACCACTATAAATGCACACCTTACTCTGGGCATCCTTTAATGACACGGGACGTAACGAGGACCCCTCGCCAATCAATTTTCATAACCCTAATGCTGCCATGGCATGGCAATGCTCCAAAATCACAAAAATCCAAATACTTTCCAAAATCCATAAAAAATTAAATATTTCTAAGAACCATAAAAATTCAAATATTTCAAAATCCATAAAAATCTGAATATCTTCAAAATCAACAAAAAGATCAAATACTTTTCAAAATCCCATAAAAATTCAAACATCTCCAAAAATTGCAAAAAAATTCATGATGGTACTACAGAGCAAGCGCCAGATCATTACAATTCTTCCAATCATTGGTCCCTCTCATCTTGAACTCCAATCTTATTGGCCAGAGATCACCTATCCTCATAGTTTGAACAAAATAATTGAGTGAGTCATGTCTGTTTGTTGAATGCTTTATCCATGCTGTATGCTCCATGCTATGAACAAATGATGTTTTTTCCATGATATTTGTTATTTTGGCTAATGATTTTTGAGTGCAGGATTCGAGTTACCCCATCTGGCGCTACATCAAGCTGCAGCTGCTACCTTACCATCTAGTTATCTGCATCTTACTATATATTATACCCATAGAGCATATCAAGGACCCTGTGACTCTGAGGAATCTAGGATTTGAGTTCCTCTTTAATAGAAACAATAATTATCCCAGAGGATCCTTAGCCGCACGGATAGACCGTTATGCTTGGCACGTGAGGACGACGGACCCATGCATAAAACTCTGGTCTTGACTCAACACCGTCGTAACAATATTATCCTTGATTATTTTCTACTCCTTTACCCTTATTTTCTTTTAACCCAGCATACATGCATATTGAAATCACTGCGGAAAACCACTCTTCCAATGCAACTTGAGAGCCATTCTCACTTCAAAGCCAAGCAATTTGAAATATTCCAATCTGGGTCAAGTACCCAACTCCCTTTGTTGTCGCCTCCGGGCTGATTTCCTTAAAGAACCTATGTTTGGACTTATCCCTCTACATTTCGTCTTTATTCCCATAGATCCACCTGCGGTAGTGGCAGACGCCCCCAATGGTGCAACCTAACGGATTGTGTCCTTAGGTACTACCCCTACGCTGGAAGTTGATCTCTCCTTCGTGCCCCACTTGGCACCTTTCCTTCGTGTACCACGTACACATCTCCAGTTGTGCCCTTCGTGCACTCTTACTCCCTTTCCTCCATCCAAACATTTACTTCTTTAAGGTCATCTTCCTGGTGGTGACTCCTTTGGGTGTTGGTGAAAGACTCCCATCAGGTGGTGTTCACCCCATTGTCGCGCATGTCTATTTTTCACCTTGGCGTCTACTTTTTAGTCCGCTCCCACTCGCTACACTTTATTTCATTTTATTTCACTCCATTACATTCCGCTTCATGTCCCTTCGCTTCGCTCCCCTACAAAGCAGACGCCAAGGCGTGGCAGCTGTAGACACGTGAATTCGACTCCACTGCGGGCAAATTCATATTGCGCCATAATGCCACAAATGGCCCTCATATTGCCTTGCGAGAGTAGTTTTTCCCATCATTCTTGGATCACCTAGTTCTTCCCCGGTGCTTCCCCTTCATTTCCAAGGCTCGCCAGACAATGTGGGCATCATTTTCAAGTCGCGTCGGGCCTGGAGGACACGTTTATGAAGGTAACTGAAACTCGTCCGACATGGTGGACGCGACTAAATATCGATTCCTAGGTCATCATCGATTCTTTATAAACACGTCGGGTTTACTAGACGCGACTATGTCCTTAATGCGGCGGGTAAAGCCGACGCGTTTAGTCTGTCTTTTCCATCACATGCTCTAGTTAGAGTCGCATCCACCAAGATCGCCGCGATTTAAAAGTCAAACCCTAAAGTCTACAGCTAGGACCGACGCATTTATGAGCCCCATGCTTCGAATCATTGCCCAATTGGAAACGCGTCTGCCCAGACCACCGCGTTTCAAGTCACGGTGGCCCTACCCGATGCGATTCCAAGCATAGCCGTGGGCTACGATCATCATGCAACTGTCCCATCAAATTGACTTTTAATTTGCGGCGCTCATACCCGACGCATTTTAATTCATAGTCGCGGCGGCTGTCCCTGACGTGATTAAAGTCTGTCATGCCTATAAATAGACCCCTAATGTAGTACCACGAAAAATCCATTAATTAAAAATTATGGATAAATTAAAATTTTATCAATCAATAAAATCAACCAGTTAAAAAGGTACGCATTATTATCAAGTGTATAAACCCATATAAAAATTCCGTAAAAATAATAATTATACTTTAAATAATATTCTCTAATGACCCATCAAGAAATTTGGACATAGAAAAATTATTTAGTATAAGTTTAAGAATTTATGCGACTTATTATCGTAATTAAGAGATAAGTCGGAGAACTCATTATTTTATGAGCTAAAGTGGTTTATAAATTAAAATAAATGTATGAGTGGACTTTAAATAATATGGGAGGATGATCTATTATGATATTTGGACTAATGGACAATCTTGGCCCAAGAATAAATTCCCTAATAAAAGGATAATTAAAAAAATTCAATAAGTAAAGTAAGAACATGGGTTGTACAATTTGGCTCACATGAGTTATTGGGCCAAGAGTAAAAGCTCAAATGATGAAGATTAGAAATATTGGTATAAATAGTATTAAATCAAATTAAAAGTATAAAATTAGTTAAATAAGTGTGATAAATAGATTTAAATAAAAATAAAGGGTGAATAATTGGAATTAAAACAATACCCATTAAGTTAAATTAGTAATGGGTTTTATTAATGGTCCTAACATAGATTGTTGGGCCCAAATATGAAGAGCCCATCATGAGATGGGAGTTAAATAAGTGAAATTCATATTAAAAATAGTAATAATTAGAAAAAGGGTTAAGATAAATAATAAATGACATATATATATATCCCTGAAAGAGTCCTAGACTTACCCTAACCTATTACCCACAAAATTAGATCTCTCCCCAAGCCAATTAGTGGATAATGCTAGAATAGGGGGAGATAAATGTGAAAAATTCGGAGTTAATTAATAAATAAATTAAATAAGGGTAATATAATTACTAAAAAGGGCTATAAATATCCTAAAAAGAGTCCTAATCCTATCCTAGTACATTACCCACAAAATTTGATCTTTTCCCTACCTAATTAGGAGATAAAGTTGAGACATTAGGTGATAAATAAGGAAAATTTGGATTAAATAGGAAAGAAAGAGTTTTAGATAGGATGGACTCTTGTAGCAACCCATACAACTCTCATTCGGCCCTACCAACTTCTTAGAACGAGGTGGGAGCTCTAGATGATGAAGGAGAAGGCTGTGGACGTGAGGAGCAAGGAGAGGAAGGCTTGGAGCAAGGAGGGTTTTCCTATTTTCATCTACAACCCTAGGTTTTCATTGCCCATGAAAAAAGGTAATCAATCTCTCAAGCCAAATTCATGTAAAAATTACCCTAGGAAGATTTCATGTTTCCGAGCAAAAACCCTCTAGTTTCGCTCCATTTCGATCTCCCATGAGAGAGAATTAATTCTTTGAATCCCTATCAATTCCATGTACTCGACCCTTCATGTTTACTCTTAAACCTTGACCATACATAACCCCATGCCATGAGAAAATTCTCATAAATACTACATCATGTTAGCTTCCAAATGCCTCTAGTTTACCTAATTTTTATCATGTATCCATCTCTAATTAATTCTTTGAACCTTGACTACGCATGTTTAGGTCATTGAAATGTAACTTGATCAAAGCATGCCTAAACCTTGTCTATTCTCAAATTAATTGTGCATGTTGATAGATCTATATGTCTGCTTTTATTTAAAACTAGTTTCGTGAGTTTTGGATTACCGTGCAATTTTACATGGAATTTAGAATGACCAGATATCAAAGAGAATTCACCCTGGAAAAAGGGGTAAAAGACCGGACCCTCCCTGATATTGCGGCAGTGCGACCCGCCGCAATACCAGCGGGGTCGCGGCCGGCGGGTGCATCACGTTAAGAAATGCGGCGGCCTAAGCCGCCGCGATTCTCGGTGCGGACCGGACCGGGCCGGTTGGCCTTCGGACCGCGACCGAGCCACCCGTTGCGATTTGAATCGCGGCGGGTAGGCCCGCTGCGATTTGAAGACTGCGGCTAGAATTTTTAATTATGCTCATGCCCTTGCTGATTTGGCTATATAACCCTTATTTAGCCGTGATTAAACCATGTTATAGTTAATTCAACTTGGTAAATTAATAAATGGTAATAATGATATAAATTTAATTATTTAAAGGACATTTGCATGATTTATCATAATCTCATGATTTCTTTACACTTACACACACATAACATTATTAATTGCCATTTGGCCCTAATAATTTATGCAATAATCACTACAAGAAAAAACGAAAATAGAGACCGAAATATTCGGTCTCTATTCGGTCCCTAAACAGCTCAGAGACCGAATAGGGACCGAATAGTGACCGAATATGTCGGTCAAAAACTTCTGGTCACAAATCTGTGACCGACTAAATTCGGTCTCTATTCGGTCACTAAATAGGGACCGAATAGGGACCGAATAAGATCGGTCCTTATTTAGGGACAGAAATAATTCGGTCCCTAGTTCGGTCCTACAAATAGGGACCGAATAGGGACTGAATTATTTCGGTCCTATTTAGGGACCGAATTAATTCAGTCCTAGTTCGGTCCCTAAAATGGGGACCGAATAAGGACCGAATTATTTCGGTCCCTATTTAGGGACCGAATTAATTCGGTCCCTAATCGGTCTCTATTTTTATTTTTTTAAATATATACATTTTAGGAAAATAACCTGCTTAAATAAAACCAATAATATCCACAACAATAATAATTGTCCACAATAAAAATGTCTACAACACAAAAATAACAAAAATATCCACAACAAAATAATAATAAAATGTCGACAACATCAACAATAATAAAAATATCCACAACACAACAAGAATAAAATGTCCACAACATCAGAATAATAAAATGTCCACAATAAGAATAAAAATATCCACAACATCACAATAATATCATGCCAACAACAATAATAAAAATGTCTACAACAATAATAATAATGAGATGAAAATCACGATGCCTCGTCTTCGTCTTCATCCTCGTGTCCTCCCACTCCACCCGATGAAGGAACCTACAATACATATATAACAATAATAAGTTAAAATTAAATACTATTATAAGCAATAAATTATTTTAGAAGCATAAATTAAATAAAACTATAAGCAATGGAGGTCAATTAGATGAGTATTTCTAATTTTGGACCCTGAAACTGAAGTTCTTCAGTTTCCACAAGTCACACTCATCGGCCCGACCGTGCTGGAACAAACCGGAGGCCAATCGGAAGAGTATTTCTAACATTGGACCCTCAAACCGAAGTTTTTCATTTTTTAACTAAACTAACTTGGTTAAGACGACTTGGAGCGTCGAGGTCAAATCGGGAGTCCGAATTGAACTCCGTCAGTTTCCACAAGTCACACTCATCGGCTCGACCGTGCTGGAACAAACCGGAGGGCAATCGGATGAGTATTTCTAATTTTGGTCCCCCAAACCGAAGTTTTTCATTTTTTAACTAAACTAACTTGGTTAAGACGACTTGGAGCGTCGTGGTCAAACCGGGAGTCCGAATTGAACTCCGTCAGTTTCCACAAGTCACACTCATCGACCCGACCGTGCTGGAATAAACCGGAGGCCAATCGGATGAGTATTTCTAATTTTGGTCCCTCAAATCGAAATTTTTATTTTTTAACTAAACTAACTTGGTTAAGACGACTTGGAGCGTGGAGGTCAAACCGGGAGTCCGAATTGAACTCCGTCAGTTTCCACAAGTCACACTCATCGACCCGACCGTGCTGGAACAAACCGGAGGCCAATCGGATGAGTATTTCTAATTTTGGTCCCTCAAACCGAAATTTTCATTTTTTAACTAAACTAACTTGGTTAAGACGACTTGGAGCGTCGAGGTCAAACCGGGAGTCCGAATTGAACTCCGTCAGTTTCCACAAGTCACACTCATCGACCCGACCGTGCTGGAACAAACCGGAGGCCAATCGGATGAGTATTTCTAATTTTGGTCCCTCAAACCGAAGTTTTTCATTTTTTAACTAAACTAACTTGGTTAAGACGACTTGGAGCGTCGAGGTCAAACCGGGAGTCCGAATTGAACTCCGTCAGTTTCACAAGTCACACTCATCGGCCGACCGTGCTGGAACAAACCGGAGGGCAATCGGATGAGTATTTCTAATTTTGGTCCCTCAAACCGAAGTTTTTCATTTTTTAACTAAACTAACTTGGTTAAGACGACTTGGAGCGTCGAGGTCAAACTGGGAGTCCGAATTGAACTCCGTCAGTTTCCACAAGTCACACTCATCGACCCGACCGTGCTGGAACAAACCGGAGGCCAATCGGATGAGTATTTCTAATTTTGGTCCCTCAAACTGAAGTTTTTCATTTTTTAACTAAACTAACTTGGTTAAGACGACTTGGAGCGTCGAGGTCAAACCGGGAGTCCGAATTGAACTCCGTCAGTTTCCACAAGTCACACTCATCGACCCGACCGTGCTGGAACAAACCGGAGGCCAATTGGAAGAGTATTTCTAATTTTGGTCCCTCAAATCGAAGTTTTTCATTTTTTAACTAAACTAACTTGGTTAAGACGACTTGGAGCGTCGAGGTCAAACCGGGAGTCCGAATTGAACTCCGTCAGTTTCCACAAGTCACACTCATCGACCCGACCGTGCTGGAACAAACCGGAGGCCAATCGGATGAGTATTTCTAATTTTGGTCCCTCAAATCGAAGTTTTTCATTTTTTAACTAAACTAACTTGGTTAAGACGACTTGGAGCGTCGAGGTCAAACCGGGAGTCCGAATTGAACTCCGTCAGTTTCCACAAGTCACACTCATCGACCCGACCGTGCTGGAACAAACCAGAGGGCAATCGGATGAGTATTTCTAATTTTGGTCCCTCAAACCGAAGTTTTTCATTTTTTAACTAAACTAACTTGGTTAAGACGACTTGGAGCGTCGAGGTCAAACCGGGAGTCCGAATTGAACTCCGTCAGTTTCCACAAGTCACACTCATCGACCCGACCGTGCTGGAACAAACCGGAGGCCAATCGGATGAGTATTTCTAATTTTGGTCCCTCAAACCGAAGTTTTTCATTTTTTAACTAAACTAACTTGGTTAAGACGACTTGGAGCGTCGAGGTCAAACCGGGAGTCCGAATTGAACTCCGTCAGTTTCCACAAGTCACACTCATCGACCCGACCGTGCTGGAACAAACCGGAGGCCAATCGGATGAGTATTTCTAATTTTGGTCCCTCAAACTGAAGTTTTTCATTTTTAACTAAACTAACTTGGTTAAGACGACTTGGAGCGTCGAGGTCAAACCGGGAGTCCGAATTGAACTCCGTCAGTTTTCACAAGTCACACTCATCGGCCGACCGTGCTGGAACAAACCGGAGGCAATCGGATGAGTATTTCTAATTTTGGTCCCTCAAACCGAAGTTTTTCATTTTTTAACTAAACTAACTTGGTTAAGACGACTTGGAGCGTCGAGGTCAAACCGGGAGTCCGAATTGAACTCCGTCAGTTTCCACAAGTCACACTCATCGACCCGACCGTGCTGGAACAAACCGGAGGCCAATCGGATGAGTATTTCTAATTTTGGTCCCTCAAACCGAAGTTTTTCATTTTTTAACTAAACTAACTTGGTTAAGACGACTTGGAGCGTCGAGGTCAAACCGGGAGTCCGAATTGAACTCCGTCAGTTTCCACAAGTCACACTCATCGACCCGACCGTGCTGGAACAAACCGGAGGCCAATGGAAGAGTATTTCTAATTTTGGTCCCTCAAATCGAAGTTTTTCATTTTTTAACTAAACTAACTTGGTTAAGACGACTTGGAGCGTCGAGGTCAAACCGGGAGTCCGAATTGAACTCCGTCAGTTTCCACAAGTCACACTCATCGACCCGACCGTGCTGGAACAAACCGGAGGCCAATCGGATGAGTATTTCTAATTTTGGTCCCTCAAATCGAAGTTTTTCATTTTTTAACTAAACTAACTTGGTTAAGACGACTTGGAGCGTCGAGGTCAAACCGGGAGTCCGAATTGAACTCCGTCAGTTTCCACAAGTCACACTCATCGACCCGACCGTGCTGGAACAAACCGGAGGGCAATCAGATGAGTATTTCTAATTTTGGTCCCTCAAACCGAAGTTTTTCATTTTTTAACTAAACTAACTTGGTTAAGACGACTTGGAGCGTCGAGGTCAAACCGGGAGTCCGAATAGAACTCCGCCAGTTTCCACAACTAACTTGGATGAGTATTTCTAATTTTGAACCCCCAAACCTACCTAAGTTCTCCCTTTTTAACTAACCTAACTCGCTTAACAAGAAATTGTGCGTCGATCAACCCAAATTAAAGTTAAACTAAGTTAACTAAGTTAACTGTTAAAATTAAACCTCTGAAATAAAATAAATTTACTCACGTGAGGGGCGTGTGCTGATGTCGATGGTGCTGCCTGTGGAGGAGGTGCTGCCTGTGGAGGAGGAATGTTGATCTGGGAGAAGGCCTGGGAGATAACCTGGGAGAGGGACTGGGAGAGCTGGGCCTGTAGTGCATCGGTCACCTGCATCTGCATCTGGGCCAGACGAGTCTCCATCGAATCCGTCAGACGAGACTCTAAGCCCGATATCCTACTGTCAATGAAGCCCATCAGCTGTCCTGGAGAAGTACCTGGAGTACCAACTCCTGCGTGGAATGCACTGGTCTGTGACCCTGAGCTGGATCCTCCAGATAACACCCGGCTCGTGTCGATGCTGTGCCCAAAACCATACACATGGCCTTTCTTTGGGGCCCCAGATGCCGCAACCCATACCTCAGGATCTAACGGCGGCTGCTCGTCCTCCCCGACGTACTTCTCTGTCATTTGTTGGCTGTATGACTCCTGCAAGAAACCAGAAAAAACGATAGTAGTTAATATTCATATTAATGTGAAAAATTAAATAGTGAATATCTTCTAAATACTTACTGCAACCACTCGGGCTCTATCGCTAATGTATACATCCGTTCCTTTTTTCTTGTGTGTTCTATCGAACACCTCGGAAAATGTCGGCTGCCTTTTTAGCTCCTTCTCCTATTTCACAGAAAAAACATGACATAAATGAGTACCTTTATAAATAAAAGAGACCAGAAATGGACAAATTACTTACCAATCTGGACTGATGGGTCGCAAAAGAGACAGACCCACCAGTATGCATGTTTGCTTCTGGATTCGCAGCCCGATTAACTTTCATTATTGAGGATGTTTGTTGCCATCTCTCTGCAGCCCAGATGTTGCAAAGAGTTTCCCAATATTCTCCCCTCATCCAACTGGGCGCCCGCTCCCTCCAAAGAGTCGGGTCTGCACTCTGAGAAAGTTTCTCTGCATTTTTTCTCGCGTTATACATCAAATGCTTGAAATTTGATCTTGCGGTCATCGTCCATACAAATCGAGACCGCGCCTCGTCCGTACGACTCGTGAATCGATGCTGGCTCTATATACATAAGAGTTAGTGAACTGCATGTATGAATACGATAAGAATTAAATTACAATACGAAATTACATACCATGAACATCTGATACAAGTGCTCCTGGACCTCCATCGGAAAATCATTGAATCTATGAATTGGCCCAGGAAAATGTGCTTGTAACGTTCTTGTGATGAATTGAGATGCTTGAGTAGGCTCTATTTTATCACTGCAATGATGTAACTGCATAATGTCAATTTCTGAACTAAATTCACTTCATTGCCCATAAGAAATACATACATGTTGATTACGTACCCATTAATCCAGACCTCCCGCAGAGTGCTCTCATAAAAACTACCTCTGCCCTCCTGCAGACTACCAGCATCCTCTGGCACCGAACCTGGAAAATAATGATGAACAACATGAGTAATGTACAAAAATACTAAATAATGACTACAGAAATACCCTAACAGTTAAATATACAAATCTACTGGTGCATCTGGAGAATGTGTAGAGTGACCTGAGCATGTGACATTTTAATGGCATCAGAATTAATGCATACATTAAAGTATAACTTTACATATACATACCAGCTACTACAGGAGGAGACTCGGAGGATGCACCAACAGCTGTAACTAGAATAGAACGCATAAGTAATGAGGAAGATGAATGCACAATAAAAGTACATTTGTAAATATACATACCTGCAGGCACGGTAGGAGCAGAAGAACTAGAAACTGTAGCAATTCTAATAACATTAATAATATATATAAATAATTACTACAAAAATACTTGGAAATTGAAATATACATACCTGCAGGCACGCTAGGAGATGCAGAAGAAGGACCAGCAACTGTAACAATTCTAATAACATTAATAATGTGTAAATAATGACTAAAAAAATACTTGAAAATTGAAATATACAAACCTAGTCCGCTAGGTAGAGGAGGTGTCCGCTCACTCGAAGGAGAAGCAGAAACTGTAACAATTTTAATGGCATTAACACTACACAAGTACACATAAATAATATACAGAGAAAAATACACAGCTGATGACTATATTAGAAAAATATACATACCAGATGCGGGGAACAAAGCCCTCCCACGAATGCCCCTCCTAGAACTGCTACCAGATCTTCCTCCACGCACCATATCTTCATAGAGAACATAAAATCATAATGTTTACTAGTCAATTGCTTATATTGAAAGTGAGCTGCTTTAAATATACTCTACAAGTGTGAAAAAATTCTACCATAGTTTAATTGATATCCATTTCCTCCTCAGATGATGACGATATGTCTAATTCAACCCCATCTTCATCATCATCTTCACATTCATCACTGGTATATTCCTCTTCCTCACCAGAACTTTCATATTCAATATCTGTACGACGAGCACTACTGTCTTTCATCTCACGTGGATCGACTTCTTCGACCTCATTTCCGTGAGACAAGGACATTGGTGCTTCGGATTCGTCTTCTCCAATATGAGTTGTCAACTCTACATCTTCAACAAAGTCTTCTTGAAAGAATTCTGCGTTGATCTCTTCAGCTGTCTGATCAGTCATGTCCAATTCATAATCAGAGAATAGTCTTGACTTAACTCTGCAAACTACCCACCAATCATTTCGTTCTTTGTTTGTACATGAAGGATAGCTTGTATAATACACTTGCTGGGCTTGTGTGGCTAAGATGAATGGCTCATAAGTATTCAATTTTGACTTATGCTTAAGCTCGACAATCCCATGTGTTGTGTCATTTCGAATGGAATTCGGATCAAACCAATGACACTTGAACAAGAATATATGATTGTCTTGTCCTAGATATTGCAATTGTAGGATCTCCTCTACAATACCATAGTAGTCATACTCACTTTCATTGTATGTACTTCCTTTTACACATACGCCACTGTTCATGGTAGATTTATTCTGCCCATAGTCTTTCGTATGAAACCTATACCCATTGACAATAAATCCAGGATAATTCTGTGCAATTTTGGATGGGCCGTAGGCTACCTGACGAACTCTTTCATCAGTAATTAAACCTTCTTGCACCTGCGTGTAGAAAAGGCTAGTTATAAAGTGAAATGAATTTTGTTGAATACTCTTTGACGGTGTACACTTACGCGTTGTCTTAGCCATAAGGCCAATGACTTCTCTCGTTCTTTTTCAACCTCAAAATCAGTGAGTTGTGGATTTTTTTGTATTAATTCTGAATCAAATTGTCTGCAATATGAATAGCAGATCACATTGAATAGGTAGAATAAAGGCAAAAAACTTACATATAAATTTAAATTGTGAGATTAGTACTTACTCAACATAACATTCTAGCTCAGAACAATTTAAAAGAATATATATCTCTGCGGCACATAACTCTCTGTCATCCAGCATTCGAGTTGAAGAACGTCCGAAGGCACGTCCAGGATGAGTAAATATTGAGAGTCGATTTGAACCGACAGATTCCCCCCCATCATCATTACGTGGAGGTTGTGTCCGACGAGTTTGAATGTCTGCTTCAAAGTACATTGCACAAAAGTTAGAGATTTCCTCCATAATGTATGCCTCAGCAATAGAACCCTCCACTTTTGCTTTATTTCGGACTTTCATTTTAAGGTCATGCATACACCTACATCCACAATGTAAGAGACAATTAGAAATGTGGTCACTTACGTAAGGTGCAATCGTACGAAGGAAATAGTTCATATTTGCATATACCTCTCAAATGGATACATCCATCTATATTGTACTGGCCCTCCGACCTTTGCTTCATATGGTAGATGTACGAGTAAATGCTCCATTGAATCGAAGAAACCAGGTGGAAATATCTTCTCCAACTTGCATACAGTGGTGACCACATTCTGTTCGATAGTTTGCACATCCTGAAGCCTGAGTTCTGATGCAGATAGAATCGTGAAAAATCGACTCAACTCAGATAACGCTCCCCATAGCTGCTTCGGCAAGATGTCACGAAATGCAATAGGTAGCAACCTTTGCATGAATACATGGCAGTCGTGACTCTTCATTCCATATATCTTTCCCTCACTGACGTTGACAGAACGAGCAATATTTGACACATAACCGTCAGGAAATCTCAGTTGTTTCAGCCACTGACACACTTGCTTTACTTGTCCTCCTCCAAGCACATAAACTGCTTTTGGTTTACTTGATTTCCCATTTACTTCAACAATTTCTAACTCTGGACGTTTACAGAGCATGGACAAGTCCAAGCGTGCATTCACATTGTCCTTTGTTTTACCTTTGATATCCATAACTGTGTTGAATACATTATCAAAGACATTTTTCTCGATATGCATCACGTCTAGATTGTGCCGCACAAGAAGAGTCGACCAATAAGGTAGCTCCCAGAAAATGCTTTTCTTCACCCAGTTGTGCTCCTTCCCAAAACCTGAAAGGTGTCGGGTACTGCCCATCTGTTGTGTGATATCTGGCAAATTTTCAACATGTGCTGCCATATCATGACCGGACAACCTCTCGAATATAACTTCATCTCGTTCCTTTCTGTTCTTTAGGAATGCATCTTTTTGTCTTCTAAAAGGGTGATCAGCTGGTAAAAACTGACGATGGCAATCAAACCAGCAGGACTTCCCACCATGTTTAAGTACAAACGATTTGGTATTATCCATACAATACGGACATGCTAGCCTCCCATGTGTGCTCCAACCAGATAGCATTCCATATGCAGGAAAATCACTTATAGTCCACATCAATGCCGCCCTCATGGTGAAATTTTGCTTTCTAGATGCATCATAAGTATTGACCCCCTCAGTCCATAATAATTTCAATTCATCAATCAACGGTCTTAGATAGATGTCTATATTTTTGTAGGACTTTTCGGACCAGGAATCAATAAGGACAGGAACAAATTCTCTCGCTTCATGCACATGCTCGGAGGAAGGTTGTATGGTGTCACGAACACTGGCCAGCTGGAGTAGGAAGCCACTGAACCTCCAAATGGATTAAATCCGTCAGTGCATAAACCAAGCCTCACATTACGTGACTCCCTTGAGAAGATAGGATAAACATGGTTGAAATGAATCCAAGCTTCGCCATCTGCAGGATGAGTCATAATATCCATGTCCCGACGTACTCTTTCTGCATGCCACCTCATATGTCCAGCTGTCTTTGAAGACATATACATCCGCTGCAGCCTGGGTGTAAGGGGGAAATATCGCAATGACGCATAAGGTATATCCTTTCCCCTAGAATTGACCCCTCTTTTAGGTTTAAATCTATCATGACGGCAAACTGAACAGGATACCATATCTGCATTCTCTTTGTCATACAACATACAATGATTAGGACATGCATCTATTTTCACATATCCAAGTCCTAAATCATTCACCATCTTCTTGGCACGATAAAAATTTGGAGGCAGCTTTTCATCTGGAGGTAACATGCTCTTGATGATGAGGAGGAGACGATCAAAGCAATTCTCAGAAATATGAAATTCAGATTTCAAGTTCAACAACTGTGACACCGCTGACAACCGAGTGTGCTTTTGACAACCATCCCACAATGGCTCATCAGCATCCTTAAGTAACTGATAGAATCTTTCGGCTCCCTTATTCGGCACGTCTTCAGCGTATACAGGATCCACATGTACACTGAATGCCGGACCAGCAGCATCTACAACCATATCCACGTACGTACTTGTGCCTTCCACATTACTAGGCTCGTGCGACCAGAAGTCCTCACCATGACATGTCCAATTCATATAACCTTCAACAAACCCTTTTCTGTATAAATGGCGTTGAACTTCCCATGGGGAATTCCACTTCAAATTTTTACAAATCATACAAGGACATCGGATGCCACCTTGCCTGTCTACTTCTGCATTTGGATTCCCCAATGCAAACTGAACGAAATTCTCAACTCCGACCCTAAACTCCTGGGACACCACATGATCAACTATTCTGCGATACATCCATGAACGGTCTGAAGCCATTGCTGTCCTACGCCCAAACAATATCAATAGACAAATAACTTTAAAATTCTAAATCACACATCCTTCGACGCAACCGAAATGAATAGGAAGGATTTATTATTTAGATTATCACTTTTTACCCATCTGTGAATATTTGATCGCACTCAGATGACCATTTACTATGTGATTGTATTATTTGCTGAAAATTTCGGCAGCATCTCCCCACACCTCTCCGATATACCAAAAATATTTATTGATTAAGATATTTTCTTAAACACTTACTAATAAGTGGTTAAGAAAATATTCTAAATCAATAAAGGTATATCAGAGAGGAGTGAGTAGACACACCCGAAATTTTCAACAAATAATACAAGCACATAGTAAATGACCACCTAACTGCGATCAAACATTCACAGACTGTCCAAAACGGGACAATTCAGGACTTTGAGTTAGATATACACGTTCTCATCTTTGAAAATAAGACTCGTGCACATCAATCCCAAAGTCTTGAACGGGAGGTTCATTGACACGGGCTTAACACGCTCTCGTGAAGTGTGTGCAGTGTTAAAAAGAAAATAAAAACTAAAGCATGCATATAAACAAGTGCAATAATAACCCACATAAATATGAAAAGAAAATAAAAACAATATCATACATATAAACAAGTGCAATAATAAACTAAATTCACACACACATGTAAATGAATTGCATTAAAGTAAGAAGTACAATACAGATAAACAAGTGCAATAAGAAACTAAATTCACACATACATGTAAATGAATTAAAGAAAGGAGGCATGTTTGAGTGCCATGTTTTTTTTTTTTTACCCTAGTATTCCTTCATCTATACGAGTGTTGTAAGGAAGAACTGCACATAAACTGCTGGTTCTGCCTATTTTGGTCACTGTTCTAGTCTACTGGCTGAGCTTAGAGCTATGGTTTATGGCCTCCAGCTTTGCATTTCCCATGGAAGAACTGATATTCTTGTGGAAATGGATTGCCAGTTTTTGGTTCACATCTGTTCTAATCCTCCTGTTCACATTCCTTGGCAATTGTTCCCTTGGTGGAATGATTTTCTTCAAGTCCATGAGTTGATGTCTTTGAAATTTGTTCATACTGTCAGAGAATGTAATCAAGTGGCAGATCAGTTAGCTAATTGTGCTTGCAATTCTAAGCAGTCTAAAGTTTTTCTGGAAGTCAGTTCTCTTCCTTTGGCTGTCAAGGGAAGCTTGGTTCTGGATAAGGCTGGTGTGCCTCATCTTCGATCTTAATTTGATGTTATCCAAAATGGTAGATTTGGATCCTTCATTACATATTTTCTGGTTGGAGTTAAGCAGCTTGGTGGGGGATCTTAAACCTTTCTTCAACTGGGTCTGGCAAATTTTTGGATGGTCTTCACATGACAGAGTTTTAAACTTGCAGATCCAAATAATATACTCAGAATCTCCCATATCCCCCTTTTTTCTACCTCCTGGTGAGAAGGAAAAAAAATAGTCAAAGAAGTATACTTAATACTTTAAATGTATGCTGAAACACTAGCAATTTCAAACTCAAATGCTTATATGTTTTTAGAAACTGAGTTTTAAAATCTGAGGCATGTCATAAATGGCATCTCATTAATGTGTGTAAATGAAGTAAAAATGTATTTATACATTGAGAGGAGAAGGGTAGTAGAGTCACCAATTAATAGCTTAGGATTTAACGTTAGAATTTCCTTGAAATATTTTAAACTCAAAATAATTATTAGCAGAAATAACTCAGGATTTAATATTAAATTTCTCATTTAAGTATTTTAAAGCTCATGGGCTTCCCTAATTGGGCTTTGCTTATCAAATGGGCCTGCTTTTCTCTGATTCTAACCACCAGGATTTAATATCATACATATATGATGATAATGACGCTTCAACTATTTTAAACATTTAAATGGCAAAATAATATAGACAAATAGAAAAGAAAGATTTTAAATGTGCACCTCCTTGCTAATGTTTAAGAAACAATCCACCAAATTAACGTCCTTGATGAGCTCCAGATGCTTGAAAAAGCAAAGCACTTAAAAAATTAACCTCCCAATCATCGCTTATATTCAGAGATTCCATAAACACTTAAAACCTACAAACTCAAAAAACAGGAAAATATGCACTAATGAAAATATCTTCTAATCTACATTTGCTAGCCTTGGTTTTAAACATATGTGTCATGAACTTTATGAAGAAATTTCTAACCCAACATAGAGTCTAACCCTACCAACCTTGCAATATCTCTATCAAAACTGCTATAGATGAAAGTAAAATTTATAAGCCTAAAACAATTGCACATGAAAACCATATGAACCTGAATGTCCAGCTTCCGGCGTATCATGATGTGCATGAATTATATTTGGTATCAAAGAAAATCCAGAGTATAAATGTATACGACCCTTAAAATTAAAATGCCAGCTCTCAAAGAATACTTCTGTGGATTCAAATTGCCAATAGACCACAAATGGAGCATATGTAAAAAATTGGCATCATTTTGATAAGCAGACTGAATCTTATTAAACCATTCTGGCACCAAAACTGATATAGCATGAAATGTAAATTGTTCTGGAAGTCTGGATAAAGCATCAGCAACTATATTATGGTTTCCAACTTTGTATTCCAATGAAAAATCAAATCCCATTAACTTGACTAACCATCTATGTTGAGTAGGAGTATGTATCTTTTGTTTTAACAAATATCGTAAACTTTGATGGTCAGTCTTGATGACAAATTTCTTACCAATCAAATAAGATCTCCATTTCTGAACAGCATATATGATTGCTTCCATCTCCTTCTCATAAACTGATAAACCTTGTTGCTTGAGGGTAAAAGCCTTACTTAAATAAGCAATTGGTCTGCCTTTCTGCATTAAAACTGCTCCCATTCCCAATCCACTAGCATCACATTCAACAATAAATGTATCATCAAAATTGGGTAATGCTAGAACAGGAGCAGTGGTCATTACCCTTTTCAATGATTTGAAAGCTTCTTCAGCCTCTATGCTCCACAGGAAATTATCTTTCTTAGGCAACTAGGTCAAGGGTGCTGCTAAACTGCCATAGTTACAAACAAATTTCCTGTAGTATCCAGTAAGTCCTAAGAATCCCCTCAAATTTTTCTGATTCCTAGGTACTGGCCAATCAATAATTGCTTGCAATTTATTCTTCTCCATGGCTACCCCACTATCAGAAATAATATGACCCAAATACTCAACTGTAGTAACACCAAAACTACACTTGGAATATTTAGCATATAGCTGGTTATCTTGCAAAATTTTTAGTACTGAACTCAGATGCTCCAGATGCTGTTGCCAGGATTTGCTATAAACTAGTATATCATCAAAGAAAACCAGTACAAAATGCCGTAAATATGGCCTAAAAAGATCATTCATCAAACTTTGAAATGTGGAAGGAACATTAGAAAGACCAAAGGGCATTACCAGGAATTCATAGTGCCCTTCATGTGTTCTAAAAGCAGTTTTATGCACATCATTAGGATTCATTCTTATCTGATGGTATCCTGAACGAAGATCCAATTTAGAAAAATATTTTGCACCAAAAAGCTCATCCAAAAGATCATCTATTAGGGGAATTGGATACTTGTCCTTCACTGTTTGTTGATTTAAAGATCTGTAATCAATGCACATTCTCCAACTTCCATCCTTTTTCTGAACTAAAAGCACTGGAGCTGAAAAAGGGCTAGAACTATGCTGCACATGAGAATGAGTAAAAAGGTCTTTGACTTCTTCTTCAATGATGGTTTTATGAAATGGAGAATGTCTATATGGAGGAACCACCACTGCCTTTGATTCATCAATTAATGGAATACAATGATCATGTCCTCTAGATGGAGGCAATCCTTTAGGTGCATCAAAAACTGCTGAATATGTTTGCAAAACAAATGCCAAATCTGATGGGTAATCTGTAGTACTAAAAGTGGTTGTAGATTTCTCATCAAGAACATTCAATTGAATAGAATAAAAAGATGTTGCATGCTTCAATTCCTTACAAAATTTGGATGCAGATACCATTTTAATCTGATCATGAGACAACCCTTTAAACAGATAACATTGGCCCTTCCACTCAAATTTCATAGTCATATTTTTGACATTAAAAATAATGTCACCCAATAGCTGTAACCAGGTAGCACCCAATACCACATCAATTCCTCCTAACGGCAGAACCAAAAAATCAAGTGTAAAAGCAACATCAGGTAACTGCAAATGCACACTAAGACATACTCCTTCCGAGGATAACTGAGCTCCAGAAGCTATCTGCACAGAATGTTTGCCAGATTGTGTAACCATTAAACCTAACTGCTTAGCCACCCCTGGGTCCATAAAACAATGTGTGCTGCCAGTATCTATCAACACCGATACAGATAGCCCAGCTATCTGACCCACCAAGCGCATGGTACCTGGAGAGGCTAAGCCATTGACAGTTTGTGAAGAAATAGAAGGCATAATGTCAGGAATTGCCTCAAAACCCACACCTAGCTCATCAGGAATTATGGGTCAGGTTCTATTTGAATAAAGAAAAGTTTATGAGCCTTACACACATGGCCAAATGACCACTTATCATCACAGTTATAGTAGAGGCCTTTGGCTTTTCGCTCTTGCAGTTGTTGGATGGAAGTTTTCAGAAGAATTTGAGAAAGGAAGAGCAGAAGAAGGAGATTGATATGCGCAAGAGGAAAAGACTGAGAATAGTAGCGAAGTATTTGCCAAATGCTTGACCTTAACAAGTCTTCTCATCAACTATTTATAGGTCCAGCTTGTACAACTCGGAGCTAAGCCACATTAGCCTGGTTAGTCTCCGTAGCAGTAACAGATCTAATAGATCAAGAAAAGAACAACTAATTCTGTTCCTAAAATATAGGATTTGTACCAACTGCCAACTAACAGAAAGCCAAACCTGTCTAACAACCAGAGCTCCAGCTCACTTTCTAGCTGAGCTCGTATCAGAGGGCCGGAGGGGGAGACTGCGCAGGTAGGGGGGGGGATGAGAGGGAGATAGAGATGGAGGGAGGGAGGGCCGGAGGGGGAGACTGCAGGCTAGACCTGCTCAAGTAGGGGGGGGGGATGAGAGGGAGATAGAGATGGAGGGAAGGGAGGGCCGGAGGGGGAGACTGCGCAGGTAGGGGGGGGGGAGGGGATGAGAGGGAGATAGAGATGGAGGGAGGGCCGGAGGGGGAGACTGCGCAGGTATGGGGGGGGGAGGGGATGAGAGGGAGATAGAGATGGAGGGAGGAAGGGCTGGAGGGGGGGAGGATGAGAGGGAGATAGAGACAGAGCTAGGGAGGGAGGGTCGGAGGGGGATGCCTGGACGAGAGGGAGGGCCAGAAGGGGGGGACCGCTTGTGGGGGCATGAGAGGGAGGGAGGGCCAGAGGACACTTACAGAGGGAGGAGGGAGGGTCGGAGTCACCGGAGCTGCCGCGCAGGAGGGCCGGAGTAGCCGGAGCTGCCGCGCAGGGAGGGCCGAAGTCGTCGGAGCTGCCGCGCAGGGAGGGTCGGAGTTGCCGGAGCTGCCGTGCAGGGAGGGCCGCGCAAGGTTGGTCGCCGCCTCCACAGGAGGTCGCTGTGGCCGCCGGCCGGCCGATGGAGATGACGAGGGGTTGGAGGGGAGGATGCAGGAGGGTTCGAGGAGGAGGGGTTCGAGGGGAGGAGGCAGGAGGGAGTTGGGATGCGATTTGGGGGAGACGGGTGAGAGGGAGGTCGCCAGGGTAGGGTTTTGAAGCCGATTAATTAGATGTAATTTATATTAGGTACGGGACATTAATTAGATGTAAGATCTTAGAATTAATTTAATTTCAGATTAGATCTTAAATGGAGCGGATCTTTTATTTAACAGACATTAATTATATATATTAAACAGATTTAAATATATATATATAAATTTAAATATATTATATAAAATTCGGTTTTATCGGTTTGGTTCGGTTTAGGAGATCGCCAAACCGAACCAAACCGAATTTACAAATCGGTTTGGTTTGAAACCGAACCGAAATTTTTTTATTTTCAAACCGATCGACCGGCAGCAGTGGTGAGAGGCGACGGCGACGGAGGGGCTGGGTCGCAGGGGCGATGGTGGCGACGGGTTCGACAACCACGATGGACAGCGTCGGCGGCGACGGGTCTGACGACCACGATGGACAGCGTCAGCGGCGACGGGTCCGACCACCACGGCGGAGAGCGTCGGTGGCGTTGTCCGGTGGTGGCGCGAGTTCGGCGTCGGCGAGAGAGAGAGAGAGAGTCGGGATGGAGGAGAGAGAGGGAGCGCGAGTGGGGGGAGATATAGGGACAGCCACTGCGCGAGGAGTCGCCGCCGTCGGGGACCCGAGGGCCGGCGGCCGATGGCGAGCCGAGGATCGTCGGGGAGGAGGCAGGAGGGGTCCGAGGGCGGAGGGATTTCAGATTAGGTCGATTTGGGGGAGACTCGGGAGAGGGTTTTAAATATGTATATTTATATATTAGATATGAGCCATTAGATGTAAGATCTAATGGTCAGTATTAATCTAGTTTCGGATCGGATCTTAAACATAGCGGATCTCTTATTTCCGCGTCCGCTCCGTTTATTATTCGGATAATATCCGTATCCGAATTCGCTCCGTCAGATATCTGTTAAACGGATACGGATAGACTTAATCGGATACGAATTCGGATCGGATCCGGATATTATCCGGATCCGTTTACAGCCCTAGTCAGGAGTACAACAGATTTCCACTCAAAATCGATAGAAATAAAAAGGCCAATGGCTCGGGCATTCTCGATGCTCCACTCAAAATCGATAGAATGGGGATCTCTCACCTGCAGCACCAACACGTCTGGTCTTCTTAGCCAAGAAAGCAGGCGAAAGTCTCTGCTGGTTTTAGAAGATGTCGAAGACACCGACGAAGAAGAAGACGACGTTGTCCAAGAATGTTGCACGGACGGCGACGACCACCTTGGCCGAGGAGGCTCGACTGCTCGTGCTCGGGGCGATGGGAGAGGCCGAAGAGCAGGGGCTCCGACACTCCGCTGTGTAGCAAAGAAAGAGGAGAGGCCGAACTGAGACCGGGAGGGAGAAGGGCTGCGTGACCAGATTAGGGCTTTTTAGGGTTGTTTCGGTTCAATCGGTTCGGCTCAATTTTAAGGAAGAAAAAATCGAACCGAACTATTTACCATGAAACCGGTTTGATTCGGTTCATTGACCCGAACTTTAGTTAGTTGAACCGAACCGAACGGTTCGGTTCGGTTTATCGAGTTGGACCGAGAAATGAACAGTCCTAAGCATAGCATCACCAACAGTAAAGCAGTAGCAGCAGTAAAGCAGTAGTAACAGTAAAGCAGTTGTAGGAGTAGCAAAGCATAGCAGCAGCAGTATGTGCGGGAGGATAAGATAAGGATCATTGGCGGGGTTTAAAGGTGGGGTTTATCCGCATGCGAGATTGCAACGAACAATGGCGATGAAATCTTCGAAAGGATTTCACCTGGGTTAAACACGTAATACAGTTCTTACGTAACCCAAGTTACGCAGGATGAAGTGATTACCTTATGTAATCATTGTGCCATAATTGATATATATATATATACATATATATAATTCCATATATTTCTTTAATATAATATATTTCTATTTTAATCCTTTTCCCTCAACATAATTTTAATTATTTAGGTTATTAATTTATGGGCCTCTTGTGTGTTTATTATCGAGCTTTATTTTAGTAATGGAGGTGTGCGTAATATTCGAACTAATTGGAACGTCATCATGTATTATACACAAATGACCAAGTATTTTTATAAACAAAATCAAGGTGTTACACATTTACAGCCCTAATTTCGATAGATAACAACACATACGATTAAAGTGTGAGTTCGTTGTGTGTGTAGACCTGAGAATTCAGATTAATTATTTAAAATTTTGAGAAAGGTCCATATTGTTCTCCATATTCTGGAAGAAAAAAAGAGCTTTTTATTCGACCTAGAATATGGGTGTGTCGACCTAATTAAGTCACTGGAGACATGAGTTATAAGTTGATTTGAAAATTAACAGAGTGTGTCAACCTGAATAGAAGAGAGTGTTGACACTCTGAAGGAAAGTGTCAACTCTCTACAAGGTATTGGTTGATACTATGAAGGGATAGGTCGACGCTATAAGGGATAAATCGGTCAACACTACAGGATAGATAATGGTGACAGTACTACTGGATATATAGATAGTGTTGACACATGAGTACGGATAGGTCAACACTAGTACTACATAGATAGTGTTGACACTACTGGATAGATAGTGTTAACTGACACTACTAGATAGATAGGTCAACACTACTGGATAGATGTGTTGACACTACTAGTACTATTTCCAAAACACAGTCAGAAAAAAAGAAAAGAATAAGAATCCTTCAATTCACAAGAACACTTGCCTAGCTAAGACTGAGTATTAGCTAAAACACGTAAGTATACCTAATAATCTTTTAGACATTATTTTATCTTTTCTTTTATTAACACACACACACAAACACACATAATATATATATATATATATATATATATATATATATATATATATATATATATATATACTAATAAATATATACACTTTTACACATACCTACCACTACTTACACATGTTCACATTTAGATGCATGTTAAATCTTACGTAAACAAGTTTATGGTAATTTTTATTTAAAATTTTCCTGAAAAAATATTTATCAAGTATAAATTATCCTAAAAGTAGATAAATCATATTTACCTCATTAACTGTGCATCAAAAATTCTCAATATCCACATTTTTGGTATAAACATATTTTTATGATAATTATGGTAATTTCGAACTAAATTTTATTACCAAAATTCAGTCTCAATTCGGTCTAAAATGCAGTCTCAATTCGGTCCCTATTCAGGGACCGAATAGGGACTGAAATTATTCAGTCCCAAATATAGAGACCGAATATTTTCAGACCCTATTCGGTCCTTGAACAGGGACCGAATAGGGACCGAAAATATTCGGTCCCAAAAATAGAGACCGAATAATTTCGGTCCCCATTCGGTCCCTGAATAGGGACCGAATAGGGACTGAAATTATTCGGTCCCAAATATAGAGACCGAATAATTTCGGTCCTTATTCGGTATTCAGGGACCGAATAGGGACCGAAAATATTCGGTCTCTATTTTTGGGACTGAAATTTTCAGTCTCTATTCGGTCCCTATTTTGGGACCGAATAGAGACCGAAAATTTCGGTCTCTAAATCGGTCTCTATATGCGCTTTTTCTTGTAGTGAATATATCTGGTAAATTAGTAAAATAAATGACTAAATTTCTCTATTTAATTATATACTTGTTTTCGTTTTATACGTGTGTTTTGTACACCTTTACCGTTTCCGTCGGCCTTCGAGCACTTGAGGCACGACGGACCCGTTTTCTATACACTTTCTCTTGACTTGGACCACCTCTCCATCGGGAATACTCTCGACTGGGCCAGGGACTCCTTTTCAAGGCCTCTGTAAGTCTTCTTGGCTTTGGCATACGTCCATTACCGACGAGCTGGTTGTACCTTAAAACCCGTTACACCTTAAGGATAAGTACGATCCATGGCCTTAGTGTGTTCTTTTCTTACCTTATGATTATGCCGGACCATCTAGCATGTGTTCATAGCACGACTAGTGGGCGGTGATGATTTCTACCAGACTGCCGGTACACGACCTTTTGCCGAGCAACTATGACTATCGTTGTTTATCACATTTTATGATATTGTCCCTATCTCATCTACTATCTATTCCCTCTCATCTGTTCACGTTCTCTCTACACTCTCATCTATCTCGTCTAGTACTCTCATCTATTTCTTGGTACTCTATTTGGTCATACAATTGATTGTCTAAATTAATAAACAAGTACTATATGCCAGTGCAATAGAGCCCGATCAGGTCCTGGGAGGAGCACCCGAAAAGTGCCAGTGCCCATGGGAGTTAAAATGATCAGGATGTGTACGACATGCATCCAGCGCCATTTAATAACAATCACAATTTAATTTATGACAATCAATATATCAATCACTATGCTATCATTCTCTGGGTTGACAAAATGCTCGACCAGAGATGCTATCTCTACTAGTGCACCATGGTTCAACCATATACACTATTTCGTTACATGGCCAATCATTTATCATACTAGATTTGCAATATCTCTGTTGGAAGTTTTATCATTATTTTGCCATCATATTCTATTAGTCTCTTGGTTATATTTTGATCGTTCTCTTAGTTATCCTGCCTTACAAGACATTAATTATTTAAAGCAAGCTTGTTTACATGAGATATTAAGTCCTACTGAGCGTTATCGCCCACCTTGCGCTATTGTTGTATGTGTTTCAAGTAAGTCAGGTGATGACCCTACGCACACCAATGGGAATGGACTGGAGTGATGAGAGACCAAGAGTCATAGCGATGGAGTGTCATTAGTATCTTAGAGCATAATTAGATATTTGCTTAATTACCCTTTCTAGATGTCATGATGTTAATGAGCCCTATGTTTCAGCTCAGAATTAGTGGTTATAATAGTTTAGGTGATTTATCAAAGTGTTTATTGCAAATATTGTTCATTAGTTGCTCTGATATTTGCGAATGTATGTGCAATTTACATTATCATACACGTTGTTCATGCCTCCCCGATTTATTCCGCTGCTAAATTGGCGGGGCATGACAGTTGGTATCAGAGCCTAGGATGTTCTTAATAAGATATTTTAAGTCTAGGATGTTCTAGGTGAACTACCCTAACACGTGTCTTAGTCAACCACTATACCTATGTGAGGATTGGGTAGAACCCTGGTTAAGGATCTGAATACATTCATCTATTTGTATATATGTCAACTAAAATATTATTACTTTAGCATCCTAATGCCAATTTTATTTTTGAAGGAACCCTTAAATGGACGCCAAACATACACCACTGGAAGACGAAATGAGGTCAACTCAAAAACTAGCCCGGACATGTAAGAAAGTCGCCCAACTGCTGGAAGGAGCCTTAAGGACGACCAAGAAGATTAGAAAAGCGGCTAAAAAGAACGAGAAGAAAAGACACAACCAAGACAAGAAGGCGAACACACAAAAGAAACATAGCAAGATCATCTGCCCTCATTGTAGTAAGCCAGGTCACGTGGCTAAGGAATGCTGGCGGAAAGTGGGTGCATGTTTATGATGTGGCAGTATGGAGCATCGGATTCGAGACTGTCCCCTTCGAAAGGAAATACCTACTAGCACTAAAGCTCTCAACCCCAAGACAATAGAGAAACAACCAAAAAGTGGCCAGAGAAAAGTAAAGGATAAGAAGTAGTCATGAAGTACAACGCAAGCACTGCAATAAGATGGGCCACATGTCAAATGATTGCTGGAGGAAACAAGGAAGCTGTTTGCGATGTGGCGACCCAACCCATTGGATTAGCAGATGCCCGCAAATAAAGGACCAACGCCATGAAGGATCAAAACCACAAGCTACACTGAAAATCTTGGCACGATACTCCCTAAAGAACGTAGTGAGAACTGTGGAAGGTAACTCTAAACTTACAATAATTAATACGTATTTGACATGAAATGATGATTTATATGTAACCGAAGTGGTTATGGAATTTGGGGACCAAATTATTTTTAAGAGGGGGAGGATGTAGTACCCCGGAAAATCTATTAATTAAAAATTATGGATAAATTAAAATTTTATCAATTAATAAAATTAACTAGTTGAAAAGGTATGCATTATTATCACATGCGTATAAACCCATATAACAATTCCGTAAAAATAATAATTATACTTTAAATAATATTCTCTAATGACCCATCAAGAAATTTGACATAGAAAAATCATTTAGTCCAAGTTTAAGAATTTATGCGACTTATTATCATAATTAAGGAATAAGTCGGAGAACTCGTTATTTTATGAAGTAAAGTGGTTTATAAATTAAAATAAATATATGAGTGGACTTTAACTAATATGGGAGGATGATCCATTATGATATTTGGACTAATAGACAATCTTGTCCCAAGAATAAATTCCCTAATAAAAGGATAATTAAAAAAAATCCAATAAGTAAAGTAAGAACATGGGTTGTACAATTTGGCTCACATGAGTTATTAGGCCATGAGTAAAAGCTCAAATGATGAAGATTAAAAATATTGGCATAAATAGTATTAAATCAAATTAAAAGTATGAAATTAGTTAAATAAATGCGATAAATAGATTTAAATAAAAATAAAGGGTGAATAATTGTAATTAAAACAATACCCATTAAGTTAAATTAGTAATGGGTTTTATTAATGGTCCTAACATAGATTGTTGGGCCCAAATATGAAGAGCCCATCATGATATGAGAGTTAAATAAGTGAAATTCATATTAAAAATAGTAATAATTAGAAAAAAGGTTAAGATAAATAATAAATGACATATATATATATATCCCTAAAAAGAGTCCTAGACTTACCCTAACCTATTATCCACGAAATTAGATCTCTCCCCAAGCCAATTAGTGGATAATGCTAGAATAGGGGGAGATAAATATGAAAAATTCGGAGTTAATTAATAAATAAATTAAATAAGGGTAAGATAATTACTGAAAAAGGTTATAAATATCCTAAAAAGAGTCCTAACTCTTTTCTAGTACATTACCCATGAATTTGATCTTTTCCCTACCTAATAAGGAGATAAAGGAGAGAAATTAGGTGATAAATAAGGAAAATTTGGATTAAATAGGAAAGGAAGAGTTTTGGATAGGATGGACTCTTGTAGCAACCCATACAACTCTCATTCGGCTCTACCAACCCCTTAGAACGAGGTGGGAGCTCTAGAGGACGAAGGAGAAGGCTGTGGACGTGAGGAGCAAAGAGATGAAGGCTTGGAGCAAGGAGGGTTTTCCTATTTTCATCCACAATCCTAGGTTTTCATTACCCACGAAGAAAGGTAGGCAATCTCTCAAGCCAAATCGGTGTAAAAATTACCCTAGGAAGACTTCATGTTTCCGAGCAAAAGCCCTCTAGTTTCGCTCCATTTCGATCTCCCATGAGGGAGAATTAATTCTTTGAATTTCTATCAGTTCCATGTACCTGACCCTTCATGTTTACTCTTAAACCTCGACCATACATAACCCCATGCCATAAAAAATTCTCATAAATACTAAATCATGTTAGCTTTCAAATGCCTCTAGTTTGCCTAATTTTTATCATATATCCATCTCTAATTAATTCTTTGAACCTTGACTGTGCATGTTTAGGTCATTGATGTGTAACTTGATCAAAGCATGCCTAAACCTTGTCTATTCTCAAATTAATTGTGTATATTGATAGATCTATATGTCTACTTTCATTTCAAAGTCGCCGCGATTCCCGGCGCGGACCGGACCGAGCCGGTTGGCCTTCGGACCGCGACCGAGCCGCCCGTCGCGATTTGAATCGCGGCGGGTAGGCCCGCCGCGATTTGAAGACTGCGGCTAGAATTTTTAATTATGCTCATGCCCTTGCTGATTTGGCTATATAACCCTTATTTAGCCATGATTAAACCATGTTATAGTTAATTCGACTTGGTAAATTAATAAATGGTAATAATGATATAAATTTAATTATTTAAAGGACATTTGTACGATTTATCATAATCGCATGATTTCTTTACACTTACACACAGATGATATTATTAATTGCCATTTGACCCTAATAATTTATGCAATAATGTATCTGGTAAATTAGCAAAATAAATGACTAAGTTTCCCTATTTAATTATATACATGTTTTTGTTTTATACGTGTGTTTTGTACACCGTTACCGTTTCCCTCGGCCTTCGAGCACTCGAGGTACGACAGACCCATTTTCTATACACTTTATCTTGACTTGGACCACCTCTCCATCGGGAATACTCTCGACTGGGCCAGGGACTCCTTGTCAAGGCCTCTGTAAGTCTTCTTGGCTTTGGCGTACGTCCATTGCCGACGAGCTAGTTGTACTCTAAAACCCGTTACACCTTAGGGATCAGTACGATCTATGGCCTCAGTGTGTTCTCTTCTTACCTTATGATCATGCCGGACCATCTAGCCTGTGTTCATAGAACAACTAGTGGGCGGTAATGATTTCTACCAGACGTCCGGTACACGACCTTGTGCCGAGCAACTGTGACTATCGTTGTTGTCCCTATCTCATCTACTATCTATGCCCTCTCATCTGATCACGTTCTCTCTACACTCTCATCTATCTCGTCTAGTACTCTCATCTATTTCTTGGTACTCTATTCGGCCATACAATTGATTGTCTAAATTAACAAACAAGTACTATATGCCAGTGCAATAGGGCCCGATCAAGTCCTGGGAGGAGCGCCCGAAAAGTGCCAGTGCCCATAGGAGTTAAAATGATCAGGATGTGTACGACATGCATCCAGCGCCATTTAATAACAATCATAATTTAATTTATGACAATCAATATATCAATCACTATGCTATCGTTCTCTAGGTTGACAAAATGCTCGACCAGAGATGCTATCTCTACTAGTGCACCGTGGTGCAACCATATACACTATTTCGTTACATGGCCAATCATTTATCATACTAGATTTGCAATATCCCTGATGGAAGTTTTATCATTATTTTTCCATCATATTCTATTACTTTCTTGGTTATATTTTGATCGTTCTCTTAGTTATCCTGCCTTACAAGACATTAATTATTTAAAGCAAGCTTGTTTACATGAGATATTAAGTCCTACTGAGCATTATCGCTCACCCTGCGCTATTGTTGTATATGTTTCAGGTAAGTCAGGTGTTGACCCTACGCACACCAATGGGAATGGACTAGAGTGATGAGCGACCAGGCGTCATAGAGACGGAGTGTCATTAGTATCTTAGAGTATAATTAGATATTTGCTTAATTACCCTTTCCAGATGTCATGATGTTAATGAGCTCTATGTTTCGGCTTAGAATTAGTGGTTGTAATAGTTTAGGTAATTTATCAAAGAGTTTATTGTAAATATTGTTCATTAGTTCTCTGATATTTGCGAATGTATGTGCAATTTACATTACCATACACGTTGTTCATGCCTCCCCGATTTATTCTGCTGCTAATGTTAATGAGCTCTTTATTCATTTCATTTCATTTATTTAGGGTTGATACTACACACGCGTGGCTAATCCACTTTTCTTTTATATTTGTTTATTCTTCAGGGTAATCATTAATGGAAAGCGCCTTCTACCGCGGCCGGCCTTGTCCGTAGTATAAGAGGAACCCACATCCCAGCGCGATCTCCCTCCGCTCCAAAAAGTGTACACACGCGATCAGACCTTCCATTCGCACCCTTCGCGTGCATTTCCTTCGGTACCCTCGCATACCTGGCGATCACGGTCATTCTTTTCTTTTAAGGAGTTGTGCTCTCTTTCCGCCTATTTCCTATCATATTTCCTTTGTGGACGCTCGGAGTTCTCGACGAACGAAAAGCAGTATCCACACTCTCTAAATTAAAAGGGGGTAATTAAAACCCATTAAATAAATTAAGTATATGGGTTGTATAATTGGTCCATACATGAGTTATTGGGCCAAAACTAGAGTCCAATTAATGGATTAGAGATAATTAAGCCTAAATTTATGGCTAATGTATTGGTAAATTAAAAAGGGCAAGAAAACCCTTTTACCACTCATGTAATTATCCTAAAAAGAGTCCTAACCCTAGTCTAAATCAATAGCCATGAAATCTGGCCCTATCCTAATCTAAAAAAGAGATTTAGATAAGAGACAATTTGGACAAATATAGGAGACTCATATTTAAATGAGTTTAAAATGACATAATAAAAGAAAATGCTATAAAATTTGTAATTACAGTATCCCCTAATTAAAAAGGTCAATTAAATCACTAATATGACTCATATATATCCAAAATAGAGTCCTAACTCTGTCCTAATCTCTTGGCCACAGATTTAGAGCCCACCACATGTCAAATAGAAGGCTAAATGTTAGGAAAAGGCTAGATAATTATGGAAATTCAGAGTTGGAGTAAGGATAGAGTTGTATTAGGAAATAACACCACAATACCCTTAAATAAACCCCTCAAACCCTCATGGCCGACCCTAATGTTCATTTGGGATCTCTTAGACATAGGAAGGAGGCCAAAGGAGGAGGAATTCGTGGAGGAGAAGGCTTGGAAGGAGAGCTTCTTCACGTTCTTCACGTTTTTGCTCTAGGATCACAAAAGTGCTCAAAGGTAGGCAATCTTTCAAGTTCTCTCGGTGCTCAGCACTTGAGGGCTTGTTCCCCTAAGAGGTTGTTACTATTCCTTGAGACCCCCCCCATTAATTAATTTTGACCCTAGACAAACCATGATCCAAGCATCGAAAGCCCCATGTTTTCCCTAATTTTCATCATGTCATTCATGAGTATTTCGTGCTCAAAGTTCTGTTAAGAACATGTACCCGACTTGACTTGTTCACCCTAAATCCATGTTCATGCTTGATCTCGTGCCATGATACTTTTATTGTACATGCTACTTGATGTTAGGAATCCAATGACCCCATTTTCCCCCAATTTCTATCAAGTACCCTTTTCGAATTTAATCGTTTTCCATCACTGTGTCTGATTTTGGTACATTGAGAAGTACCTTGTATTGTGGGTACTCCTACAAGTCTAATTTCGTTTAAAAGTGATTTCGTGATTTTTCATCATGCGTATGATTTTATATGAATTTTTAAAGAGCACTGTGTCAAGCCCTTGGCTGCATGGACCGCAGCCAAAGGATGGCCTCCAGAGCGTGGACATGCCGGCGACGAGGTGTTCTTCGCATTCTTTGGATTCGTTCAGTGGTAGGGAGACTTCCCCTTTGTTTAATTTGTCTTAAATGGGTTAAGGGGTGGAATCCATGTTGGGGTGGTGTGTGCTATAATATAGCTTCCATGTTTACTGTTTTAATGGCCATGTTAATGGAATTCAAATTTGTTTTCTGGTGGTTGAGAGGTGGGTTCGGCCATTGAGCTGAGCTCACTCTTGCGTTTGAAACGCGACGGGGTTCACCATCGCATTCATGGTTGTTAAGTGTGCGGAATTAACTATGACAGTAATCTAGAAGGGGGGGGGGTTGAATAGGTTATTGCCAATTAAAAGCAAATAGATCCTCTTTTTGGAATTAAAATAGACTGTAGAAAAATTTATAGAGATATAGACCAAGATCAGACTTAGATGTGTGTGAAAATGTGTTTAAGGGATTACCAATATGGAGGTTGTGTGAACAATTAATCGTGCCTAGCATACACTAACGTTAGATCAATGCAAACCACATGACACGAAGATTTAAGGTGGTTCAGACTACACAACTAGTGTATCCTACATCCACCGTCCACACACACACACGCCAAACTGCTTATAAAGCAAGTTCAACATAGATTACTACACACACACAAGGTCTGAGATAAGCAAGATCTCACATCAACAAACACACGTATGGAATGAGCACAAGGGCTGCTCAAACCAACAACACACACATGAAATGAAATGAAATGAAAGGATCAAGTGCAGGAAGAGTTCAGAATGGAGAGAACAAATCAGATAGGTGAACTCTTCGAATCCTTCATCCTGATGACCGTAAGACTCCAAGTCATAGATGATCAGATGTTGCTGCTTGAAGTCTTGAGGATAAAACTGCTTCAACCTCGCCTTCTTAGAAAGATCTTCTGGTTGTTGAGGCTTGAAGCTTGAAGTAGAGGTCTGGAAATCTTCTCCTGGTTCTTTTAAGTTTTGGTTTTGATGTGGAGGCTGCTTACTGCGAAAATGAGTCCAAGAGATCTATATATAGGAGTGTCCAAGTCTCACACAACTCTTGGGATCCGTGAGAAAAGAGGACACCCTAATAGAGATCACATGTTTGTCACATGTTGTGACTTAGCAAGCGCCTGTCGACAAATGCCCATCGGCTGCCGACATATACTGCAACATTTATGTCTTCCAGAACTGAATTTTTGAACACAGGGCTGGGCTGTCGATATATGAAACCTGGCTGTCGACAGAATGGACTGGGCTGTCGATAGATGAAACCTGGCTGTCGACAGCTACTGATTTTTTTTATTTTCTAGAAACTGTCTGATGAACATCTTCACTGGCTGTCGACATATGGGTCCAGGCTTATCGACAGCTGATGGTTTCTTGTGTTCTTCCAGTTCCTTTTTTGCGTAAGATTGCTTCTTGATGTGTACTTCCATTTTCACTTGATTTCCTACAAAAAAGAAGCTTCAAATAAGATATTATGAAGGCATATGTCTTATGCATTTTTTCATGGTGTCATGTCATTTTATCACATCTTCTCAACATTAATTATGTCATTATCAAAAACATTTAAGCATCATGCCAATCATAACTCAACAATGGTATGAACGCGACGTAGTGAGCCGTCGTGTTTATGTTTTTGATTGGAGTGCTGTTCCGGTTGGCAGAACGCGACCATTGGGTCCGTCGTGTTCATGGCCAGTATCAACGGTTGTTACAGGTTGGCTTTGTCCAGATGTATAGCATCATCGCGATTCTTGCTTCTACTATCGGTTTGGATGCAATGCAATTTATCGAGCCGTTGCGATTCTATCGCAGCCTGGGGTCCTGTCGCATTTTGGTTATGGTCGCATCTAGACAGGTCGTCGTGATTTGAAAGGCGACGTCTGTGTCCGTGGCGTTTTAGCTTCCATGGTCTGCTTGTGGTGGCTGGGTAGTGAGGTTCCAGTGTGGACCTAGCCCTAGTTAGTTGGTGTTATTTAAAGTGGTTTAGGTTGTTTAATGTTAGTAAAGCATGTGTAGGGTTAAAGAGTTAGTGTATGACTAGTTAGTGATTTATGTGATTTATGTTGGATATGTTATTATATTAAGTTAAGTGGTTAATGTTCATTGTGGTTTAATGTTGCTATGGAGGTCATGAGATGACCAATGATAGGCAAGGTTATTATATGATAATGTGGTTCATGTATATATAGGTGTATGTTAGCTTGGAGGTCACATGGTGACCGGTGATGAGCTAGCTATGATGTTAGTGTATTGTGGTTTATGAATAAAGGTTGTATAAGTATGTAACGTGGTTTGTGTGTTTGCCGAGTTTGGTGGTCCGGCGCCTATTCTGAAATGACTCTTCAGTAGGGTACCCTAGGTTCTGTGTGAGCGAGGCACGTTGTGCTCGGGGTGTGTCCCAATACTGTGTGTACCATTGAGGTCTGTGTCGTCTTCCTGGACACCCTCACTCCTGTGTTTGAGTTGTACGTCCGGCTGAGGGAAAGATGATAGAGGGCAGCGACTCGTGTTTGTGGGTGTGTGGTCGCTTGTAGCGCGCTCGTGGTTGGGAGACGGACATCAGTAGATGTCACTGGCCCCCAACTAGTCCTGTGCTTCCAGTGCCTCACTTTAGGGAGCTTAGAATGGAGTCCCTGAAGGTGCCAGGCATGGGCCTGCAGTGGTGTGGACTGCAGGTGTGGTGTTGGTTGGTCTCCACAGTTCTTTGACTATAGCTATTTGTTTGTCGAGCGGCAGTTGGACCTTTCATCCATGACTGCGAGACTGAGAGGTGGTTCTTGTGTTGTGTTGTTCGGGTTGGATACTAGCATCATGAACCAGTAGTCCGTTCCTATATGGTGGCTTCGTTCCTTTCTGACTCGTGCTTTGCCACTGGTAGTGGCTTGTGTGTAGTAACTCGCTGCTTGAGGTTTTACCCATTGTGGTGTGCCTTGATGGTGGCACAATTCTGGTTGTGGTTTCATGGTGTTACCTTGTGGTGGTAGACCCTTCATGGGTAGCCTTTTGTTGTGGTATGTCATGTACTAGCCTTTGCAGGTATTGAGGTGAACTGATGTTTCGTGTAGGTCGTGTGGTGCGACCTTCCACACGTTGTGTTTTTTCCTTCTTGGGGTAAGCTTCCGATCGTGATTTTAGTGTGTGGTAGATTGGCACACTGTTACCAGTCCTGTTACCCTACGTGGGTAGTTTGCATGTGAGGCTTGTGGCCTAGGCGCTTCAGTTGTTGGGCGGACTAGTGGTGCTATACTAGTCCTGTTGTTTTATCTTACCTTCCAAGGATTGTGTTAGTTGGTGTGTTTATATTTAATTATAGATTATTTATGTTTAATGTGAGTATGATGTGGTTTGGCTATCGGCGTTGCCAGTGAGACCCTTTGGGGTTAAGGTCTATTTGTTTTCAGGTGATTATTTTTTGGAGGTCCCTGCTGAGCTAGTGGCTTGTTCAGACTCACTCCCTTACAGTTCTTTTCAGGTGCTAGCCGTGTGTGTGGCTTGCATTGGTGTTGTGGCAGACTTGTACCACTAGCAGTAGAGTTAGTTGTGTTTGGGTGAGCTTGTGCTCCCTCGAGATATGCCCTAGGTAGTTGTACTTTTCTCTTGGACATGTAATAATGTACTGGGACAGTTGTCCTTACTTGTATAAAGGTATGATCACATGTACTTTCTTGTGTCTTATATAGTTGTGGTTGTCTTTTATATTCCTACTGGACACTTGTGCACGTTATCCTTTGCTAGACTTCGGTCTGTTCGCAGGAGGCGGGTCTGGATATGGAACCCTATTGGGCATAAATATCTAGGACTGTTACAGTTGGTATCAGAGCATGGTCCAGTTAGAATATGAAAAGACATTGAGGTTACAATGTCCCGAGACATGGTTCAATGTCCACTGTTGGTAATAAGTCTATGATTTTGTGTGGTTTAAAGTTGTTTTCATGTGAGTTTTTGGCATGTGAAATGTGTATTTGTGTTTGTGAATTTGGCAGTTGTTGAGAGATGGTGTGGCTTGTAGTGGTATAATTTGTGTGGTTATACCAGTGTGCGAGTTCGTGGTAAAAAATGTAGTTGTTTAAAGGTTCACAGTTACAGAAATTAAAGGAATTAGTGAATTTAGTTATGATATTCAAAAAAGGTAAAGTTGTGTTCTGGGAAGGATATGTTTTAATGTGATGAAGGTATTTTAGTGAGGTACAGAGTTAGCAGAGACAGGTATAAGATAATGGTGTGATAGAGTGGCAGTGGGAATAGTGTTATAATGTGAAAAAGTGTGTGTTAAGGATTGTTAAATGTACAAATTGCAATTGAGAACCTTAGCAGAGGTAATTGTTGTGTTTGAGATTCGTGTTAGTAAGTAATAAGTAATAGTTTGGATGGAAATGTGACTAGTGATATGGAAGATTTTGAATGATTAAGTAAGGCAGCTCAGCTTGACATGAGGTATTGGTAAACAAAGGAGCAGTGATTTGTGGCAGTCAGATTAAGTGTGCTTTATGATTAGAGATGGTTGTAGTAAAGAGCTTGAGAATAGTGTTGTTGTGATTAATGATGGTAATAGAAAGTTTTATACAAAGATCTATGTATGTGCAGAGGTGGCCAATTGGGTAAAGAGAGAATAAAGGAAGATCAGTGTACAGTTATATTTTTTGAGAATTTCACAAGAAAGATATTCACTTGGCAAGTGGCAGTTTGTGAGGATTCTACAGAATGATTTGTTAAAAATTGTAGTGTTGAAGATAAGATTAGTGATGTTTAGCAGTTGTGTATAGTTTGTGGAAAAAGAGAGGCAAAGTATGTGTCAGAAAAAGATTGAGGTTGAAGTTAAGAATGTTTGGAATGAGATAGAGCTATGTGAGTCAGAATAGAAGGAGATGAATCAATTGAAAAGCAATTAAGGAATATCAAGCTGAGTCGAACAGCAAGGCAGATTGTGAAAGGAATTCAAGTAAAGGTGAATGAAAGGATATTAATGAGTATGTTGTAACAACGATGTTTTCAATATTTGAGAATAAAGCAGTTATTGCAAAACATATGAAAAAGTGAATGCTGATATTGTAAAGCAGTAACGTGGAATAAAGGAATCAGGCAGAGCAAGTTATTGTATTTAAAGAGATCAGTTTCAGGTTCTGGCTTTGGTAGTATTTCAATGAAAAATGATTGCATGTTAAGAAGAGTTACAGTGAGATTAGCCAGATAGCATAATAATTAAGAGAAATACTTTGCGGAGATGATATTATGTTTAACGCAGTTGGCAGTAAAGTTAAAGTTAAGTGTTATTGACTAGAGAAAGAAAGAATATAACAGATTATAAAATGGATATAATTAGATGGTTCAGAAAGTATTTAATGAGAGTTTATATGGCAGTGCACAGAAAGTGATTCAGTGAAGCAGAGGTATTCTTCTGTAAACTTATTCCAGAGTATGGTGTCACAATAGTGAGAATGAATATTTTGAAAGGTTATGGATTTAATGTGATTAGTTAGCCAGAGAATGTTATTTAAAGCAAGATATGTATATGAAGAGCAAGGTATGTCAGTAGCGGTTGTAATCACGGGGTTGCGCGCCCATTGAAACACACAACATGTTCTATGTTCACTGCATGGTATATGAATGTGATCGCCACCTAACAAGTTGCCCTAAAATATAAACAAAGACTAAGGCTAACGTGCTAGGAAATGGAACTGAGAAGCGGGCACTTACTGATGTCGCGACGGGAAGACCCGTCGCGATATGATGACTGTCGCGATGCCCCGACCGGGTGCGTTCTCCTTATCGTGATGCAAGATGCTGACGCCTTCTCAACAGTGCCGGAGATGAGTGGAGGGACCTTCTTCCTGCTCTCTAGCCGGCTAGAGAACAAGAGCCCCTCATCTATCCTTGCTTTAGTGCCTACCAAAACAACAAAAAACGTAGAAGAAACCCTGTTAGACCTTATTTAAGTGAAGCATCTATTCAAAATAAAATGAAATGAGTGAAGCATGGGGGGAACGAACTTGGGGGTGTTTTAAACCCCTTGGGTTATATAAAAACGTGGGAAATGAAGGTGTGCTTCTATCTAAAAGAAAATAACAACATGCATAAAGGGAAATGAGAAGGGGAAAAGGAAGAAAGGGCCCCAAAGGGTGACTCCCTGGCTGTAGGATGATGTCCTTGGTCGTGCAACAACCTCTGAAGGATGTGGAAGTCACCTCCTCAGTCACCAAGCCCCACACTTGAAGAAAGAAGCATGACTTAATGAAGAAGATAATGAGAAAATGGTTGGAATACGAGCTAAGGGTGAGCTCTGAGGAGATTTTGGTAGCAGTTCATGGCAAAATGGGGTCCTTCTCTTCCTTCTGAAAGGGTAGGGTCACTTATATAAAAAAAGAGAGAGAAAATCCCATCCATAAGTGATAATGGCCCATGCAAATAATAAAAAGTCAAGTAAATCTGCATGGGGAGAGTCCTAAGAGGGCTGGGGGGTTGGGAGGTTGCTTGTGGATGAAGATAAGGCCAACAGAGGATAAAGTGGAAGTGGTTGCAGAGGCCAGTGCATGCAGACCATGTCACAACGGGTCGTAGGGACGCGAAAAAGATTGTCGCGACAGTTAAGGTAGCCGCGATTATGAAGACACGTGAACAAATATGCATGGGCTATCACGACGACTAGAGAGGAAGCAACCTGAGGGATAACACGACGCCACGACCCGTCGTGTTAAGGATAACCGATTATTTTGGAATTTTGATCGACTATTTAGGAAAATAATCGATTATTTAAGGAATTTAATCAGTTAAAAGGCATGAACGCGTCCCTAAAGGCCGTCGCGTTAAGATCTGAGGGTTGAAACCCTAGCAAAAGGACTCTAAAAGTGATAAATGGAGGAGACAAGCTGAAAGTTGGATTTTAATGGGCTCAAAACGTGGCTAACAAATGGGCTCAAGGTGAGTGACCAACTTGGGGCTCATTAAGAGAACAAGAAATATGGTTCAACTTATAGGCCAGAATTGGGTGTCTACAGATTGCCCCTCTTTGGCTTGCACTTTACAAGGGAGCATAGCGGAAGTGTAGCGGAGGTGTCATGAAATGATGGTGAAGTGGAGATGACGTGGAGTGGACTGAAAAGATAGGAGCCAAGGTAAAGAGACACCCGATCTAACCAACAAGCAATTGGAATCTTCTTGAAAGCCCCGAGTTAGCTACTCGAGTAGAATGCAAGGAAAACACAAGTCTGGACGAAAGGGAGAGAAAAAAGATGATCAACCCCTCGATTGAGAGGCGCCTTAGCTGATTGGCTTGTAGGTTTCATTTTGGAAGGACATGAGTGTGCCAGGTAGGTAACTCTGACTCAGACCTGAGAGCGGTTCGCAAATAAAATGGATCAAAAAGAGTCAAATGAAAATTGGATAGAGAATTCAGATAGAGAAATTCTTGACAAAACTGGCAAGAGCAACTCACTGAGAGACAAACCTTCTGATTCGGATTGGAATAGGATTTCTTGCTCTGAACCTGAAGAACAGTTGAGCACTCAACAAAAGCTCATTATTGGCCAGGGATGAGTCATGGTAGCTCAAAGACCTACATGATGCGTGCTTGGCTAAAGAAAAAGAAATCCTCAAATCAAATGCAAAGAAATGGAAAAAATAGAAAATACATCAAGGATAATATCACTAAACTAGACAAGAATGAGTCGAGAATCTTCCTGCAACTACTGTGCAAGACATAGTCCATCATCCCCAAACTCATCCAACTTAACGGCCTATCCAGCGATTAACAATGTGCACCTAGATCATCACTGTTTTGATGAAGGGGAACTCAGATCCCAAAACACATTAAGAACCAGCCGGTCCTTGAAATGATATAATAAGTAAGCTAACATATAGTATTGCAAGGGAGTAAGGATAAGAGAATCATACATGTACTTACCTGAGGAGCACCATTTTTTATTATTATTATTTTTCCTATTTTTTGTTGTTTTCTCATAAATAGACGAAACAATAATTGACTGAAAGTAAAGAAAGTATGTACAAACATAACATTAACACAAGCAAACTATGCACAGACACAAGGAAACATAACAGTATATGAACGCGACGCCATAGGAGGTCGCGACCTTAACGCGTCAGATCAGGGCGTCGTGACATTGTTTTGTGCGCTAAACTTCGAAACTGAGTCGTATTCTTATCCTTAGACCTATTCTATTACCTATGGGACTCTTAAACTCACACCTAATACTACTCTAACACTTATGGGCGAATTGGGATGGGATTAGCCCCTCCTAGAACTCTATAAATAGGGGTACAGGGCTCCAAATTTGCAACCCATCTTCTCTCTCTTCTTCTCTCTTGGTTTTCTCTCTCTTTAAGCCATGAAGAGATCCTTCTCTTCCCTCCAAACCAACTCTCTTCCTTATGGCGGTCCAAAAGCAGCAAGGACGGCCCATGAAGAGCTTCATCGACTCTCCTCCATGCCCGGTCATCTAAGCTCAAGACATGATGTCCAAGTAAGCCTCATCTTCTAGTCTTTCTCTCTCCTCTTCTTCTTCTTCTTATTCTTCCTTCTTCTTCTCCTTCTTCTACAAACTTTCTTCCTCTTCTTGTAGATCCTTCTAGGCGGAACACGTTATTCCAAGATCCCATGGTTGGAGCCCATGATAAAGGTGCTCCCTATAGCGTCTATCAACCTACCGTGCGAATGGAAGCTAACTACTATCCTGGTGCTGGCAAAGAATTACCACAAAATGGTGCACATCTGGGACAGCATTACCGCGCTTGCAAAGTTGTAGCACCCATAGACGCACACTTTCGTCTTCCCTTCCATTGAGGCCCCAATTCTATTGGAGAAGCTGGAGATCATGCTGGGTCTCCCAAAGGACAAGAAAGGGACGGAGCACCTCATCTCACATACTGTAGCCCCTGTCGACTCCAGGGCCATCCTTGGCGAGGTCACCACCAGGACCTGGGATCTGAGCACCATGACCAGCCCAGGCTACATTCATCTAATCCCCCTCTCTGAATGGATAGCTTCTTAGTGCAAGAGGAAGACTGGGAACTATCTAGCAATCTCTAAGTCTGTCGCCATCTGCATATGCGGCGTCATCCTCTTCCCTACATAGGATCATCTTCTATCTGTAGCCAACCTGAGCATCATCACCTATGTGTGGGAAGGTATGTCCATCTCCCAGGCCGTCTTGGGTTATCTATATGCTGGACTTTCTTTTGCAGCCACTGGCGGACCCCTCTTCGGCTCCATGATCGCCCTTGAGTGCTGGATGGGCATGCATATTTGCTTCAAGGCGACAGATGACACCTCCATCAAATGTATGAGCATGGTCCATAACCCTCTCGCCTTTGTCGATGCTCCACTACACATGACTACCCAGGCATGGTGCAAGACTGCAGCAGTCAAAGGCTTGAAAGAATGGAGGTTGTACTTGAACACACTGTAGGTGGAGCAGTTCGAGATGTGCCCGACCTTCCTCCACAACAAGATCATCCACCTTCCTCAACGTGTCGGTCTGGACTTGAGATTGATCAGCAATGAAGCACTGGTGAGGGGGGTTAGGAATTGTACCAGGTGGTAGGTAGGACATGAAAAGATGATTAATTGATCATAGACATGATTGAAAATTGTATTTGATGGCTTAGATCAATAAAATTGAATTTTTATTCACTGTTTGCATGGTTCAGGTGATGTCGCGACAACTACAGACGTCTCCTTAATGTCGCGATGGTCCAATGGGTCGCGACTATGTCGCGGTCCACTAGGCCGCCGCGACCTTAACGACGTCGCGACTTCAACAGAGAGTTCAAAATGCAGTGGTCTCCCCTTTTCCCCCTTTCGCACTCACAACTCACTCTTTCCCCAGCGATTTGGGCTCCGACGATCCCCCCTCTCTCTAGATCTTCTCACTCTCCCTGTGCTCTCTCTCCCTCTCTTTCCTTCTTCACTCTCCCTCTCTCTGGTGATGGACGGCGGCGGTGGCGATGGGGGGTCTCCTAGTGGTGGAATGAGGAAGAGGCCGGAGGCAAGGATGCTCCGGCGGCATGAGGCGGTGGCTCTAGCGGCCGAGGAGATTCTGGAGGTGGAGATGGAGGAGGAGGAGATCTCAGCCATGGACCTAGAGGCGGCAACGATGGACCGGGAGGTGGCCATGAAGAAGGTAGGTCCTCACCACTTAAACTCTTTAATTTTGTGGTGTGGATGTGGTGGTGATGCCCCATGGAGGGTAGATGTAGGGCAAAAAGCCCAAGAGAACGGCCGCCGGGGAAGGAATGCTCCGGTCGGTCATCGACTGAGAATGCGATGGCCCGCCCTGTCGCAACAATCCAATGGCCCGCCCTGTCGCGACAGGGTCACGGCCACCCTAGGTGTCGCGACCTGGTCACAACGCATTAGGGTGTCGCGACAAGGACACGACCACCTTGGTCGCGATGCGACTTCAGCCGAGAGCCCATGAAGTGTATGATGTGCTGACTAGTTATTTCCTATATGTGTGTCTGCAGAGTGAGATGAGGGCCAGGGTGTCTTGGCTCTTGGTGCTAGCAATGTACCTGGCTCTCCCGGGGTTCTAGAGGGAGAGTCTAGATGATATGGGTTTTGGGGAGGTCCTCAGAATGGAGAGGATGAGGGCGGACGCTCCCCTTACCCAGGCACTACGGAGTAGGTGGGACGCGGAGGCAACTGCCTTTGTGTGCCCGTGGGGTCATATGATCCCCGATCTCGAGGATGTCAGTAGGATCACCGGGCTAAGAGTGTATGGCCGCCTGGTGAGCGGGTTCACCTATCCCTACTACAGAGAGATTGCCCAAAGAGTCCTAGGCTAGACAGTAGGTCATAGGTCTTCACTATTTCCTGGGGTGGACCTACAGAAGAGCCTAGGGTTGTTACAGAGGTTAGAGAGGTTAGAGAGACGGCTGATGAGTAGCTCGACCGGTTGGTGAGAGGGTGTAGAGAGACCCTAGCCGGCGAGCCTGGTGCTCAGGCAGACCTGGAGGTGCGTCCCTTCCTCACCTTCTTCCTTGGGAGGTTGTTGTTCGCTACGAGGGGTGATGTGGTCCACTGCTGCTTCTTGCCGCTGCTGGAGGACCTAGGTCGGGTAGGGGAGTATGCGTGGGGTGCCGCCCTTATGGCACACCAGTTTGACAGCCTAGGGTCCTCTGATTGGCAGACGGCGATCAGCAGGTTCTTCCCCTTCCTTCAGGTACTCTTCTCTTCCTCATGCCTCACTTATGAATTGCCTTTTTATTGCAGATATGTGATCTGACTGTGCTTCTCTTTCTACAGGCCTGGATCTACCTCCACCTCTTGGGCCTGAGGAGGGGGTCCTGTAGCGACCGGGCCTCATGTCGCTAGCTCGGTGTTGGTTGCCGTGCCGAGACACTCACCCACAAGAGGAGTAGCTGGCATCCATCCAAGATGCCATTGACGTCTACCCTCAGCTGGATATAAGTACTAAACTTTTCTCTAATCCTCATATGATTTCCTTAAATGCTCTTGGCTACTGACAAGATGTGTTATTTGTTTGTGCAGGTGGTGTGGCAGCCATACTTAGAGGAGGGAGATGAGGGATAGCCTTGGTTGGAGCAGGCCCGCCCCTACTTTGGTAGGGCGACGTGGGTGCATGCTCTTAACCTAGTGCTACCTTTGCACCTGCACTTGACTCAACGATCGCTCGAACTTCGTCAGAGTGCTGTGGAGTTCCCTAGCCGAGGCAGGACCCCTAGGCCTAGACGGAGCTTCTGAGGACTCCACGACATGACTGACTGGCGCGAGCGGACCCACGAGCAAATCGTAGATTGGGAGCACCGGGTCGCGTTCGATGTGTAGACTGACGAGGCGTACCTGTAGTCCTTCACCTTGAAGTATGGGGTGAGGGTCTATAGGGGTGCCCGACGACAAGTACATCTCAAAACTCAGACCTTGTGAATTCTTGATTGAATTGATTCTGACATGATGTGGTGGTTTTTAGGAGGACGTGATGGGGCAGATAGCGTCACTCCAGGCCCTCCTGCACTACGCCATGTAGGACCGGGACATGGTCAGGAGGGAGGCAGACTAGCTGGTAAGTACCTACTCAGACTTCAGTAACCTACTAGTTCCTTTAGCTTAGAGAAATTGACAAGTGTTTCATATGCAGCGTGCGGAGTTGGCAAGGTTGAGGACATCACAGGCGGGTGCGTCCTCATCCCGGGCATTAGCGAAGGACTCTCAATCTGATCTTGCCGATCGGCTGGCGAGTGCTTTGAGGAGGGCTGAGGAGGCAGAGACTGCATTGGAGGAGAGGGTAAGTGTGACTCTAACCTGATCATTTTTCAATTTAGAGATTGTATGATGACGTGTTCTGACACAGGTTGCGGAGTTGAGGACCCCCACTGGCCAGATGGGCCACTTGCGTGAGCAGGTCGACATGGCGGTGTAGACACGCGAATTCGACTCCACCGCGGGTAAATTTCATATTGCGCCATAATGCCACAAATGGCCCTCATTTTGCCTTGCAAGAGTGTTTTCCCAATCATTTCGGATCTCACCCGTTCTTCCCCGGTGCTTCCCCCCCTATCCTCGGGGTCTATTTAATAAAAAAGGCATTCATTTCAAGTCGCGACGGGTCTGAGGGACGCATTCTGAAATGCGTTCGGCATGGTGGACGCGATTCCATTGATTCTCATTGTCACGCCAGGCATGCGAGATGCGACCAGGCCAAAGAGTCCTTATCGCGGCGGCCTTCTGCGACGCGACAAGGAATTTGCTTATTTTATTTATGGAGACTGCCCATTGCCACTTCATGAACGCATCCACTATAGGCGACGCGATTTTAATGTCGGTTTTGGCAGGATTTTCATAAATAAAATATGGAAATAATTTATCACGTCCTGTCGTGCCGACGCGTTTCAAATCAGAGACGTGTCGGACCGTGCCAACGCGATTAGGCCCTAGGCCCCAAAAGTCTTCACGCTCGAGTGCCAGTACCTCAAATCCCGAGGAATCTTTGAATCACGTCCGCCTGACACGACGCGATTAGGCATGTACCCTAGGCCCAGAGGTCGTCGCATTTATGAGCCCACGCGCCAAAATGAAGTCGCGGCGGGGTAGGTCGACGCGTTTCAATAACACGGCGGTCGTCCCCGACGTGATTCTTAACCATAGCCTGTACCCTATGATTGTTAAATCAAGCGAAAAATGTGGCGCTTCTTAATCGCGACGGTTGTGGCCGACGTGTCTCTAATCAGAGACGCATCCACTGTAGCTGACGCAATTCAAGCATCCGTGGCCTATAAATAGACCCCCGAGGGTAGCCATTTAACCAATCCCCCTCAACCCCGGCGGAGCCCTGCTGGATTCTTTCCGCGACACCCCCCCCCCCCCCCCCCCCCCCCACGAAGGAGCCTTGCCGGACTGGCAACTCGACTTTCGAACCAAGGAGGAGCACCTACCATTCCACGCCAGGCTACATCCTTATTCCTCAGAGTTCGGAGCTGGCATCCCCGTCGTCTTCCTCACGCGAACCGGAGTAAGGCGGGAGCTTCTTCCTCATCGTCCTCTGTCCATCCAATCGGCAGCGCCTCCGTGCCAGTCTACATTCGGGGAAGCACCCCCCTTCCTCTCCCTCTTTGGTTTATATCACCTCCCTCCGGGCCCCACATGGCTCTTTACATTTCATTTTCCCTTTTTCATACACACACACATGCATGCATAGGGGTTTAAAGGCCACCACATGGTAAGTCGTTCCCCATGTTCTTTATTCATTTTATTTCATTTATTTAGGATTGATACTACACACATGTGGCTAATCCCTTCCTTTCTCTTTGTCTATTTTGTCAGGTTAATCAACATGGAAAATACCCTCTACCACGACCGGTCGTGCTCGTAAAGAAAGAGGAACCCACATCCCCGTGCAACCCCCATGCTCCAATAGGTATTCTACACGATAAACCCTTCCATTTCGCACCGCTCGTTGTGTACCTCCATTCGGCACCCTTGCGTGCCGGGAGATCATGTTTTTTTTCTCACCCCATATCCCCCTTTGTGGACCTCTTTCTTTCTTTCTCCCTTCTTCGGAGTTCTGAAGGAACCTCGGAGGAGCGGAAAAAAACGATGTCTACAAATTGGCGATCACGGTGGGACCTCTTTTTATGTTTTCTTGTTGATTACCCTCCCTCCTTCATGCCCCACGTGGCACTCTCCTCGGCGCCCTCGCGCGCCTCTCCTTCTTTTGTCTTTTTTTATACATATACCATGCCACATGCTGTGTGTCTAGTTTAGTTTTTTTTTTTTTGTATTATTGCATTCATATCTCCTGTTTACTACTTTTTTTTAGTTCTCGGGTTGCCTTTGGAATCACGTCCAATATAGAGGATGTGATTCGGTGTGAGAACGCGGTTGATTAACCGGACGCATCTTTGCTTTTGTATCGTGGTGGTCAAAGCAGACGCATTACTCTCTTCGTGTCGTGCCGGCCAAGGCCGACGCGTTTCTGTCTGACAGTCCGTCCACAGGGACCAGGCGCGGCTCTGACAGCCTTCTGGGGCTTTCAGATCTGCATCCAGGTGACTGGATGCTATTAAGTCAAATAGCAGCCATTGTACTCGACGCGATTTGACTGACTGACAGAAACGCGCCCCTTTGCTGTCATTTTTGCTATAACTACTGCATACAAGGCATTTTGCATCAGTCGGGGGACCTCCTTCCCTCATATCCTAGGCTCCACACACCCTTCCGGTGAAGGCAAGCTCTCCATTGGGCATTCCGTCCCTTTGGACTAGTGAACCTTCTCCTGGAACCCCGTAAGTCTCTGTACCCTGTGGATTCCCTCACGGTAGACCGAGTTGGTTGTACCCCTCTGTTGACCCTGGTTAGATATCCATTGCGTGGTGAGAGGTGATTCTAGTTGTACCCTGAAGTATTCATACTCTACCCAACTAGGATCTCACCTGGAGTGACACAACATTTTTCAATCCATTAAATAATTGTGAAACTCCTAAAAACAGCGTAAGCATCACAACTTGTTTGAACCATATTGATTGATTAATCTTTGTTCAACCTTGTTTGATTGCTTGCATTGTTAAAAATGGACCAATATTATCATGCTAATTTTAATGTGGACTATGAGGATGATGTTCAATCTCCATCTTTTTAATCCCATGTCCGTCCATCTCACCATCGTGAGGGACAACCTTCCACTTCCTATGGTTATGTGTGCACACTGCGCACTAACCAATTTGATGTCCCCTCACATATACCTCCCATCAAAACCCAGCGAGAGCCTCCCCCCCACCAGGATCCCACAGTCCAAAATGTCCTGCATGCCCTTGATCAGCTCACCCCTCAACAACTCAATTTGATTCAATCTTTAGTTGAGGGTGCGACTCCTCCTCCTTCCCCTCCCCCCAGGCACCCGCCTTTGTATATTCCGGCGACTTCGTCACATACCCCTATACATTTGTTATCACCCGGCCCTCTGGTCAATTGCACTCCCGTGCTCTGGTCTGTACAGACCACCCCTTAGGAAGGTCCACTAATTCAAGGCCACCCCCATGTACTCCCTCATATCTCCAGCGGCAACCCACTCCACTCGAAAATGCTCTTCTCCAGAAATTGAACAATCGGGAGAACCAGATAATTAAGTTTTCCAATCCTATGGGTGACCCCGTTGCCGCCATGCCGGCTCTCTCTCAAATTTATATCCATCCTTCGGAGATGCCGTTGTACCGACTGTACAATGGCACGGATAATCCCTACATTCATGTCAAGGAGTTCCTTTATGAGTCTTCTCGCTGGCAATGAGACCCTACAACTCTGGCATATTTATTTAGGAAATCTCTTGACGGCCCTGCACTCGAATGGTTCTACTCTTTAGAACCAAGTGAGGTAGGAGACTTCCTCCCCTTGCACAAAAAATTCCTTCAAAGGTACAAAGACCGCGTCAGTCCTTATCTCTCTATCACAGATCTAGCATCCGAGAAGATGAGGGACAATGAGGAATTTGTACAATTTGATGACTGTTGGAGGTCAATGGCCACAAGAATGCAGCATGTGCTCTCCGAGTCAGAGCAAATCAAAATAATAATTTCCAACTCTACTCTGAGGTTCAAGCACATCCTGGCCATGAACCAGATCGATACGATGGAAGAGCTCTACGAGCGGGGACGTTACATTCAAGCCCATTTAATGGACTCCCCGATCGTAGAACTTTTCAACCAAATTAATCAGAGAAAGAATGGATCAGTGGATGCCATCCATCATCCACCTCACCACCTCCACAAATTCCCATTTACCACAACATGCCTCCACCTAGGCATCCACTGATTCGTCCTCCTCGAACTCAACAACCTCCAACTAGGCCGTATGACGCCCCTATTATCCATGAAGAAGCTCATGTGCCCTACGTTGCACCTGCTCCGGTGCCCATGCCAGCTCCCATGCCGCCACCACAACAACCACAATAGCCTCCACCTCCATCACAACCCATTGCTCGGGCCGAAGTTACCAATGCCCAACCCATCTGCAAAACCACTTGGTGCTACGACGATGAACCTTCCGAGGTCATGTTCGTACGCCATTTACCTACCCCCCCCCCCCCCCCCCCCCCCCACATTGTCATCCATTATCACCAAACCTTCCACCATCAAACCTCCACCAACCATTGTACCTCCCACACCGCCAACACCCTTGGCAATAGAACCCGAGCAAAACCTCCCTATCATACCCACCACACCTCCACCGGCCATACATCCTTCCACTCCATCCGCATCTACCCCCATCCAACGGAGCGGGTGCAAATATTTGAGGAGCAATAAGCCAAGTCAGCAGAAGGAAGTCCGGGGACTGGACATGCTATTCAAAATCCAAGAATGCATTCCTCGCATACCGGTCATTGTTTCCATACTGGGCATTTTTGATGAGCGGGAATCCTCCCCAAGAGTCCTTCTGATAACTTGCCAATCATTCCAGTTGCCAACTATGCTCAATTGAACATACTCATAGGGAATCTCTCCCTCCAAGCTCTCATGACCCCTCACACCGTTGTTGTGAACCTTCCCACTCTAGTGAAGGGGTCAACCATTCAAGTTGTGCTTACGCATGCCAAAGCCAAATCATTGGCACAATCTATTGCTCAAGGGGTCGTTCCCCCTTCTATGTCACACACTATATAATCTTTGGGCACGGTCCCCTTATTGTTGCTTCCGACTACACCAGTGGAACTCCCCACCTTTTCATTAAACTACATTCCAAGGGAGTTGCCACTGTTGCTTGAAACTCCGACGGAAGTCAACAAAAATCCAATTATTGAGAGCTGTTCAATCCATGTGAGAAGAGCTAGACCATCTGCCCGCTGGGCCAAAAATGTGAGGAAGTACCCAAGGGTCAAAAGACCAATTCCCAAGTGGAAGCCTAAATGTCGGGCAAGGCAAAAGACTAGGGGGCCTCCATCTTTTTCCTTTTCTTTTCAATCATCTTTTGTGCTATTCAGCACCTCTCCGTGGGTTCTCCACATTCCCCCCCCCCACACGGAAGGCATTTTATTTTCATCTTTTTTATGATTCATTTTCTTGCACTGGGCATCACGCCCCTTTTTGTAATCCTTACTCTCCCCTCCGTGCCCCACGTGGCACAGCCCCACGAGGCACATCTCCCTCTTGTGCCCCACGAGGCACCCCTCCATCTTGCGCCCCACACTACGCACCCTCCTCTTTGGCCCCACACGGCCCACGTTTTCCTTTCTCCCCTCCGGCCCCACCAGATTCCTTTCCTCTTATAGGGCATCACGCCCTCCTTCTTCTTCAAATCCCTTCGGCCCCGTTGGAGTCTCCAAAGTCTCTTTGCAATTCTCTCCTCTCCATCTTTAATCAAGTCATCCGACCTTTCTCTCACTGTTTTCGGGGCTTCAGTCCCCATGTATCCGTTTAACTTTTGAATAAAATTGTAAATTCTTCTAGACCTCTGAGTCACGCCCCAGCGTAGGGCATTTGTCCTCCTATTATCTGCCGAACTCTTATTTTTTTTTTAAAAAAAGGAAAAAAAATAAAAAGGAGAGTAATGGTTTTGTTGACATAGGATGATGCACTGCAAAAACTGAACCTTCGCCACCAAAGCGTTGGAAATCCTGCACAGCTTGCATGTCTTTGTCAGTTTTACCGTACCCTCCTTCTCCAAGTCCCTCCGGTCCCGCCGGAGTCTCCAAAATCTTTCCGCAATTCTCTCCTTGCCATTTTCAATCAGGTCATTCGACCTTTCTCCCACTGTTTTTGGGACTTTAGTCCCCATGTATCCCTTTAACTTCCAAATAAAATTGTAAATTCTTCTAGACCTCTGAGTCTCGCCCAACGCAAGGCATTCGTCCGCTTTTACCCTCCGAATTCTTTATTATTAGTGTCAACAAAAATAAAATTTCATAAAAAGATGAATATCTAACATTGCCATGCTATCGCAACACTTCCGTTATGAGAACTCTGTGCCAAGAGTCCAAAATCCCCTCCTAGGTCATTAAAAGCTTGCCCTTAGCACGAGCACTCACACACACTTCACGGCACCCAAAGCTGATTGCTTCGGAAGACACCGTTACTGTCACAGCCATGCCTGAAAGGCACAAGATGTCTGTTTCTCCTCTTACTCAGCCAAAATATGGGTAGCAGAGGTAGTGTGGGTAAGGCAACCAACCCAAAGCACTTCATCATGAGAGGATGTCTCTAAAATGGGCAAATCAAATGACCAATAAAAATCAAGGTCAAAATGCATGTCAAGAGCGGCAAAGTCCCCGCAGAGATCCAAATTGACCTGGTCGTATGGATGCAAGAAATCAAAATCAATTAATCACTACAATAGGGCATGGCAAAGAGCGGCAAAGTCCCTGCGGAGATCCAAATGGACCCGGCCGTACGCATGTCCCTACAAATAAATGGTCATAAATTAATTCCAAAAGCCCCCAATCAAGTGAGACTGGATCTTCTGACGGTTGTGCCAAGGAAGGAAGTCTAACCCGAACTCTTTTTTTTTTTTAGTAAAGCCAAACGAGGTAGGTAGGGGCGATCTCACTAGTATGGTGAGAGTGCCACTGCCCTCCCAAGTGGCAGGGGTGGGTTTTCCATATATGAATAAAAGGTAAGTACAGCAAGGGCTAGGACCTGATGGAAGGATCTCCTACCTTATCAAGATGGTAGGGATCCTTAACAGTGGTAGGCAGGTCGCCCCAGGAACTCCAAATGACAAAACGAGTACAAGACATGGCAGAACTGGCCAAGCAGTCCGCTACTCTATTAGCTTCCCTGGGAACATGTGCAATTTCTGCTTTCAGATTCAAGGTCTTCATTGCAATGTCATGCATGATACAACTGAGATCCCACTGGCTGGAGATCTGATTGGTAACCAGCTGAAGGAGATTAAGGGAGTCTGTCTCCACCAGGACTTCAGAAACACCCTTGCTGCAGCAAATGGAGAGGCCATCGTTGAGTGCCATAGCTTCAGCTGCAAGACTTGAGTTTAGATCATGGTATGCCCGGGCGAAGGCCCAGCACATATTGACCTCGTGATCTCGAAGTATACCTCCACCTCCGGCTGTCCCCGATGTCCTCATAAAGGCGCCATCTACATTTAGCTTTAATCTCCCCGATGGGGGCGTGATCCATCGGACAATGGTCGGGGTTCTGCTCTTCAGTTCTTCCATACCATGTTCAGTTTGGTGGAGTGCAACTAGCCATGCTTGCGGGACTTTCTGAAATTTAAAGGAGATGCAGATCGCACGGATGGACAGCATTGTTCTATTGATGATGTGCTTGGCCATCATCCCCTGATCTTGGAATCTTGCTTTATTTCGGCTACACCATATCTCCCATAAAGCAGCCATGAAGGTACATCGAACGAGGTGACCGGATGTGGCGATAATTTTTGGGCGGGCAAGGAAGGCAGTCACACCATCTGTCACTGCGCTAATCTCCCTGTTACTGAAATGCAGAAGATAGGAAAGCTCGGACCAGACTTGATCGGCGGTGTCGCTTCTAAAGAATAGGTGAAGGGCGCTTTCTTCTTGAGGCTGGGGGCAGCAGGAACATTTAGAAGCGAGGGGCACTCCTTTTTCCTTCACAGTTTCATCCACCGGGATAGAGTTGAGGATAAGGCGCCATAACAGGACAGACCATTTGGGGGGATGTGGGCGACCACAGACAGCCCACTGCTGAGAATTTGCTGGTGCGAGGAGGAGCGGACTGATTTTGGGAGAATTTGCCGTTTGCAGTAGGACACCATATCCACGTCCTTGGTGCCATTAGAAGTTAAGAACTGAGACAAAAGATGCTGGGGGCAATACCGGGTGGCAGTCTGCGCTGAAAGCTCATCGGTTGTTAAAGGCCTGCTGAACAGTGCCATACTTATCGGACATGTTGTCCAGATGTCTTCAGGGATGAACTCTTTCAGGGGCGTCTCCCCGGTCCATGCATCATACCTAAAGAACTGTGGGGCTGCTGTTCATAGAAACAATTCTGTGATTTCTTTGGATGATGTGG